>NW_020769314.1:17348295-17555525 GCF_900518735.1 Pseudonaja textilis
CGAGTGGACCCGGTTGGAGCCCCAACCGGTTCCCAAGACATAACACCATGCAACTTTTGAGAGTAATAACCTGGTATCCCTCTTTTGGAGGGAACATCTTTCCTGTTCTCTTGGTTCCTGAGTTTTCTCCCTCCACACATGTAGTAGACATTCATCATTCTAAGGCCACTGAATACGATGAATCTTCACCAAGTTGGTTTCCTGGTGAGAGAGGAATTGCCTCCTTAAATTGTTATTTTCTCTGTAATTTCCCTGAAGATCTTATGGCTCCCCTGAGCCTACTATCTTCCCCTTGTGTACAATTTGACTACAAAAGCAACAATATTTATCTCTGAATATTGTTAATGGAAGCTTTTGATAGCTGTCTTAGTCTCTAAAATCAGCTGCTTACATGCCCTCCAATAAGATCGATGATGTTGATGAGCACAAGTGACACAAGATTTTCTTGAGATCATCTGTTCCTTGAGCAATGACTTACCATGGGATGAAAGCATGACTCTCTCTCTTTAACTCTTTTTTAATGTGTGTAACTGACTGTGTTCTCCATTTTTCTTTTAACTAAATTAATTTTCACTACTATTAATATTTTCTATTAGTGTTTTTTAAAAGTTTTGAGCAACAAGACTTCAGCTTACAAATTGCTCAGGGATAGCTTTTGCTAAATAAAAAGACCAGTACAAAAGAATTATAAATAAAATAGGAGTGAATAGTAATGGTTGTGGTGCTTTGAAGTCAATACATATTTATCCATGCAGTTAGATATGGATTGCTAGAACTGTCAGAAAGGTTTGGGGCAGTGCAAAATTATTTTTTTCTCTACTAGCTTTATTAATTCCACAGCTGAGTTCAGTGCCTCCTAATACAGACACTTAGCAACAGACAGGCAGCACATATGTTGACTTTTTAGTGCCTGTGGTAACATATTTTATCAATCATTTTCTGTAAGTCCTTTGTACAGCCATTTCGCATAGAGATAGGGTATGCAGGCATTCCTGGTGGGAGTAGGAGTACTTTTACGCAGGAGTGTCTCATCCTGTTATCTGCGTGCGGGCTTAGAAGGAACAGGGAAATAGGTGATAATTATAGGTACACAGCAAGGACTTTCATCAGCGGGACTTTCTGTGCCTGTATGTTATTAACTTGTCGAGGTCATTTGTTTTCTGAATCTTCAATAAATACTGCTGCCTGAGTTCGCTCAGAGCTGGCATTTGCTCAGACGTTTCCCTGCGTCTCATTTCAAGTGCCAGACCACCACAAGTGCCTAGCTTTCTAATCCCATTGTTTAGGACTGCCACATGTGGGATGGAAAACCACTAGGTGGCAGGAAACATACAGGGAAAAATAACTCTTTTGTGCCACTTAGTGGTTGTTAAGACTTTTGCAGTGCAATATTTGTAGTTCTGTTTTTCTAAGTTGTTTACATACTCTAATTTCTCCAGAATAATCTGTCAAATGGGTTGATGTCTGAAAGTGTCACCTAACAATCTACTGCAGTTACAAGTCAATATCCAGTGACTCCATTTACAAGATGGGCAGAAATGTGGAAAAAGACCTTCTCAGAGGTTGTCCTGAGATTGTGGATCCTTGTGGTAATTGTCCTAATATTACTGCTGGGATCTCTCATTGTAGGCAACTATTCTTCACTGCAACCCCTCCTCTCCTCTCCTTTGATGTCAATTTTCTGTCCACTTCTCTGTCAGAAAAACTTTGCAGCCTCAATCATATTTACTTCAGAATAGCAGTGTTAAGTATTTCAATGTTGTATTTGTGTGATGATCTATTAAGATTTGTAGATTGTTTTTGCTATTATTTTGTGGTCGTCAAAATGAGTTGAGTTAGAATGGTATTAATGGGATTTGGGGTATATTTGGTTTGGATCAGTTTATGCACAATTCCCATCAGAAAAGAAAAATTGCATTTTTTCTCTTTGTGGTTTGCTTCCAACATTCAAGTAGCACAACTACCAGAAGGCTGCATGCTGTGCCGCTTGTTTTATAACCTATAAGTAAGCATTTTTATTTCATATACATTTCATTTCAAACAAGGGCTTCCCTGCTGCTACCGGCAAACTGAACCTCAACATTTGAGTGGAAGCAAATAACCACCCAGGGAGTGGCGGGCGATAGGGGCGAGAAGAAAATGGTCTAACATCAATTATTGGGCTAATTTGACACCAGGATTTTTTTTTAATTAGATACTCCGATCTGCCAGGCTCTCCTGTTGCTTAAAATCATTCTTTAAAAAAAAAACAAAAAAACGCGCGTAATTTTCTATCACAAAATACTTATTCGCAGCTAAAAATAAATCTTCCCGTTAAGGTTGAGCCGATCATCTGAAATTACTTCATCCGGATTCGACGCAGAAAATATTATTCGGAGCCTGTGCCGTCGCCACCCACATAGCATCTGCCGGCAACGTCCGTAAAATATCCCCGCTTTGGGAAAGCGAGCAGCAGGATCCGGGCGACTCGACGGAATGCTTCTTTATGGAGTTGCCGGCAGGCGTACCTCGAGCGCCTTCTTAAGCTCCAAATCGCCTTCGAACGCGGGTCGATCCCGAGTCGCTCCGAATTCATGGCTCTGTGGGACGGTTTCCCCACGAGGACGCTAGTGCTTGTATCTGCATCGACCCGCTTCCTTTTTAGTGCTTTAGTAACCGAGGGGATAACCCGGAGGGAATCGCCTCTCTTTCATTTGAGAACTCCGAAGTAGACGCGCAAACTTTGACCCGCAAGCGGGGGAGAGGGGAGGCAGGAGGTGTGGCGAGAGGCACGTGGGAAAAACCTAATTGGATTCTGAGCGGGTTTTTCCGAGTTAGGGCGTACGTCAGTCCTCTTCCTCTAAAGGCAGCGTTTCTACGTTTAACCAAAAACAAGGGAGTCGAGAGCGCAGTTTAGCGCCGAATTATAATCCGCGCTGCCCCCTTTTTATTTGAGGTCGCGGGCGGCAAATTCCGAGAAACGTTCGGGACGCCCGAGAGAAGGCGCCGCTTTTGGAAAAGGGCGTTCCGTCCTCCCTTGGCGAGCGACCTACCACTCTCCCCTCTCCGCGGGTTTGGCCCTGGGTTTACACTGTGACCTATAGGACGGGGTTGTTCTGCAAGCGATGCCGCCGCCGCCGCCGCCCGTCATAAAAGTTTTACGTAGTTCAGCGGCGAGGGCTGGCGCCTGGAGGAGGGAAGGGGCCTAGCCGGGCGACCGGCTGGTCTACCAAAACGCCGCCCGAGTTTGCAGGACGGGGCCGCGGCTGCTCCGTGCCCAACATGGGGGTGACCGTGGAGGCCCAGAGAGTTTATAAATATCCTTTCGAGCAGGTGGTGGCCAGTTACCTCCGCAAGGTAAAGCGGGGAGTGCGAGCGAGCGCTACTCCCACCCCCACGGTTTTTGTGCAGTTTAGCGCGAGCGCGGCCACATGTCCGTTACTCGCCCTCTTTAAAAGCCCTTGCAGCAGCACCTCTGCTGCCGAAACGCTGAGGGGAGGGGGTGGAATGCTGTTTGTGTTGAACTCGAAACAAAAGCCACTCGGAGCCGTCGCCCGCCAGAAAAAAGTATATACAGCTCAGCTGGTGGAGCCGCGGAAGGGAAAAATGGCGCCGCCGCAATCAAACGTCGTTCTCATTTTAAGTCGGTTCTGCTCCAAAGCCCCTTGTATGCAGCTCCGCTTTCCTTGGCGTACTTGCCTTCCAGTGCGTCGAAGCTGGCGCTGTAAACATCCCCATCGAGTGTATCCTCTGTCTTTTTCTGTTTACCTGTTTCGGCTGGGGCTCTCTGCTTCCCTGTCAGCTCTCGCATAAAATGCGGTCACCCTCGTTCCTCCTTTGCCTTTGAGGATTTCTTTTCTTCCTTTTTTTTTGGGGGGGGGGGGGGGGGGGGGGGGAAAGGAGAAAGTGCTCGCGAACTTTTGTGTGAGTTTGCGTGTTTTTCCCCACTTAGCTATTCCTGGTGGCGGGATGCTCGTTTTATGCCTGTTTTGCATAACCAAGAGGCTCTGAATGTCAGGCTCTTATTAGCTACAGTGATATTAAAATGAGGTGCATAGATTCTCCTCCAGCCATAGATCTCAACTAATAAAACTATCCCTCAAAAATGCATTTGGACTAGGAATAATTAATTTTAATAGTTGAAATCAAAAAAATGAAATTAGACAGAAGGCAGATGATACCTTTTTTAAACTCTGGTAAGATTAGCATTATACACTAGTTTACTGGTATATTTTGCAAGGATTTACTTTCCTAAATCCTATTTAAGGGAGAGGCCTAAAAGAACATTGATTAACAGTAGTAAAACTTGCTGGATTGCAGTGATGAAAAATTAGAGAATGCTAAAATCCATTTGTGGCTTTGGTTATTACATAACCAAAGCTGCAAGTAACAAGTCTAGACAATGTTAGTTCACAAAAGAGGACAAATGCTAATCTTGCATATTGCTTTTATTTTGGAGTTTGTCCTAATTTGTCCACATGCTACAGTGGCTAGATATGGCTTACAGAAAGTAGCTGTGTAATGTTTTCACTCTTTTGGAACATTGGAACATAATGGGAGAAACAGACAATAGCACAAGTGATTTAAAAACTGTTAAACCAGATTGAGGGAGATTCAGATAGAGAAAATCTTCCCTTCATGGAAGCCAGGTATTTTTTCTTTCTCTTTTTTTTGTAGAATGATATTCCTATTAATTAAGGATTGCTGAGCATAGACAATTTGTATGCATGAAAATCGGCTACTTTGCTGAGAGGCTTACATAGTAGGCACTGATGCCTGGAGCAGAAATTAAAATGTACAGCAGTATTGAAACTTATGTGGTGCATCCCTTATTGAATATTGATTTAAGTACTTTTCATAATGCTTATTATTGGACTTTCAGTTGAAGTTGGCTTCTGAAATGGTAAGTTTTCACTGTCTTTTTAGTTATGATGGTAACAGATATGTGTGTTGTGGTTCTGCCTTTATCTTTACATTTATAAACTGCTGAGAGTCACTGTATAAGGAGAGATTAACAGTACAAAAATGTAACAAATTCTTGGATTTTTCATATTGATGGAAAAACTGTAAGGAGAGGATAAGGTTCATATTTTGCTGAAGAGTTGTAGTTATAGTAATCTGAACATAATTCTGTTTGAGAAGACTTGAAAACATTGTGTCTGGTATTCCAATAGATTCAACATAACAAGATATTGTATATAGACTATCTAACAATTTTTGGACGGAAAAGCATCTTAGAAAAACTGCACTTCCTTTTTGCATCCATTGTGCTTCTGATTAGAGTTTTAAAAGGGACATTTTTAAAGAGGGATATTCATTTCTTCCTAATGTGTGAATTTCTGATATTAGAAATTATTGCTTTCCTTTTGTCTTTATATGAATAAGGGTGCAGAAGTTGTTTAATTATAGATTGCATAATATGCTGACTTTATTGCCCTCTAGTTGTGAATTTTTAAAAATGAAATTGAAGTAAAAGAAATAATTACTACTTCCCTGCCTGATTTCTACTCATCATGCTAAGATCAGATGACCTAGTTTGAAACTCTTTCTATTCTATTCAAGTTGAATAAAAAGATAGGTAATTTTAAGCAAACAGGCACCTTCAATTTTATGTAGCTCTGTAATTTAGTTCAACTTCACAGGTAGCCTTATACATGTGAACTCTCTTTAGTTTCTATTGTTTGATTTTTGTTGTAAGAGAATAGATATCTGCAGGTGTTTCTAACAGTGTAATCTCACTGCACATTTGATTTTGAATTGCATTCATTTGCAAATACCGTCTTATTGTTTCATATCCTAACACAGGGGTCCCCAGTCTGTGGGCCACAGCCCACTACTTGACCACATGAGTAGCAGGCTGGTGTGTGCACCTCCGTTTGAGCATACAGTTGCATGAGCATCAGCACGGGTGCTCATGGCCCCACTTGTGTGAAAGTCGCCAGGAATGTGGGCACTTGCATGTACACACACTTGCCTCCTTACAAAATCACCCCCCCCCCCCCCCGCTCTGGGCCGCCAATCTGGAAAAGTTGGAGAAATCTGCCCTAATACACATAACAGAATCACATTCAGTGACTTTGTATAATTTTGCCATAATGTATGTCTTATTAATTATTCTGTATCTTCCTGTAAGGCATTGGTCAATTCATTGCTGTTTGTTTTGGTCATATTTTTCATTTTTTTGAAAGTCCATCATCTGCTCTCCTGTATCTCATTTTAGTCTCCTATCTAAATATTTTCTTTGTCTCTCTTGCCCTTTCCCTGCTTTTCTTGTAAATATTCAGTTATGATGTCATCAATCATTGATAAATACCTCTAGAATTTAGTGGTATTTTTTGATTCTGACATCAAATGATTTTAGCGCTAAAAAAGACCACCCTCTTAAGGAATAGTAGCTTTAAGTATATTAAAGCATATCTATCTATATACTGCTAATACAAAATGTCATAAAGCATTTCCTGTGGTAAGCTGCTGATGTTTGATTGTACTATATAGTTCAACATGGGCTGTGTTCAAGGCAGATACATTTCTGAGTATCTCCCTGAATTTTAAAGAACTTTCCAGTGCTTAGAAGTTCTGCCATTGTTGAAGGCATTGATGACTCTAGTAAGCAAATATATGAAGACCTGGTTATCTAGTATATTACTAAAGCTCTATGTCTGTAACCTTTAGCTGGGCAAAAAAGGCAGAACTTTTAAACTGAGGTATGTCAAATGGTTAACTTACAGAATTAAAAATCCAGGTCCTGTGACTCCCATGGAATTGAAATATGGCAAATTTTAAAAAATACTTTATGACATAAATTATCCTAGCACACACAAGACAGTTGGAAAACATTTCCTGTAATCAGCTCCTGATATTTGACTGTGCAGGCATATTTCTGAATAATTCCCTGAATTTTGAACAAATTTTTCAGAATATTAGAAGCTCTGCCATTGTCTCTGTAACAATGACCCAGTGGATCACATATTGTTTTGTACCTACCTGAAAATTCTAATGTTTGTAAAGTTGCCTTAGGAAAAAAGTTCCCCTCCTTTTTTCCCCTGTTCAAATAAGATTTGCTCTGTGATCCAAATGTCATATTGCCTATTTTCAAACTAAGTAGGTCTCTTCACAAAATCTGATGACTCATCAAGTTCATATATCATTAGTTGGGACCACATTCTGGAAAAATACACATCTGTTTTGAGCATATGTACAATCTTTTCCCCTAGATTGAAGTTAGGACTGACTTGCTTCAATAAAATTCACTTGATGAGCAGTGCCTCAGGTCTATTGTAGAATTAGAAGCAACCATTTAGGTCACTGATTCCAAATTTGCTTAATAGGGTAAACCAGCTCTTTATTTATTAATCAAATTTATATAGCTGCCCATCTCACCAAAAACAATTCCTGGTATTCCACAACAATTAGATAAAAGCAACAGGTATAAAACATAAAAATCCATTTAACAAACAAATCATAAGCAAAGGGAGGATTGAAAATTGCCACCTCATTAATAGAGCCATCCAAAGAAGTCTCCTTTTGCCTGGAAACATCTTTTGAAGTTGCCATGGGCCCAGAACAAGTGCTTTATTTCTTATTAATCACTCCTGACCACGATAAAATATCACCCCCCACCTCCCATTGTCATGTTTCTGTATTTGGGGCATTTGGCAACTGGCCTCTCTTTGACTGGTTGCAGCATCCTGTGATCATATGATTTGCGGTTTCTGGCATTTTTTGGTGATTTCTGGCAAAAAGCATCCATTTGGAAGAATGGGTTTGCACTTACCTATGTTTGCTTAATGACTCTGGATTGGCTTAACCACCATGGTGAATTGCTTAATGACTTACAAAGTATAGCATAACACTGGAGTCCAGAAATGTGGGTGCTTCAAATTACAACTATAGCGACTTATAACCAAATATCCAATCCTAACTGCAATCATAAGTTGAAGACTATCTGTATCAAAAGGAGATCTAATTCAGGATGGTGGGGGTGGGGAAGAATGTTCTATAAGGTGTGCTTCAGGGCAGAGAAGGCATTTCTCCTGGAAGCCACAAAATGTAAGACCTTTAGCTGATGATACCTGCAGCATGACTGCTCTGCCTGATCTAATGGAGATTGAAACATCTCCGACTGATGATTGTCCAGCTTGTGTCTGACTGCCTCCAATCATTTCCCTTGGTAATTAGTTCTACTTTTCAGCTACTCATTACTACAAAGAAGCTGTCCTTGCTTTCATGTTCAGTTGAAATTAGTCTTTTGATAGTTGGAGAATATTATGCTGTTTTAAAGGTTTTTAACGCAATAAATCTTGGCCTTTTGTATGACAACCTTTCAGGTATCTGAAGAGATTTTTCCTATCTTTTCATAGTCTTCTCCTTAAAGCTAAGGATACCAAGTTTCCTTGATTTCATAGGAATTAGTTTCCAGAGCCCTGGACCTTATTCTTATCCTTCTCTGGGCATGTTTTACTCATTTTATAATTTACTACCTAGAATGTAACAACATGAACAATACAAAATATTAGAAATTTTTTTGCTGTGATTTTTTTTCTAGATTTTGATCTTGCCGTCTTTTCATATACAAGTCAAGGTGGCAAACATACCAGTACTCCTTCCTCCTCCTGTTTTCCCTATAACAACAAGGTGAGGTAAGGTGGGGTGAGAGAAAGTGTCTGACACAAACTCACTAAGCCAGTTTTTCATGCCTAAAATGGGACCAGAACTCTGTCTTCTGGTTTCTAGGCCAGCATCTTAGTCACCACACCAAACTGACTCTCCAAAAAGTTTTCACTAATGGCCAGCTTGGAAAGAAAATTAAAGTGAAATGCCATTGAGCTGTGTTTAGGATCCTCCGCCCTTCAACATTTTATTAATGACTTGGATTGAAGGAGTTGAGGGAACTCTTAAAAATCTGCAGATGACAAAGGGTGTGTATGTGTGCGTGTGCAAAACCTAAGAGAGGGATTATTTTCCATACCTGACTCTTCTAGTTCCAGAACTCCAGTAGTGCTTCCCAAGTATTGTTATGCATCAGAAATACAATGCAGGGAAAGAAACACTATAAAACGGTTGATGTTAGATTGAAAAAGGAGTTTTCTGATTGAAACTGCAGCAACAAGAATTATAAAAATAATATATAAGATGTCTTTATTAGATGTCTTTATACTAGATTCATATAATTTCCTCTATGTTTTAATTTTTATGCTAAAGCTTAAATAAGATTAAACAAATTCAGATTCTCATCTTTAATTACTGTTCTTTCAACAAGGATAAAAAATTCTTGCTTTTAGGTGAAAGGCTTTTATTTAGGATCTATTATCTTTACTATGTAGCTTTTAAGGATTAACCCTTAAATACAATTGTTTGAAAAAAAAGATAACTAAAGACATAACATGCATCTAAAGTGATGTTGTAATCTCTCTCTTTAGCTGATTTCAGTATGTTTTTTACACATCAGTAATTGTATGTGATATTCATCAATTTTGAAGTCTCTATGGAATGGAATAGAATAGAGCAATGGTGGCTAACCTTTTTGGATTCTTGTGCCAAAAATTGTGCACGTGCTTGCATGCTTTTGATTGCGTGCCAGCACCCAGAAGGCAATGCGCCCTCCCATGTCCCGTATGCATGTGCGCACAATCCCCCCAACCCCCGCCACCCCCTTACCTGCACTGTGCCTCACTGCTGATTTTTGGCCAGTTTGAGGCCTCTTTCAGTCTCCCAAAGGCTTGAGGAAGGCTTCTGCAGACTTCTACAAGCTCTGTAGGCCAAAATCTAGCCCCATTTCATCATTTCCTGTTTTTCCGAAAATACAGCTGTGGGGTGCGCACATGCGCGCAAATGCGCAATGAGGTAAGTTTGCCTGCAGCTCGCATGCCGGCACAAATGGCTCTGGGTGCCACCTGTGGCACATGTGCCATAGGTTCGCCATCACGGGAATAGAGGCTGTCTTGACTTATGACCACAGTTGAGCCCAAAATTTCTGTTGCTAAGTGAGAAAGTTAACAGTTTTGCTCCATTTTACAACCTTTCTTACCATAGTTGTTAAGTGAACCACTTCATTTGGTAAGTTAGTAACATTGTAAAGTGAATCTGGCTTCCACATTGACTTTGCTTGTCAGAAAGTCACAAAAGCTGATCACATGACTCCAGGACACTGCAACCATTGTAAACAGGAATCAGTTGCTAAGTGTCTGAATTTTGATCATTTGAACATGGGGATGCTGCAATGGTCATAAGTTTGAAAATTTTTCAGTGCCATTGTAACTCTGAATGGTCACTAAACGAAAGGCTGTAAGTCAAGGACTACCTGTACTTTATTTGGCTAAGTGTGGTGGTTAGACACATAAGGAATTTGTCTCTGGTACAGAATTCTCTCTACAGATACTCATATTAAATATTCTTTGATGTGTTTTAATTTTTGTTTTGGTAAAATTTGCCTCAGTAGATAAAGGTAACTCCTGGGTCATGACTAGGAGTAGCCGTTCAGTATCCGTTCAAACTTGTGACAATGCTGAATGAGAGGGGACTCACGATAGGCCTTCAAAGTTCAGGTCATCGCAGCATCCTACATGATTGTGATCCAGGTGCTTAGTACCCATCCAGCTTGCAATTATGACAATCCAGTGAGCTGCAGTCACATGTTCATGGGTTCCAATATTCCCTGCCAGCTTCCCACAAGCAAAGTCAATGGGGAAGCTAGCAGGAAGTCACAATCACATGACTTCCTTGCTCAATGACTTGCATGGTCCTTGCTTAATGATGACAATAGGGACTGTCATCACTAAGTGACATAGCCACATGACATAATGTTTATGACCACATCACTTAGCAATGGCAGTTCTGGTCTCAATTGCCATAGTAACTCAAGGATTACTTGAATCCAAACTCATTGATCTTGCTGAGCTGAGAAACTATGCAGGATTGCTCTTGGTTAGGTCTTGGATGGAAGATTACTAAGGAGAATGGGAAGGCTGACATCTATCCCAAAGAAGGCAATGGCAAGCTATTTCCATGATGTTACCTGTCAGTGATGTTCTCAGGATTATGGCTTGAAAAAGGTTTATTTTCAGTTTTTTGGGCAAATCTTACACAGTGTCCACAATACCAACATTTAAGTTTTCACAGTATGTCTGAAATTATGTTTTTCTTACCCTTACCCACATTTACAAAGTAAGTTCCTGCTGGTTTATGATCATATTTATTTTAATTTTTGTTTGATCGTAGATGTGAAAGATAAATGCAATTTCAGAAATAATATAAAAAATGTAGTTATATAAGTCAGTGAGTAGCAAAATAAATCAATAGTAATATACCAACACTGAATCTCAATATTCTCCGGTCTTTCAATAGATAGCAAAGGGAGTTTATTGTAATCATATATGTCAGAATTCAAGATATTTCTATATTTATGAGATATTCATGAGGTATATTTATATATACCATCTATCTGCAGTCAGTTCTCAACTTACAACCACAATTGAGACCAGAACTTTTGTCATTAAAGATTGTGATCATTAAATGAATTATGGCCAATTTTATCTTTTGTTTTATTGGCATAGTTGTTAAGCAGTTCATGTTGTCTTTAAGGAAATGATGGTTGGCTTTGCTTGCTGGAAGCTCCTTAGGAAGGTGGTAAATGGCAATCATGTGACTCTAGGATGCTGCGACTCTTATAAATACATGATGGTGCCAAACACCTAAATTTTGATCACATTACCTCTGGGAAGCTGTGATGGTTGTAAGTATGAGGAATGGTCATAAGTAACTTTTTCAGGCCTGTCATAACTTTGAATAGTCATTAAAATGGTTGTAAGTCAAGGAGTACTGGGTTTATTTGTCTATATACTGTTTGTCTGTCTCTATCATCTATCTAATCTGAATCCAATCCAATGCAATCTAATTAATCTCTCATGAAAGCATATTCCACCTGCACAAAGGGGCCAGCCTGCCCAATTGTTACTTGCTTTTCACAAAAGTCACTTTTGCCAACTAAAGTGAAGCACTGTGACTCAACAGCTTGTTTTTACTTTCAGATAAAATATCTTTCTGAAGATCTAAATAGTCTTGAGATAAGTCAGGAAATAATATAATACTCTTTTCTGCTTTATTTGTTTATGATGTTTGTATGTCCCAGATCTGCCAGATATTCCCACTGTCTCCATATATACATAAAAACAATCTGATCTGGTTCTTATTTATTGAATTCATTTATACAATTGACCACAAGATGGCATTAAATTGTTTTGCAGGCACTGATCTACTTAAAGAAATTCGTGTTTTTAGAAAAAATTAACCTTGTGCACTGATAAAGGTTTCCATTAAGGCTGCTGATCTACATTTTCATCTATTCAAAACAAATATCTCTTCAAAAGTGAAATATTCCATCATGCTACATGCCTCCCCCATTTTCTTTTCCACTTTAATTCTGTTTTATATTTATATGTAATGAATGTCTATATTTTTTATTTAGTTATGATGTCAAACTATTAATTGTACGTGACACTTGATGAATGAAGATGTAAGGTCTTGTTTTCATTTTGTTTTTCCTCTATAAATGTGGTATTGCATTTTAGAGAAATCTACAACTAATCCAGCCTTCAAATGTTTACATCTCAGTCAAAATAGCTGAGGTGACAGGTTTAGATAACTGGCAAACAGGATGAGACCATCCCTTTAAAGGTAGCCAAGTGACTTAGATGCTCTTTTACAGCAAGTAGTCTTCTGTGGATATCAAAGAAGACTTCCACAAGTGAAAGGGTTCCTTTTATGTCATAACAGCTTTTGATTCCATGATGAGCTACCATTTGCAACTCCACCATCTCAGAGGGACAACCAACTGTCTGCAGCAGCTGGGAAGCAATGGGATTGCAAGGCATCAGCCAAAAAAAAAACCCCCCAATTCTCTCCCCCTTTCATTGTTGTTTAAGGAGCACTATAGCAGTCATGTAGGTTTTCCAGAAAATCTTGCAGATAATAACTCTAAACCAGGATAGTTTTAATAGGGTTTTTCATGACACAGATCTAGTTTATATCAAAGTTGCAATATACTGCAACTACTAGATAAAATACTGTACTTAATTCATCACTTTGAAATAGCATACAAAATTTAAGTTACTTACGTTTTAATATGTGTCAGTAATGGAGTCTGCTGTTTAGTGAAAGATTTATGCAAATGAGTTTTGTTTCGCATGAATGGATCTTATAGATTGTAAGTTTCATTGATTATGTAATTATACTGTAACCTGCTATTTGAAAGAAATAAGCAGAATAGAAATGTCTGATTTAATTGCCATAAAGGAATGCTGAACACCTTCAGCTGAAACTTTCCTACAATACAAATAAAAATGTTAGTTACTATTTTATTCTGAAAGTTTACTTTTTATAGTGCTTATGATTACTACCGTAATATATATATACATATATCTGAATTTTATGATTATGGTATATTCCATTTATTGCCACAGCCGTAAGTGTAAAGTTTTACCATTCATTGTTCTATTTTGCTTGGTTCCTTGTTTTCCCCCCTGTATATTTACTTGAATGTATTCTGCCATCTATGTTTGTACATTTGTGTACTAGTTTATTGGAGTAAAATATCATTTTATTTATTTTTATAATGCATTAATGTCAGTAGTTTCATTTATACTAATTTCTGAGCTCAGAAATATTTAACTTAAAAAACAATAGTTAAGATGAGAAGGAAGGAATACTTACTAGACATGTATGAATCATTAAGATGTGACTTGAATTTGGGATTCAAAAGTAGCATAATTAAATTTGAATTCAGGTTTCAAAGGCAACATAATTTTAACTGATTGGACATTAAACTTAGAAAAAAATGGACACTGAGCTATAATAGGGAAAAGTATCATTGTGTGCAACTATTTAAAATATTTTTTGGCAGAAACTCTTTGGAGGACAATCCTGAAAAATTTCAATTGGCTAGTTGCAAGGATTTGATCATAGGCTATTTTTGGAATATTTCCCTAAAGAATATCCCACTTTATGCAGAGATAGCAGAGATGAGGAAGCAAGCTTCTAAAATGTCAAGCAAAGAACCTATTTAAAAATGGTGCTGAAATATTCCCTCCTCTTTTTCTCTTTCTCTTTTCAAGGCTCTAAGCAACTAACAATCAGAAATATAAGAAATGAGCCCTCAGTAAAAATAAACTTACCAAAAACAATCTCAATAGTATCAAAAGAAGGCATAATGTCTGTTTCTGCATCCCAGCATTCAAAGCTTGCTTCCCCGCTAGACCAAATGTGAAAGCCAGATCTTCATTTCTCTCAAGCTTATAAACCCAAGGCCACTTTGTCTTCTGGATTCATGTTTGAGATTTTTCCTCATCCAGATCTGATACCCCTCTCCCCCAAGCATTTCTATTGTGTATTTTAAAAACTAGAAATATTCGTTATAACTTTTATCAACTAATGTTATAAAGAGACAGATCAGTATATAATATAGGTTAACAGCAGTAACACTATTTCTGGCACAGTTATGGTACCTACAGCTACAGCATTACTATTTTTAACATTGTCATAGTATTTATGATACTCTTTTCATCATTTTTTTTTCTTGGACATTAATTTTACAGCAATTATTTTACTTCTACTCTTTGTAAAACTACATAGCTATCATCCCCATATGAATCTTTAAAAGGCTCCTTCCAGCATTCTCATTGAAGTTTCAACACAAATCATTTCATTACTTCTGTTTTTATTTCCAACCACTCTGCAGGACTGTAGCCTTCTTTGCTCATTTCGCAAACAATTTTTATTTCATCAAAATAATGAAGTGTTTGCATTTTCTCTCCCTTAATTTTAGCTCTTTTTGACAACATACTTTGCAACTATTGTTTTTTTCTGGGCACCTTGCAGTACACGATACCTTTCTGTCATCCTTATTATTTTGCAGCAATCTTATATTGTTTTTTCTGCTCACACACCACAATTTTACTTCATCAGTTATGCTTTTTCACACTTAGTTTAGTCTGAATACTTGAATGACACCCAGTAACATATTTTTTTCACTTTGTTCCAGTTTTCCACATCCTTTTTTCTTAGGTCTACTTTCTGTTCATTCTAATATATCTTATAACACTTTTTCATACAGAACTCATACTTTCCCTGTCGGCAGTTTCATTTACTTTCATTCTTTTTTCTTTCACTTCTTCCTTTGCCACTTTTAACACTACAGAATAATGATCTATCCCACAATCAGCATCTTATTCATTTTATATCCTTCACTAATCCTTTTCAATGAACCATTTTCTCACGAACAAATCTGATTATTTAAAGACATATTCTATTCTTTACCCTGTGTATATATGACTATACTTATATTTCAACCATGTATGCAAAATATATTTTTTCTCTGAAACTCACCAGTCATTATTCTATTTTATTCTTAGTTCTCTGAATGGCACAATCACTTTTACTACATTCTTATCTTGTTTCCACCAATCCATTCATGTCCAAAAATATTTTTTGCCTGGATTACTTTCATTCAGGATGTTGTGTGATTTTCTCATATTTTCATTAGCACTATTTACTGTAATGAGCTGTCAGCAATCTATGGATTCATACTTTCATACAAAGCCAGGACAACACTGCCACCAATTAATACTTTTGACATATATTTTAACACTTTAACTCATAATTAAATAATTACTTCTTTGCACATTTTCATCAGCTCTGCTCTGTATGTTCAAGCTGTCCATAATCAAATCTTTAACATCCTTTCTCAAGTGTTAATCTGTTTACAGGAAAGCACATTTTTAACTCTAAATTATCATTTCAATGAAGTTGAGGATATGAAACCATTTTGAACTCATGGACATGTGTAAGATGTAGAGAATATGTTTTTGCATATACTATTCAACTACAGTTTTTCAAATATTTGTTTTCTGCCAGTTAGCATTCGGACACTCATCTTACTCAGCAGTTAGATCAAAGGAAGGGATAAAATGCCTTCCCCCACACAGAAGTGTGGGGAAAAGATATTAAGCCACTAACATATTCCATGATGTATAATTGGATACCCATTTTCTGTTTTTTCTTTGCATGATCTCTTCTTTTTCCATTATTAGTATAGTACAATCTATAGGAGAGGTATGGTGGCCTAGATGTTAAGATGCTCGCCTCACACTTAGGAGGCTGAGACTTCAATCCTAGGCAACAGCAGCTGTTTCTCTTATCAGGGCACAAAGAGAAAATATTTGTTGTGAATTCCATCAGGAAGGGTATCTGGCCAGGAAACGTTCAGCTCCATTGAGTCTTCCTGACTCCACACTGACACAAGGGATTACAGGGTCGTAAAAAGAAACAAGAAATAACCTCTAATTATACAGTCTATATAGCAGGGTGTCAAACTCATGTCGTCACAGCATCGTCGTGTGACATCGTGAAAAGCTTTGTACAGCTGAACTTATGGTCGATAAAGTAGGGGCAACGATAGTGTACACTCTCCACCCTTTATCCATTTTAAGCTCTCAGATGTGTATTGTTGAAGAGATTTCTGCTATATCCATACCAAGCCTTCTCATGTCATCTTAATATAATGCATTACCTCACCTCACCCTACCCAATATTTCTGGGGAAAGGCTTTTGCATTAACTTTAAATAAGTAAGCTGCATTGGTCTATGTGGCTCTTCTGAGGTAGTCCTCAAGTTACAACAGGCCAGTTAGTAACCATTCAAAGTTACAATGGCGCTGAAAAAAGTGACAAGATTATTTTTCACACTTAATGACCATTGCCAGATTCCCATGGTCATGTAATCAAAATTCAGAGTGACTCATTTATGACAGTTGCAGTGTCCTTACGTCATGTGATCCCCTTTTGCAACCTGACAAGCAAAGTCAATGGGGAAATGAAAGTCGCTTAATCGTGTCACTAACTTAACAACTGCAGTGATTCACTTAACAACTGGCAAGAAAGACATGTCTCATTTAGCAACAGAAATTTTGGACTCAATTGTCATTGTAAGTTGAAGACCTTTTGTACTGTAGATGAATATTGGATTGCACTGCCATGTAGCAAATTACTAAAATTCACTAATAAAAGTATTGCAGCAGTTTAAATTGTGTTTGAAATGATTTATTTTGGCAAAGAAATGCTAAGAAACACTTCCTTAAGCTCAGAAATACTCATTAAATGAACTCAAACAGCAATATCATACTCAAAATGAAATGCTTTGAATTTGAAACAGTTGAAATTCAGAAGAGATTGATCGATATGTGCCATCAAATCCTTTTCAACTCCTAGTGATCACATAGATCTTCTCCATGGCAATCTATCCCCAATCGGTTCTTTTAATGGTGCACTTATCCTCCTCTGTAACTGAGCCAGAACATTTTGATTTTGTGTCCCAAATATATTTCTTAATTAATCAACAGTTGCAGCAAATTTATTGGCATAAATTAACATTCCTTCTCCATGTTGAGAAATAAAGAAAAAAATATTTAACAGAACAACAGAGTTGGAAGGGACCTTGAAGGTCTTCTAGTCCAACCCTCTGCTCAAGCAAGAGATGCTATACTACTACAGACAAATGGTTGTCCAATCTCTTCCTAAAGCCTCCAGTGTTAGAGCACCCACAACTTCTGGACACAAGCCAAACCACTGATTAATTGTTAAATTAAAAGTTTATAGATAATAATTTGGGAAGATTTTCTTCTACTATATAATTTCTGATATCTGCATTTTGCATTTTTCTCTAGTATCCCAGTACCATGGAGAAAAATGTTATTGCTGTAAAAACAGTAGAAGAGAAAACAGGTAAGTATTTTTAAAATGTTTAGCTCTGCTCTATTTAACCTTGATTCAGTAATCTGCTCTAGTAAACTATGGTTTAGATTACTGCAATATGTTCTCTATGGAACTGCCCTTGAGGATGTTCTCAAAATTTCAAGTAGTCCAAAATACAGCAAGCAGGAATACTGATTAGAACTGGGTATTGTAAAAATATTAAGTCAGTTTTCTGTATTCTTTGGGTCTCAATGCAATCCACATTCAAGTGCTAATATTAATCTATAAAGCCCTTTAGGGCATGAGACCATGTTATTGGAAGGATTTTTATTTATGTGTTTATTTGACTTTATAAGCTACCCAAATCCAGTGGTCTCTTCCTGGATTTTTCTACCTGTTGCCTGGAGATTGTTTTCAGAATGTCTGTCCCAGGCCAGACATGTACACATATCCCCATGAACACACATAAACGCTCTTGAGAAGTAAAAGCTTTACTTAGAACTTAGTAAATATAGGCAGTGACAGGGAGAGCTTTTGTGCAAACGCATGCACAAAAACTGTTCTGTTCTCCTCTGTACACAGTTCGGCATGCTGTAGGGTGGGAGGACATTTGGGATCCAGCCTTCATCTGCTTCAAGGTGACTTGAATGTTCCGCAGTCATGTCAGCCTCAGGTGCCTAGTTGCTAAACTTCCTTTAAGGCTAATATTTGTCTTTAGCATCTTGAGCATCTTCCTCATTTCAGACTCTTCTGAGTCTGAGCTGGCCATCACAAGAGAGCCTATTGTTGAGATGAAACAAATAGTCACAGGCTGAATGAAGCCTTTTCCATGATTCTGGTGCTAATTTTATTAACTTTTTGGCACCAAGCAAATATGTATTAATACTCTCAACCTTTAAATATATTCATATTAATTTACATTTTATATGTTGCATGGAAATATTTTCATTAATCGGGTGGCTGTTTTAATTTTTATTGTATATTTTAATTTAGATTAATTACAGTTTTTACACTTGCAATTTTAATAAAACCACCCCGTTTAAGTAGAACTTAAGTAAGATTTACTTTCTTTTTTATTTAAAATTATCAAAAAATGTTTAGTTAATTTCATGTAACTGAGTACACATACAAATGCATTCTAGAATGCCTGTTTAATTTTAACCCACTAATAAAAATATACATAAAATTATAGAAAATGAATCTTTTCTTGTTAATTTATTGCCTTTAATTAGTTTAAGAATATTTATGAGGCGATGCATACTGTAATAGTGACATGGTATTTTTACAAAGAAATGTATAAAATATTTGAAATGATGGTCATTTACTACAATTTACAGTATTTATGCACTTGTATCTAGTACTCAGTGAGAAAAATAAATCTTTTTGACCGGCTTAGTTGATGAGGGCAGATGGCTTAAACAATGTGAATGCTTTCTGTGTTTTAGCTCTTTGGTGGCAGAGAAGTAAACTGGTATTCCAAAGTCCCTGCATAGCTGCAATGTGACAACATAATGTTAAAGCTGTAAACAACCACCATTCTTCTTGGTAGAGGAATGGAAGGAGGACAAGCTATAAAAATGCCTACATAATAGCAGGATAACAAGATTTTAAGCCTCTGTGTCTGTGGGCAAGGAAGGGAGAAAGTGATTGAAAAGTGGTCTACCTTGCGTTCGATTGGAAATGAAATAAGCTGAACTTGGACCAAGGGATGACAGGCAGTATGATGAGAAATCATTCATATGAAGAAAAAAAATGACATCTCTCATTATTTGAAGTAACATTGCTTGGGAACGCTGATGTATTCATTTAACTAAAGTCAGTTGCATTGAGTTCTGCGGTTCTTTAGAGTGAACATGGGTAGGATTGCACTGTCAGCTAATTACTAAAATTCACTAATTAATGTATTTCTTTTTTTTTTGGTAAATTTTATTTGAGTTTTCACAAAGAAAAAAAAATACAAATAAAACATCTTTTTTGAAAGTAGAGTAATCCCGGGTTACATTTCTTCGTACAGACACAAATTCAGGTTCATGCTCATTTTTATATTCTTTTCCATATCTTATTATTATTTTACATTTTCTGCATAGCTTCTCCTCTCTTTTAATTTTCTCAATTTTATTTTAATTATCTCATCTCAATTCAAATCATTGTATTTATATTTTTTGTCTGTCCTGTTTCAATTATCTATTATCGTTTCTCATTAAACAAAATTTCTCTTGTGGTTACTGATTGGAGTATGATGCCTTTATATCTTTTCCCTAAAGTTGTAACATTCAATATAATACGTAACTTCCATTCGGATTCTGCTTGGTACATTCTTAAAATACACACTGTATTCTTAAAAAAAAAGAAAAAATATATAAATGTATATAATTAAAACAACATTCCATTCCAATTCAATTCTATCCTTAATATTAATTAAAGTCTTAACATCTTTAACATTACTTTTCAATTAAATATCCTACTTCTATGGGAATAATTATAAGCTTTCCGTAGTTAATTCCCCCCCCCTTCACTTATATTTTATAAAACATTAACTAATTAAAATGTTCCCGTTCCTTCCTAATTCAATTTTCTCATTTATTTTATTTCACTTATTTTATTCACAAACATTTCACTAAATTACAATTTTATCCCTCATTTTAATCATACATTGTTTCCAATTTTCTAAAGTTATTTCTATTACTAATATAACAATACAATCTTACGTACCTTTACAGAATCCCTTTTTCAGTTAGATTTTCACCCATAGGTCCTGTTTCTCTATATCTTCCTCCAGTCCTTTGTAACTTCTTTTCCTTTCCTTCTTCCCTCTCTTCTTCTCTCTCCCCTTATTACCCCTTTTCTCTCTATTTCTCTCTTCTGTATTCCCCCTTTCTGTTGCTTTCCAGTATTATACTTATTTTTTGAATTATTTTTCTTTTCTTTGGTTGGTTTTTTAAGTCTTAAATTCTCCATTCTCCTTCCCCACTTTCCTTTTTCTTCCCCACATAAAATTGCTTGTTCATTAAAGATGGCTTCTTCTTTGTCCCAGTCTTCTTGTTTTGCAGTCTTTTCTTGTTGTTTCTCATAGTTCCAAATCTCCATTTCTAAGAATTGAAAAACGAAGCCAAAAGAACCCTTCCCTTCTTGTGCATCTTCTTTGTACTTTTTAAGTTCCATTTTCAATTCATCCAGAATTGGTGCTATTGTATAAATTTTTAAACAACCACCTGATTGATTTTAGTCATTCAAATATAATAACCAAGAATCCAAAGATCATCAAATAATCCAAATACACGCAAGCTGTTTCTTTTTTGCTCTTTTTTTCACTTTCTCTTCCTGGGGTTACTATTTAGTTGCAAAGTTTCAGTTAAAATGTATCTTTTAGAAGTCTTGTTGAAGTTTTACTGTAGATTCTTTTTAATTCCAGGCAGTCTCCTCCCTCTTCCAGATCCTGCCCTTATTCTTTTTCTCTCCCTTCCTGCTTATGAAAAAGAAAAAAAAATTTTAATGTCCAGAAATCTTTATTATCCCTTTGGCATTTTGTTTTATTTTCAGCTTAATTGCCTATTGATGTCAAAGCGGAATTTTCCAATTTCTTATTTAAGTCTCTTAGTTGTCAGTATAGGGAAGGAGAGAGAAGGAAAAAAAAGCCAAACCTTTCCTTCACTGCTTCCGACTCTTCTTTGGGAGCGATGTTATTTTTTGTAATTTTAAATTCCAGGGTACCTTAGTTGTTGCTTTTACAATTTAACCCGGTCAGCCAAAACTTTCACTTCTTATCTTCCTCCTGCACATTCTTTTCCGGTCGAGTTCTCCTTTGTGGTGGCCATTTCTGACCACTGCTACAACCGCCTTCAGGAAAGGGAGTAATGGCCAGCTGAGGAGGAGAGATGCGGCTCTCCTCAACCCTGCTGGTGGTCTCCCCCCTCTTCACCACCTCTACAGGGTGGCTTAGCCTCAAAACCAGCCGGCTCAGGGCGCTCCAGCGGCGAGCCCAGACAGAAACCGTGCACGATCATGGATTTCTGTCTGTTGCCGAAACCCTTCAAACCGGAAGTCCCTAATTAATGTATTTCTTGTAGTGTTAGATGTGCAAATAATTCTCAATTAGCAACTACATATAATGACTATTTAAAATTATGACCTTCATAGGAAAGTAAAGATCAAGATTAGGCACAGCTGTAGTTTCATTTAGTGACTGCTTTGCTTAATTTGCAAAATTCCAATTGTAGTCACTAAAAGAGAACCACTTACATTACTTTGAGTTTAAATTGTTTTATTTGAAATAACCTATTTCTGCAACTTAGGAAAAGTCCTGAGCTCAAAAATGCTCACATGAGCATCAGAAGAGTGGCTGAAGTTCCAAGCTTTACAGCAGTGCTGATAAATGCTATGGATATCAAAGAAAAACTAGCTATTTTTTAAGGGGACAATGATATGAAAGGGAGGCCCATATATCTGGGTGGAAATGACATGATTTCTATACTATGAAAATTGTCATTTGATAGTCATTCAAATGCCAGATAACTACCAAGTGGATATAGTTAGTGCCTAGCCTTTTGTGGATTCTAGTCTTAAAGACAACAATTATTTCACCTGAAACATGTTGGTTTACAAGTTAAATGTCTTAGAGCAGAGATGAAGCATCAGTAGATTTTCAAATGGTTCTGTAGTGCAGACTTTGGCATCTCTCACCAATAAACCTGCTGGCTGAGGTTCCTCGCTAGTTCCTTCTACCCATTTAGAGGGCTGAGGAATAGAACTGAATAGACATAATCCTTTATTTTTTGACTCTAGTTTTTGCTTCCTACCTTTTGGGTAAATACTGACGAGGTGCAGCTGAGTGAGAAGAAGATTGAGTTCTCTGTCAATTTCTATTCTCCACTCTACGGAGCTGACATTTCCTCGGAAGCTTTAGAGATAAAAACTAGTTAATCCATAGCTTCTTAATCTTCATTGTCCACCTACCTGGATCATCAGTTTTATATTTATCTTTCTGTCCTGTAATATCTCTTCTCTTTCCTTGAGACTACACTCTGGTCAGATTTGAAAGGATTGCTAGGTGTTGCGACCCATTTTGATAAGAAGGAAAACATATGTGCACGTACATACATACAATAAAAGTCTTTTCTTCAGTTGATAGGAAATATTTAATTACTAGCCCCTGGCAGTTATAATGGAACGTTTAATATTTTGCAGCAGTGAGTAAAATGGAGCTATATAATTTTTTTCAGCTATGAATAAGCATCCCATTCAGTTTCATATATTTTTATGACTACTGCATACTTGCTGAAAATTATGCTGGAGCAGAAATATAAGCAAATTCAGGATTGTGAGAAAATTCCTATGAGCCATTTTTCTAAAGTAAAAGGTGAATCTCATGACAATCTGTGGTTGCAGTCAAAAGAGATAATTCATTCTTAGTTCTGAGATTCATTTCTGTGGTTCAGAATAATTTAGCAATAATAATCATCTGTGGATTATATCAATTATGTCTTCTTCTATTACTCGAACTCTTCAAGCATCGTTTTTTTTAAAGCTCTTAGGTTTTTTTAAAAAACCACAGATTTATTCAACGATTGTTCCTTGTCCCTAAATGACTGTTCCAATCGCCTCCTCCCGCCAAGAACTGCCTTATCAATTGTGGCTGTCAGATTGGGGTCACAGAGGTAGAAACGTCCTGTCTTCAGGAAAAAAGGATAACATTGCAACATAGTTAGTAGTACAAAATACACTAAAAGGATCTGCACCTATAATACAAATACTAGTCAGGAAATGAATAAATAATTACTGCTTCTGGGAGGAACTGGAACCAAGATTGGTCATTCCATCAACTCAGTTTCCAACTGTTGCCTTACATTTTTTTTTTTTTTAAGGAAATAATCTGTTGGAAGGAATACCAAGTTATTTTTCAAAATATTCAAAATTCGTATTTGCCATGGCATGCATTTTTAATACAGTTTTTTTCTTTGGGAAATAATCAGCGTAAGACTCCCTGTAAATATGTCAAGTGGAAATCCATATACAGTGCCACTATGTCTATTTAAAACGTACTGCAGGATGCTGTTTCCAGGGAAGAAATATTCAGATAAGGTTTCAGAAAGAGTTGCCTTTTCTCAAGAGCAAATAATGGCCTTGCTCCAGGCTATTTTCCCACCCAGGTTATCAGTTAACATCTTCCTGAAACATGGACTTAATCAGGAATCATTAAATATTAAAATGCAAATTGATTTTAGAAGCCAGTCACGTTTGTATTGTAGGTCAATATCTATAATTTGAGAAAGGGGCTGTGCTTTAATTTTTAGAAAGGAGTTTTTTTCTTGTCATTGATTCAGTTCAGAGCAAAAATAAATGTATGTTGTCCAAGAAAATTGCTTTAGACTTCAAACATTGGCACTGCTAGATGGCAGAGAGATAGTTTATGGTCTTAGGATGTACTTTAGAATGCAGAGTGAGAAAAATGAGCTGTTTTTGCTCTGAAGTGCTGACCCAGGAAGATACTTGAAGCTTGTAACTAGCAACACAAGTGCCTCCAAAATTGACTCCCTGACTGCTATTTGCCAAAATTTACTATGATTTCAAGGCAGTTCCAGGAAGTTCTAAAAAGTTTGAACTTAGCATTGTATTTTATGTTTGTTATCACAGTAGATTTAAATCAGTTGTTCCAAGACTACTAGGCAGGGTTGTTGGCATTCCTTGATTAACATTCTGCAATATTCTTTGAAAACATTAACTAAATCCCTTTATGGCTTCCAAGCCTTCTTGCTAATTTTGTTCGATTTTGTTGGTTACTCTGAAAACTTATTCTTTTATTATCAGACTTGTCTACAGGAGTCATATATCGGAGAAGGATTGCAACATGCCAAAATGTAATTCCACACATTTTAAGAAAGGTAACTAACTTCAATCCATTAAAATTCATTATAAACATGATATAGGCAAACTATGTTTTTGTTCAAAATTCATTAGTTTAACTTTTCTGAATTACAAATGACAGCATTTAAAAGCTGACTTTGTGTCTTGTAGAGGAGATAGGTGGTGTTTAAAGTCCTTATCTCAAAATGAGGATTTGTAAAACAATCAAACTAACATTTTTACAATATAGTTAATTTCTAGAATCAAAATAAAATGGCAATTCTTGTTTTAAACTTCTAATATCTTCAACTTTCAAATTAAATTATATTATTTATGATATACTATATATTCTGCTATGTACCATACAATTTTGTAAAGTGCTTTTTTAATTTTATTTATTGAAAATATAATTCAATTTTACCACATTTCTTTTTACTCTTTCCATGCCTCATCCAAATGGGAAAGCATAACATTTACAGGTAACAAAGAATGAAAAATGAACCCAAAAAATGAAATGTTTTGAGTAATTATGCCTTGTGTGCAAACAGTGGATGCTTTCTTTTGGCTCTGTTATGTTAAAGTGGACTTAAAAAGAAAAAGAAAATGGCACATATTAACAATGCTTTGCTTTTAAATGTTGCAGTTGGCAACATTTAACAAGTTACTAAGCAGTGGAAATAACCAATAAAAGCTTGCATATTTATCAAATGTCAATGTGGTGTCAGTGATTACTCGTTACTGATAGATATTAGCCTTAATATAAATATTAATGGTTTGAAAAGAATGAAATTATTTACTAATGTACATAAACTGATTGTTTTTTCCTCACTCCATTTATTGACCATTGTAAATGTTACATTTGACAGATTAGTACCCTGAAAGTATCAGAAGTCTACTTAGAAGAGGAGTCGTGGCTTAATATGCAAGATAGAATTATGTCTATGAAGACTCATTGTCTTACGTGGACAGAGTATGCCACCCTAAATGAAGAATCAGTCTTCAGAGAAAGCTCTGAAAATCCAAATTGGTAAGGTGTAGTAGGTTCATATATTAGAAAGTGGTATTTGTATTTTCATTTCATTTCACCTTCAGTAGGAAGAACTGAAAGTTTTACCTTGGGCATCCATGATGGTTCTTAGTGATATAGTAAGTATGCAATTTATGAATCACCACAAACCAAGGCTTCTTCCTGCATGTATATTGAGATGCATTGAAAACATAGAATTGGGGCCCTTCTAAGACATGTTCTTTTAGTTTGTCAAACAGCTTACAACTGATAGATAGGATGTCATGCAGCTCTATAAAAGTCATAAAGTCATAAGGACTTACTTTTATATTCTTTATACTTATATCATTATTTATTGGTTGCAATATTTTTGTGCCACTTTTCACACTAAGAAGTTGTCCATAAACATTTTAATAATAATCATTTTTGGAAAACTGTTACAAATTAAAAAGAAGCAATATTGGCAGACAGACATAAAACCAACAGTAACATCCCATTAAAATCACTAAAACAACAATGTTCTGAAAATTTATTTATTTCCCCCTTTTTTATTTTTATAAAAAGACTCTGATGTAAACTGTAACCTTATGGCCTTTGGCATTCCAGGACTGTTATAGAGGGGTTGATCAGCGAAAGTTCAGCGAAAGGGATTCCACCTTAAAGGGAGAAATGCAATATGTCCCCTTTTTCAATGTTTGCAAACCATAAGAACTCCAACATTAGGAGAGGGAAAAGTGGGGAAGATAATCTAGAATCTGAAAGATCCAATCCTTAATAATACTTCACCCAGAGAGAAAACTTATGCCAACCCTGTAGCTGATTTAATAGAATTATTTCCGATAATTCACAAATAACAACACCAAAGAAGATGTGTGTTGTATGTATGTGTATATTAACATTGCAACTGGGACTGGAGATTAAGACTCCTACTTTTAGTCCAGGGGTGTCAAACTCAAGGCCTGCGGGCCAGATTCGGCCCATGATGTGGTTAGATCCAGCCCGTGGGGCTATCTGAGTCTACACACATCACTTTGGCCCAGTCTACTCAATGCAGGGAGGAAAGATCAGGCCAGCAAAGCTTCAGCCTGGTATACCTGGTGCGAAAAGGAAAGATCAGGCCAATGTAGCTTCGGCCCGGTCTACCCAATTAGGCCAGTGTGGCTTTGGCCTGGTCTACTCAATGCAAAGAGGAAACATGCCAGCAGTTTGAGAAGTGGTGTCAAGCTGACCATGCCTACTTAGTCAGCCACACTACCCAGTCAGCCACGGGCCCTGGCCCCCCAAGGTCAACCACAACCCTGATGCGGCCCTTAGTGAAATTGAGTTTGACACCCCTGTTCTAATCTATTGGTTGCATTGCTCAGAGGCCACTGGATAATTTCTTGAAGTCTCCAATCCTAAAGGGCCATGGGAGGATAAAAGCATTGTCCTAAATGCCTGCATGAAAGTCCCATCAACACTTTTCTAAATTGTGAGATTGTTGGTAATTCTATTGCAAATACTATATATTTTATATATTGGGAATAACACAAGAGAAAAGCTTGCTTGGCAAATGTGTTTATGTACACAATTCCTTAAGAAGGCATCCTATATTGATGTAATACTTTGTTTCTAACAATAGGCTAATATAAGGTTTTGGGGCTGTTTTGTTAAATTGAAATAGAAAATGCCATATCCCTCAATATAAGCAAAGACAACCCATCACTGATCATATTTTTGTCTGGCATGTTATGAGAAACTTTGATTTGAAAAATATTTCAATGCAGTTCATTGCTTCTGCATTTAAAAATATTTATTCAAAAGAATTGAAGATAGGGAAATATCTGTAAAATAAAATGTGCTACATGCGCAATGAGGTTGACATATGCAGAAGTTATATTGAAAGTACATTTTTTCATTGAAAATTCATAAAGAATTACCCCTCCCCCCAAGAAAGCTGTGGTTTGTAAGGTGTATTTTCTAAAATCTGGTTACACTTTAATAGTAAAGATTTTGTCAAATGAAGGTGAACTTGGTTTTATTTTTGAGCTGCTTTGCAGTTGTTCTGAAAAATGAGCAAAAAGTAACGAACTATTGATAAAAATAGGAATGGCATCCAGACAATTGTAGTATAAAAGAAGAATACGTGGAGCTTAAAAATTGTCTTGCATTTTATAAGCACCTGGCTCACTGCAATAAATCTTTTTTAGAAAGCCCCATGAAATAAAAATTTAATGTAATAATAACCAGTCCAAAGTTAATGTATTATAAAAAGTTAATATTGGTTGAAGTAAAAGATATATGGATTTTTTTTGGACAGAAACTTTTGTATGAGCACTGTTTTCTGCAAGAATGTATTTAGTAGATAATTAGAATATTTTGGAGCAAATATTAGTCACTAAGTTGTATTACATGGACACACACAAAAGAGGTGCCACTTTGTTCATGTGGACTGAGACCCATTTTCCTATGGTTTGAATATATGAAAAGCTGTGTGCAGAGATACTTTTAGTCTGTTGGTTAGAATTAATTGGATTAAAAAAGTGTTGGTTGAGAAGGATATGCTTTTGATTTCAGTCTTGGGTATGAAAAGAAAGCATAACTTAGCATTAGTTTTTTATGGCTCACTTTTAAAGACTGGAGTTGTAGAGGATGAAAAACAGAGCAAATCAGTTGGGAATGTTACATGAAAGTAAGTTTTGGAAACAAGTACATTACAAAAATATATTTATCAGCTTCTTATTCTGAAATGAGAGGGACATTCAGGTTCCCAGGAAAAGGATATGATTCTCCAGATGAGCTGTTCAGAACATCCATTGATTGGGATGATGCTTCTGTTGCTCGTCTGGTAGGCTGGGTTTTAATTATGGAGACGCTCCTCCTCCTCCATGGGACTCCTCCCTAGCGTCCCCAGTTTTTACTCAGCCTTCATGGATACAGGCAGCTTAATTTCCTTTCCCTTGGCCGGAATAGCAAAGGCTTCAAAAAGAGACAACAAAAAGGTTTGCTTTTAAACTGTAAAAAAATCCTTTAAGGCTCTTCGTATCAACGAGCCCAGCAGCTCCCTACGGCATATAACATTGAGCCAAGGGAGCTCACCATAGCTTCGGATAATGATCTCCTCGCCCCCAGGGCAATCGGAGGCGATAACGCCTCAGCTGCATGGCTAACAACTCACATTTCTTAGCTCGTGCCTTTACGATCTATTCAAGCCAAGCCACTGTGATTGCCGCCGCCCCGCTCAATGGGAGCGGCTCCATTTTAAAAGGGTCCAAGGCTTCTCTCTCTTCCCTGGGAACATGGTTTGGGGTGGGGGCATCAGCGCCCATCTGCCCTACCGCTCCTTTTTATTCAGGGGGAATTCTGCAATATCGACTCCCCACAAGGCGCAGAATTGCTACTAAGCCGATTTTACTCATTATGCGCCTAAAGAGATAAAAGCGGCATTGCAGACTCACTAACTGCATGGTAGTGATCTGCATTTTATTTCTGGAACTGTGAGAGGCCTTTCTTCTCCCAAGCAAGGGACTCCTACCTGGAACCCGGGGGAAATCACCCTAATACATATGTACGTACGTACGTACGTATATACACACACATATGTATGGTATTAAGAAAACAAATACATATGTATGTACATATGTATACGTACATTGATATTCAGATATAATTATTCTATTTTGGACCCTTATTCATTAAGGAGAAAACTGTTGGCTTATGCCCTCACAGAATTAAACAGCAGCACCACAGCGAGCACCAAGGCTGGTATCCGCCTGTGCTGGAAGCTGTTGCAAGCCTACATCTTATTTCAACAGTTCCTCCTTTCTAGGCCTACGAGGTGTTCCAAATTTGGCTAAATTGGAAATAATAATATTAATAACAAAATAATAATAATGATGATAATAATAGGAACAAGAATAAGAATTCCAATATTCTTACATAAGATTATACAAAACTGGGGAGCATTGTTTTAGGGTTCCCTGGCCATTGCTGGTTCAGGCCCCTGGGCATGCCAACTGCCCAATGTTTCAGCCTCATTAACAGTAAAATCTAATAAGCGGTCACAACGGCAAGCGGCAGTAGCTCCAGAGCCACAACCTCAAGAGCCATATCAAATTCTCAAAACAAATTGAAGCATTCTAACGGCACCTCCTAAGCAGCAGAAAAAGATGCCAACAGGCACCATAAGGTCCTAGAAAAGCACATGAAGAAGTTCACATGGGAGGCTGAAGAAAATTCTCAAACCACGAGGCCTACTTTGGCTCCAATCCCCCACTGCAACCCCTCCTGGATCTGTCTGTGTAATCCAGTGCAGCTGCACAACCTCAAGGTAGCCCATCTAGATCAGTACAAGTGACATGAAGGGCCCCTGTGGCCACATTTCTCCAACAGCAGCCCGATTCCATCAAGATGATGACTTACTGGAAAAGATCCCCGCAAAGATGAGACTGGATGGAATTAGCGATACGTCAAGGTACCTTTCCACAAGAAATTCTGTAGTTTCAGATATATCCCCACAGGGTATATAGAAGGAGCAAGGGCATATTGATCGGGTGGAGCCAGAGGACTCAGAGTTCTCCTGCTCAAATTCTAGTTAGATTCTCATCTTCTCACAATAAGAGATGATGGTTGATGCTACATCTTGATGATTAAACAACACCGGCGTCATTTTGTTTATAAGAATTCTATGGCATTATCTGTTGAGAGGCCATTTCCCCTCACAAGGCTCTCTCCGTGAGGCTCCAGGGGACATTTATGCCAATTGCTGACTTCTTTCTGAGGTTGAATAACAGGCTTCCTTTTAAGTTGGCAGCCCTCACAGAATATAGCAGCACAATAACAGCGAGCGCCAAGGCCTGTGTCTGCCTGTGGAGGAAGCTATTAAGGGACAGTGACTGCAGGATTACCCAGTTGCAATTCAGGTCCTGAAAGGTGTCCTCTATTTGGCTTCACAATTTGATTCCATATTCAGTCATCTAATTATGAGTTTGGTAACAGCACAACAATTTATGTTAGTAGCTGTGCACAGATATAACAAAAATATTATCAATAATAACATAATATTAATACCAATATTAATATGAATAATAATATAATAATAAATTGAATTTACCAAAAAAAGGGGGGGATCAAATATCAAGAGGATTCCCTGCCTCTGTTCACAGCAGGCTTTTGGACCAGCTAACGGTCCATTAATATCATAGATAGATAGATAGATAGATAGATAGATAGATAGATAGATAGATATAGATATCTCGCCTTGTGGGCTTTAGGTCAGAAACTTTGAGGGCAACCAAAAATACCCCCAGAGGACAATAAACCATCTCAAAGTAGGCCAAAACGCCCTAGAGAGACCTCTAAGGCTGCAGAAAAGGATGCCAAGAGATGCCAAAACGTGTTAGATAAGCATATTATAAAAAATGCATGAGGGAGGTTGAACAGAAGTCTCAATCCTCTTCCCCAGCCAGGCCGGTCCCAGTTTCAGACACCTTGCCTCCATCCCTGGATCTCTCAACACCATCCAGGAGAGCCTCAGAGGGACCGGTTCAACCCAGGCCTTCAGCATCGCTACTTGCCTGACAGACAGTTGTGTGACCATGCCAGAATACTCCTCCCAGAGGATATCCCTGACAAATTGAAGGCCTGGAGGGACATGGAAACTTGAGGGGGCATCACAGCCGGGGTATAGCAGAAGTTGATGGCTAGGCAGCCTCCACAATCTGTCCTCGATTCTCACTCGATTCAGTTGCTATGCAGAACGGACCTTCATTACCAGCAGGTACCTCCTTCAGAGGAGTGTTATATAACCCAGGCTACCCATTTACATGATGTACAGGATGAGGGAAAACTAGACAACCAGATGGAACAGGTTAAGGAAGGGTCTACTCACGACGAAAATCTGTCAGGCGGATCCCCTAAAAAGCGGGGGCATGTCAGACATTGAAGGCATTAAGCTAGACCAACCAATTGTTACTTCAAGGAGGGGTCAGACGATTTAATCTTCTCCCAACCAATAATGGAAGAGGAAGTCATTCCTGTCCCACAGTGGTTCTTGGACCTTGTCCAGAAACAAGGGGTCTCTTCAGCAGCTTATTCCCCTCTTACAGGATATGATAGAAAATTTTTAATTTGGTTTTCTGATTTCACTAAATTTCTCATCACCACAGTAGTAGATAAAACAATGATGGCAATTATCATCATCCTCTTCAATTCCAACTGAAGCAGAAGAGGCTCTCAAGCTAAAAGATATACAGGGTCGAGTTATCTCCATGTAGGCCATGTCAATCTGATGTGGGGGCCATAAGAGTGGCATCAGCTGCATCCTTTTTTTACTAGATCGTCTCAGGTAGCTCCGGCATCTGAGAGAAATCATCTCAAATTCCAATATCAGGCCCACAAGGATGCTGCAAAGCTCATAGAGGCCACAGAATCTTTCTGCTGACACTAAATTCAACTCTGTTAAATTATCTGCTTGAGCCAGGACATCTCAGGTTACTGCTTTCCTACTGCGATGGCTCAGACATTGGCAAGCAGATATCACACAAATAATGGAAGCTTGCTTCCTCCACAATATCACGAGATAAATTGGTTGGTGCTGCCCTTAACCCATCTCTGATAGAGACAAGAAGCAGAAAATAAGTTCCTCTCTTTTTGTAGATCCCAAAATAGTCCTTCCCAGCTTTTTGGAGGGTTTCCTTCATATCCTCTACCAGGAACATTTCTCTCCAGACTCCAGGGTCCATCTGGATGCATGAATCACCAACAGTTGGATAGTTTCTGATCTTGGAGATAGATACTGTAGGGGAGGGCAGACCAAATGAACCTCTCAAGGAACAGGAAACAGAGATCTCTGAGGCACAACATAGGCCTCACAACTGTGCCCCTATTGGTGGAAGGCTCAAGCCTTTCGCAGACAGATGGGATTCCTCTATCTCTGATTCCTGGGTTAGAGATAACAGTAGATTAGGCCTGGATATAGAATTTCCATCCTCTCCCCAGAACCTTTGCATGACTTGCCCTCTCTCCAGGGATCCTGTTAAAGGGAGCATGATGGAGACAGCTATTGTTCATTTATTGGAGTTCCAGGCAACCCGACCTGTGGCACTGGATCAGCAGGGGCAATTTTAGTTTTAAAATGACTTAATCGGTCCCTGGTTTATAGGAGGCTTAAGATGAGTATACTGAACTCCATTCTTCTGAGCTTCAGAAGGGGCGACTTTCTACTCTCCACTGACTTAAAATCTGGTATGACAACGGCATAGTCTAGATGTAAGGCGAGCTCACTGCATATATTTCAACTGCATGATGTGTGTTAGGAAATAGAGGTTTTCTTTGTTTCTTTTCAACCACCCACCATTGGGTGCAAGACCTCTTCCTCAATGATCAGTAGGTGGCTGAGAGCACAATTACCAAGTCCTACTAGACACAGTCTCTTCCTGTACTCAGGGGCATCACTGCTCATTTGACCTGGAGCACTGCGATGTTGACGACATGGGCTACAAGCACCAAGAGGAAATTTACAAGGCAACATGGGCCTCGCCATCGCCTTTTATTTAGAAACTATTAGAATGATATCTTCGCCTCTGTAGAGGCTGCCTTTGACAGGAGAGTGTTACAAAGGGTCCATAGAGACGAAGAAAAAGGGGAATCTGAACCAGACAGAAGCCCTCCCATAGGACACACCAAGCTTTGGTATGTTCCATTCGATGCTCTGAACAGCTCATCTGGAGAAGGGGCGTTGGTAAAGTATTATCAAAATCTTTAGCAGAATGGTCATAAAAGCCAGCTTGTGAAACATGACTGCTGATAGACCTCAAGAAAAATTCCCTTGTATGAAACAGTAAACTGACATATGGTTTGCTATTTCATGTCATGGACCTGCTCTTTCTTTATAATCTGGTGCATTATTTTCTTTGGACTTCCCAACCACTAAGTAATCATCTTTTTTCCTGTTGATAAAATAACATAGGCTAATGCACAATTGATACACTGTGACGGGAGAAAAGAATAATCTACTAATGTTGTTGATTCAGAAAAGACAGCGAATGATCCATCAGTTTTACCTTGCAATTTGCAGTTTAAGTGTCAACATCTTCTCATCTGTTAACCTTAGATAGCACTTAGAGCCAAATGTAGGCTTATCTCTTTAATTTCTATTGACAATAAAACAAAGGAAAAACTCTTTGGCTCAGATCAAAAACTTACCTGGTCCAATTTTTTTTTATTGCAGTAGCCAAGCAGGTGTTTTTAGGAAGCTCATAAATCTTGGGTTTCTGCCTTTCTCTATGCTTACATATTTTCTTTGTGGATTTCATTTTTTTCTTTTCTAATTAATCCTGAACAACAGACCATGCTTAGTCTTTACTGTGTCATTCTGTATGTTTAAAACTTTTTTAAAGATTCTTTGAAAAGTATTTTTCTATTGTTTTCTACAGTGAATCTGTTGCATATACCACTTACTCATGTCTATTTGTAACCTTCAATTTGGCATAACTCTGCTTCATTGGGCAGCAGATTTTCAACCAAGGTACATCAGGTGAACTAAATCACAGAATACATCCAAAATCCTATCTTGAAATTTAGCAAACTTCTGGCTTCTTCAGCAGACTTCATTACAATGGTCAGCTGCTGCCCTGTGATTGGCATTTCTAGTGCTCCCTGACAACTTTTCAAAGTCAATGGGGAAGCTAGCAGGGAGTCTAAAATCAATTGTGGCAGGAACAGAGGAAGGGAAAGAGGAAGGAAGGAAGGAAGGAAGGAAGGAAGGAAGGAAGGAAGGAAGGAAGGAAGGAAGGAAGGAAGGGAGGGAGGGGAGGGAAGAAGGGGGGAAGAAGGAAGGGACAAGGAGGGAAGGAAGGAAGTCTTCTGATGCTCCCTGCTATCTTTCTCAAGGGAATTCAGTAAAGAGCTGTCAGGAAGTTGGAAATTGCTCCACTCCCATTTTTTTTTTGCCCAACTATGAACATTCTCTTCCTGTGCTTCGGTAAGGAAATATATCGGCAGTGATTACCCAGCAGGATATGAGTTGTATAAGTAAGACTTGGTGTCAGAGACCTCCATGGATATTGAATGTTCTTTGCTATGGCTAGTTAGCTTATTTTGAAGTGTTTCTATCCATCTTAAGTGATTTCTACTCCTATAGTTAAATTCCAGTAGTGGCAGAAGCCTTTGGCAGTAAATAAACAAATGAAATCTTTGCATGGCAATATTGTAATGATAAAGTAACTTAAGTGATAAGTTCACAAAAACTAATTCATTAGAAAAAAGAAGCTGAATATTTATTGAGTGAGCTAAATAACATAAGCTAGCAGAAAGCAAGGAGGGTGGATATTCTAGGAAAAAATGGTGTGAAAATATCCAGAATCAATATTTACCAAGCGAATAAAGTTCTTATAATGTCAACACAGAATTACTGTAGGATTACACCTTGAAATTATCAATTATAAGTTATCAATTATATACAAGATACAATTCGCCCCCACCTTGTTGCTTTTCTGAAAGGCCCTGAAGATGTGTTTTTGTCAGTGGACCTAGGGACCATGAATGGAGATGAAGCCAATGAGATGGTTGATCTGATTGTGTTGCTTTAAAAAGAGGGTTTTTTAAAATTAGTTTTTATGTTTTGAATTTTTTAATATTGTAAGGTGTCTGGAGTCACCTGTGTGTAAGTTGGGCAGCCGTATAAACTTGTATAATAAATAATTATGGAGTTTGGAAAAGCTCTGTTCTAAAAATGAAGATGAAATGAGAAGATAAAACAAAATGTTTCTGTATGGTCTAGAATGGATAATCTTAAGGAATTAATTCTACAGATCTTTTTCCCTCTCTCTATGCGTTTATTGGTTTCTTTTTTTGTCCAGTTTAGCTTTATTTATTATAATACATCTTAAATTCTTTTTATTTCATAGAATACTTTTTTTCCTTTGTTGATGCTGTAGATTTCTATATTTCACTATTAAATTAAAAAACAACAGAGGGATGTGCAACACTCGTGTATAAGTGGTAACCAGCACAAAATCTGGCTATTCCTGCAATAAATGCTTTGTTAATACAAACAGGCTAGCCATTCTGTTGTATATTCCTGTCCTTGTTCAGTCTACTGCTATGAATTACACCAGCTGTGCCAGTAACCAAAGTGGCTGCCAATTTTGGGAGCTTCAGGAAACAATGTCAAGAAGGACAGGTGCACACCAAAAATTTTTGTATTGTCATTTAGAGTGCTATTTAGATGTAAACATTTGTATCTACAGTAATACCTCCTGCAATTTTCTGTAGTATATTACACACGGCTCTGATTTCAAAGGCGTATCTATGTAGTGCAGTGAAATTGTGAATTGGCCTTAATTTTGATGCTGGGGATGTGGGGCTGAGAAACAATAACTTTATACTTTCTAATGGGATCTAAATATTTGAACAGAATATAAAGGAGGAAGTTAAAGATTAAATATCTGCTTCTGTTTTGTCTTTTTAAAAAAATTATAAACAATAGTAAATAACAACATGGTGGAGACATTATTATTAAGCATTAAGCTCATAGATAGAAACTTTTTGATATCATAAATAAATGCATGGAATTGTCTATCAATGCCATTCGTAGTTTTAATTGTACATTTCAAGCAACTTTAATTTACATTTTAGAAATTATATTGAATAGTGGCAAACTTTTCTCTTTAAAGATTTGACTTATCTAAACCATCAGGATGCTAACAATTTCTAGTTTATGTTTCATAAAAACCACTGTACCAAGCAGCTATCTGTTTTTAATAACGCGATTTTCACATCTTATAATGCAATAAATTACTAGGGGGAAAAGACCACAATAATTTGCATAGCCCTTCCTTCTCCATGCATGCATGCATGCATATTTCTGGTGTATTTTATACAATAGCTCAAAATAACTTTGAATGTTTACTATAGACATGCTTTGCTTTCTGATACTCATTCATGCTTATGATTATATCACTTTATCAAATACCTAAAGCAGTCTGTTGCTTAACGATATGAAAAAGTAAAGCTACCCCTCCCTTTCTTTTTCCTCCTAATTTTAATAGTCTTTTTTAAAATTTAATAAGTATCACAGATAGTTAGGTACTGTCCAGTTGGGTTCAATTCCTCAATCAAACTGAAATTGATATATCAATAAATATTATCTGGACCTGCCTTTCATAAATACCAATGCAAGCTTGTTTAAAGGTGAAATGAATAATATTCAGTTGAATTTCTTCTGAGGAAGATAAGCAATGGATTGCAGTCTTGTTGCCTTTCAATTAGGAATGCGAAATTTGATAGTTCTCTGTCTTTTATATGGATATTTTTTTTCTTCCAGCTTTGAAAATAATAACTACTGTTGGGGGGGTGGGAAAGAGGGAAATGGCTGTCGACAGTTTCTTTGGGTCACACATGTATTCAAGACATGATTATTAAATGCCATTAGGAAACAGTGCTGTCATATTACTATAGTAGAAACATAGCAACCCATATTATATGTACCCCTATTTGTAGAGTTGAGTTAGAGCAAATAATCTAACATTTTCATTAATAATCACTAATGAAGTTTAAAGTAGAATATGTTATTTACATATTCATTCTAAAACACTATATCACTTATTGTATGTTATATATTACATTTGCATCATGCAGACATATTTGGTGACATAAGGAAGATGTGAAATTTAATGAACTAGACATAAAACCGTAGCCAAACCTCCCACACTTTTATAGTTTGTGATATGTGACCTTGAAGAGATGATTTGTAATATTTTCTAAGCTTTGACTTCATTATTATTCTAAGAACAGTTTAACACATGGTTTTGGAATTCATAATGGCCATGACAACCAAAATATATGAAGCCTAAGACATTTTTCTATTTGTGTATTTGACTGATTCTTTTTGTCATTAGCAAGTGTGGGTGACTGGATCCTTTATTAGTGGATTTTTCTAGTCCTACCGTATGCATGAAGGCAATTGGGTGACCTTACTTCACGCATTCTAGGCATTTAGACAATGGTCCAATTCAGTTACGTTTTTATTTCATAGGACAGAGTTTGTTCAGAAAGGAAATATAACAGTAAAAGGCACTGGATTGCTGAATTGCTTACTGGAAATTTTTGCAAAATCCTTTTTAAATCAAGGAGTCAAAAGGGTAAGTGCTTTTTTTAAAAAAAATAATTCCCAGGTTCTTGATATCTAATGTGCTTTCTTCTGCTATGTATAATATTCTAGTTGCTTTATATTAAAATGTGTTAAAACAAGTATTGGTACATAAGACATTCCCATATATGTATTTATTAGACTAATACAATAGGTCACCAGCTGCCTACATTGCATTTATTCAAAGTTTTTATTCAGGCAGAACTTGGGTGGTGAGCATTTGAAGCAGAGTTTTTCATATAAGTGCCTCATTTTCAACTAATCCATCTAATCATAAACTACCCCTGAGATATTTAGCTAGCAGAAAATGTGGCTATAGGATGCTGCTGCTGATAGTTGCTTTATCGTGGTATCTTCCCAGAATCTAATTATAAGACTGAATTCATTCACAAACAAGACACATTGGTCAAGCAAATATGTGATCGTGTACATTATAAAATTGATCAGAAGAAAAATTGAGAACTAGCTCTTTTGAATAATGTGAATAATTCACCCTGACCCATTTTGGGGCTCTTGGGATTATTGTCAGAACTAGAAAAAATTAAGATTGTATAGATAGAGCATAATGAGATGAAGTGATGTTACATGAGATATTTTTATTTTTATATTTATTTTTATTGATAACTTTGTTTTAACTCATTGGTCAGGCTTATTGTGGGATGCTGCCAAATATACTCAGAAACTTTATTTCAGTGATTATTTGACATTCATCTTACTTGCAGATGGTTCACCTTTTTCTTTCAGATGTTTCCATTCTCATCCCTTTCTGTATTAATAATATTGGCATAAGCAAAACAACAAATAAGAGATCAAAAGAATTTTCAGTCAGAAGTACGTGGATGCACTAGCTTGCACCTGGTGCAATCTTAAGAATCAGCAAAGTCACATGATGCAGCAGATATTATAACATATTGAAACTAATATTAAATACAGCTTTCTTTTATATTAATTTGTTTTATGTGAGATATAGCAAGGTGAAGTAAGCCCATGATTATCTATAGAAGAAAATCTTACTACAGAGATCAGTTAAATTCTATTGTCCACATTTGCACATAACAAACAAGGTTTGTTACAACAAAAAGATCAGCTTAGCTGATAAAATGACAACTATTAGAACCTCAGTTGTAAGGAATATATTTATTGGGCAGTACCATTATTTCAGTCATATATGACTTGCAATTGATCATTAGTCATTTTATATATTGCTTTTTTTCCTCTTCTTTCCTAACCCCTATTTTAGAGGCAGCAATGATATGAGGAAGAAAGGGAAAGCAGCTTTCACATTGTGAACATAATTGATTCAATAAATAACACGTTAAGATTTCCAGTGCAAAACTCAAGAGTTCTCACATTTGTCAGTTCGTGCTGTATTTAGTAAATGGTGGCAAACTTAATTTAGATGGATGAGCTGTATTAGTCAGTTCTCACTTCCTGTGGAGATGATGAAAACAGATAAAGGAGCTGCAAGTTCCAATATTTAAAGTTTATAAAGAAGCATTTTGTAAGCCATTCTGAATTTTTAAAATGTGGATCATTTGGATTATTGGTTTGTAACTGATCCAAAGTTGGCACGGTAAACATAATTTCCAAATTCTATTGGGAAAAGAAGATTTTACGGTGTACTGCATTGTTTGAGCTGCTAGTTCTTTGTTACATATACAGAAGTTTCTCCTTTACCAGAGAACAAAAAGATCCCAATTAGTGTGGGGCCTTGAATAGAGCCATTGACATCCATATCTGAAAACCAACAGAATACAGTAAATACTATAATCAAACTACAAAATTTTGATTGGTACCTGGTCAAAATTGCAACAAGCTATAGCTCTAGGTTCCAGTTATGTATATGTTTATGTGTATGTATACACACACATATATTGTCACCTCACTTCCTGAAATATTTGCAGATTGTGACCAGAAAGACATTCAAAATTACTAGCCAAAAGCCCTTCAAGCACTTTATTCATGAAATGTTAAGAATCTAAAAGAGAAACTTTTTTAGGAACTTGTAACTTGTCTTATTGCTTAGTTTTCTATGTAGATTTTTACTTGAGAGCAGCTTTCCCAAAATCGTATGATATGGATAGAATTTATAGAATGCCTTGTTGTTTGACTACTTCCCACAGGACTCTTGTGATTTTATCCTGAAAGTTAGCAGTTTATCAGTGAAACTTGTAAGAGGTTCAGTGCTGGAGGACTCCAAGGGATGGATCCAAGTGTTGATAAAACTGGAAAATGCATAAGGTTATTTGTAAAATACTTAGATTTCAAAGTGATCTAGTCTTGTGATGTTTTTTTACAGAGTATTTCAATCATGGAAAGACTTCTGCAAGACCAGTTTGGAGGGCCTGTTTTATAGTAAAAAATGTGAGTGCGCAGATGAAATGTTTTATTCAATGCAATAATTAACCAAGAAAGTTAAAAGATTTTATAAACCATTTGACTCTGAGCCTATTTGAATAATCCAATTCTTAATTTTTGCTTGTACAAGAACTTTCACAAGTTTCTTTTTCTTTATAAAGAGTTTTAATTTTTTTTTAAAAAAAATACACATACAGAACATAAAACATAAAACCATCTTCTATTTCATATACATATAGTGTGTCAGTTGGTTATAAATCTTTTGTGCCATTCTTTTATAGTCATTTACTCACAGTTTATATCAATTTTCACATTGTCAAACTAACATATGCTTATATACAGTATTTATCAGTCATGAATCATCCATGACTAAACTGTTTGTTCCATCATTTTATACGAGATATTCCAAATTTTATCTTAAAATTTGTTATACTTTCTTTTTTTAAAAAAAATAAATTTTATTGATTTTACAATTAAAACAAACCAACAACACATACATAAAAAGAGAAAAAGAAGGGAGAAGAAAATAGAAAGAAAAAAATAGAAAACAATTAAAAACATTCTCATCTTCAACAGTTTGTAAGACCTCTTTTTAATCCTTGTTTTATGCCATATACACACACCTAATCCTTACATATATCTGTGTATCACTACTATGGATTTATCCTATCCTCTTTTGCCTTTTAGTGTGAAGTCTATCTTTGGTCTATCCATTTGTACCAGCAGTTCCAGCTGTTGTAGAATATTGAGGTGTCTTTATTTTTTAATGCCAAAGTTAATTTGTCCATTTCTGCACAGCTTGAAATTTTTTGAATGATCATATCCTCTGATGGAACATGAAGACTGCTTCAACATTGTGCAAAAGCCAATCTGGCCGCTGTCAAAATGTGTATTATTATATCTTTCACTTTTTTTGATATTTGTTTATCAAAGATCCCTAACAGAAAGGACTCTGGTTTGAATTCTATCTGTTCTCTTGTCATTTCTTCCAGCCAATTTCTAATTTTCTGCCAATATTTTTGAGCTTCTGCACAAGACCACCACATATGGAAAAAAAGTTCCCTCTTTTTTTTTTTTTTTTTGCATTTCCAGCAATTTGGACTCATATTGGGGTGCATCTTCGCTAATCTCGAAGGAGGAAGGTGCCATCTATAAAACATTTTATAGGCGTTTTCTTTGTATGCTACCGATTTTGTAATTTTATTATTTCTACCCCAGACCTTTTCCCATTCTGTTATGGTGATGCTACGTCCTATATTCCTACTCCAGGCTATCATGTTCCCTTTTACAATTTCTTCTTCTAATTCTCCTTCTAATAAATAATTATAAAAGTTTGTTATATTTTTTTTGCCCGATCCTAATAAAATTTTATCTAATTGCTGGAGTTTATTGTTAATTCCAAATTCTTTCTTGTCCTGTTTATATTTTGAATTTGAAGATATGCCCACTGATCAATTTTTAGTCCCCGCTCTTGAAGTTCTTGCCGCGATTTCAAATTTCCTTGTGTATTCAATAGGTCCTTATATTTAATCATTTTAGTGATATCCAGATTATTTGGGTGAATCATTGCCTCCATTGCTGAAATCCAAATTGGTATTTTTAAATAGTGTTTTTTTCCGTATTTTCTTCCAATTAGTTAATAATGAGTCTCTGATTAGGTGTCTGTGAAAATATTTCTGGCTAGTTTTCCCTACATCCCATAAAAAAGCATGCTCTGAAAGTAATGGCCTTCTAAGAATAATATTCTCTTATTGGTTAAATTCACCCATTCCTTCAACCATACTAAAGAGGCTGTACTGTAATACAACTCCCAATTTGGAAGTGCCAGCCCTCCCTTGCTCTTCATATCCTGCATTGCCTTTAAATTTATTCTAGGTTTTTTCCCTTGCCAGATAAATTTTATAGTTATTTTATTAAGTTCTTCAAAAAAAATGTTGTGTACTTTGATTGGGATCGTCTGAAATATATATAGGAATTTTGGAAGAATATTCATTTTAATAGCAGCAATCCTGCCTAATAATGAAAGTTGCAGCTTGCCCCATGTTTCTAAATCCTTCTTTACCTGTTGCATCAATTTATTATAATTATTTTCCTTAAGTGTCTTACAATATGCTGTCAACCATATTCCTAAGTATTTAACTTTCTTTATCACTTGTATTCCCATAACTTCTTCTAGTTCAGTTTTCTGTTTTTCTGTTAAATTTTTAGTCATTAATTTTGTTTTCTTCTTATTAATTTTAAGTCCCGCTACTGCCCCAAATTGTTCTAATTCATTCATCAATTTTTATCCTCTTTCTGTTGGTTCCTCAATGAAAAAAATCATATCATCTGCAAACTCTTGCAACTTATATTCTTCTTTCTTAACCTTTAATCCTTTTATGTCTGGGTTCTGTCTAATTCGCATTAGTAATGCTTCTAATGATAATATGAAGAGCAGGGGTGAGAGTGGGCAGCCCTGTCTGACTCCTTTTTCTATTTTTATTGGGCGGGTATATTCCCCGTTTATTATAATATCAGTCTGTTGTGTATCATAAATGGTTGTTATAATATTTTCAAATTTGGTGCCTAAATTCATATTATAAATGTTTTGGATTAAAAATTGCCAATTTAAATTATTGAAGGCCTTCTCTGCATCTAAAAACGTAAGTGCAATTTGTTTTTTGGGGTGGGCTTCATAAAATTCTAAGACATCTAGTACTATTCTTAAGTTGTTCCTGATTTGTCTGGTCGGGAGAAATCCATTTTGATCTTCATATATATGCTCATTTAACATTCTTTTTAGTCTACTTGCTATAATAGAAATGAATATTTTGTAATCAGTATTTAACAGTGAAATCGGCCTATAGTTATGTATATATCGGGGATCTGAATCCTCCTTCAGGATCAGCGAAATCAATGCCCCCCTCCATGAGTCCGGCGTCCTGGCTGCCAATAAGACGTCATTAAAAACTTCCACCATAAGAGGTCCTATTTGTTCTGCTATTGCCTTGAACAGCTCCCCTGGAATACCATCTGGTCCCTGGAATTTATTGTTTTCTGGTTCTCCATTGCTGATTTCAGTTCAAACCAAGTAATGTCTTTGTTTAATAATTCTTCGATTTCTTCCCCAATTGCTTTATCCTTCACTTCATCTAAATAGTTTCTTATTCTGTCTTCATTAACTTCTTCCTTTTTATATAACTCTTCAAAATACTTATGGGAAATTTCTTTTTTCTGTTCTATTTCCTGTTGTATATCCCCCTTTCCATCTATTAGCTGGTACATCAATCTCTTTTCTTTCCTTTTTTTTAAGTCTATATGATAGCCATCTCCCTGGCTTATTAGCATGCTCAAAATAAGTTTGTCTAGTTGTATTCAAATTTATAATCATTCTTCCTTGTTCAATTCAATTCAATTTATGTTTAGTTATTATTATTTGATTTTGCAATTTTGAATCCTTTGGGGTACTCTGTAATTGAGTTTCTAATTCCTTAATTTTTTGTTGTAATTTGTTTTGCTGGGCGTATTTTTCCTTATTCCTCTTGGCGTTATAAGAGATTGTTATACCTCTTATTACTGCCTTCACTGTATGCCATTTTCCTTTAAGAAATAATTTAATTCATCCTTGAGTTTGTTGGTGTATTCTTTTTCTCTTATTAACTGAGTATTTAACGTATATTTTTTCTTGGGTTTTTCCCTACCCTTCCATATTATCTGAATTGGATTGTGATCTGCCCATTCATTAGGTAAAATTTCAATCCCTTTTATCTCATTTGCTATTTCCCAGTTCATCCATGCCATATCAATTCGTGTCCATATTTGATGAGGATTTGAATAGAATGTAAATTGTTTTTTCTCGGGATTTAATCTTCTTCATATATCAGTCAATTTAACTCCATCATTTCCATACATATCTTGGGAAGCTCCCTTTCCCCCCCTTTGTTCTTCCCCCCATTACTGTGGTCTTTTTGATAATCAGAAATAGAATTAAAGTCTCCTATGATACAAATATTTCTTTTTTCCAATCCTACTATTTTTCCATAAAGATGCTTAAAAAACTCTTTGATCTCCATTCAGGGCGTAGATTACCACTAAGAGAATTGGGATGGCATTAATTCAGATTTGCAAAACCAGAGTTCTTCCCTCAGAATCCGAGCATATTAAATCTGCTTTCAAATCCTCTTTAACATATATTGCAATCCCTTTCTTTTTCCCCATGTCTGCTGGTGCGGTAAATAGCTTCCCTAATTTCGAACATTCTAGGTATATTTCATCTGTTTTCTTTATATGAGTTTCTTGTAGGCATATTATATCAGCGTTTTATTTGATTAGTTTAGCTATTATCCTTTTCCTTTTTATCGTCGAGTTTAAACCATTTATATTAATTGATAGTAATTTCTTTTCTTCTTCCATTTATTTAATTCTGTTTCGCTCTTTGTCTTGTAATGGCTCCGGTCTCTCCTTGTGCCTGAAGATGTGTCCTACTTTCTTCTCTCTCCTGATGTAGATGAGTATTTCCTTGATTTCCTAAAGTTCAATCTCTGTTCTTATGATAGCCTTGATCTTCCTGGGAGTTTGTTTCCAGTTCCTCCTTACTGCTCTGGTCTTCCGGACCTACCAATCGCTCATAAAATTCCTGGGCCTTTTCCATGGAGTCTATTTTAATTTTCCTTTCGTTCCAAAAAACTAACATCCCCTCTGGGATTAGCCATTTAAATACGATTCTTTTCTGATTTAGGTAAGCTGCTAAGAACTTGTAGTCTTGTCTTTGTTCTCTTATTCTTCTTGGTATTTCTTTGAGAATCAAGACTTCTTTACCTTTATACGTGATTGTTTCATCTCTTGACATCCTATATATGATATCCCGGACACTCCTTCTCGCAAATCGTGTATGGACTTCTCTTGGGCATTTGTGGCATCTCGCATAATTAGTGCTAATCCTGTAAACTTCATCAAACTCCTTAAGATGTCATCTTTATCCTTTTCCAATAGTCCAGCCAGTATTCCCGCCATTAGTTGTTCCAGGTCTTCTTCTTTGGATTCCATTACATTTTGGAATCTCAAGTATGTAGCACCCTTGTCCATCTCTAGGTAGACCAGTGAGTCCTCCATTTCTTAACACACATTTTTTAATTCTTCATCTACCCTTTCTAATTTCCTTTTGGTTCGTTCAGTCCTTTTCTCTACCTCTTTTATTGTTGCTTCATTTTTCTCCAAGGCCTGCTGTAATAATCCAACTTTGTCCTCTACTTTGGAGATACCCGCTTTCATTTCTGCTTTTAATTTCCCCATCTCCTCTTTTAGTTCATTGATATCTGCTCTCATCTCGTTATGGTTTTTCATCATTGTTTCTTACAGCTTCGTCATCAATTCCTGTAAAGTCAGCAAAATTGATTGGATGTTGGCATTCAAGATGTTAGCTTGTTTCTCCACTGGTAATGTTCCTTCTGTGGTTTTTTTGTGCCATGGGCAAAGCTGTTGCTGATGTAGTTGTTAATGTCGGGGTGACCTTTCTTCCAGTTTTCAGAGCTGTAATAGTTGTGGAAGTCATTTCTTTTAAGATTTGTTTCTGTTGTTGTACTATATTAATTATATTATCCCAAATTAACATTCAGTGATAGAATCTCTCTATTAGGATTGACCGGTATCTAATTATTTAATCTATCTATTGCTGGATAGCTGTGCTCTTAACTGGTTACTGGAGTATAAGTACCCATATATAAAAATATTCTGTATTATTTTAAATTCTAATTCTAAATCTCATATATAATTTTATAAGGTCTATGCTCAGCCTCTGTACATAATATATATATAGCATTCAGCTTTGTTCAGGTATTTTCCCACATTATTGTAGTTGTGCTTTTAAAGTTGTAGCAACGTTTCGGCAGAATCTCATCTGCCATCATCAGGCTTCTGTATAGTGTTCATATAAGTACCTACGAAAACTTGAGAAAATATATATATATGTGTGTATATATATATATATATGTTTTCCATATATATTATCCAAATCCAACTATATTTAAATATTATAAATAAATATGTGTATTTATCTAACCTTATTTTAAATTTTCTTAAACACAAACAGTTTTACATTCTTCCCCAAGTGGATTAATTGTGATCATACAATAAATTATAATATTAATACATAAAATCCTATACTTATTAATTAAATAATACTTAATGTTCTTACTATTTTCCCTATATATCTAATCAAACTATAACTATCACTATTATTAATAAATCAGTTGATTCAATTATTTAACAATCAGTTACAACAATCAATTTTCCTTTCCCCAGTATGCATATTTATAATCATTATAAAGAGAGAATAAAGAAGGAGAGATAGTTCATCATAGCACCAGATGGAGGGAAAAAGAAGAGAAAAAAAATTCAAGCAAATGTATACAGAAAAAAGGGAATAAAAAAAGGGGAAAAAGGAATTTTGAAGTAAGTTTTTAGCTTTCCGTCTCTAAGTTTGAGAGCTTTCACTCCAAACGCACCAGAAGTGGGGAGGTAAAAAATGCTGAGTAGTGACTGCAATTACACAGTATCTCCACACATTCGGAAGCTTCCACTTTTACTTTTTGTGTTAGCGTTCTTAAGTTCAATTTTCCTGATTTTCTTCAGATGGAACCACCTCCTCAATTAGATCAGTATGCTCCCTAAAGGGCTGTTAAGTGGGTTATATCAGTTATATACGATAGCTTCAGGGTTTCTAAGTATCGCCTGTGGCGCCACACTGTTTCTGTTCCATCAGCTCCAATCTTCTTCCTGTCTCCGCTTTAATAAAGTCTTTCAGAATAAAAATCAAATGAGATAGTCCAAATCCTCCACAACTTCCAGGCACCTTCCAGCCGCTAGTCTCCCAACCTCGTAAACTTCCCTTTTTACTCATTATTGTCCTCTCTTCTGTCTGCCAAGCCCTTTCACTTTCACTTGCCTCACATCCGCTTTTTGGCTGCTTTCTTTTAGGGCTCCGGACAGACACTTGCAACAGCCTTATAAAAATCTATGGCATTCCAGTCCTCCTCTCCGCCGCTATTTTTCTCTTCCACACTCTTCCCCAATGATCTCACAAACTGTCACTCGCTTCTTTACATCGGTGGCAGTCTGGACTTTGGAGCCGCCATTGATGGGGGGCTGTTTCTTTCTCGTTGGGCTCTGGAGGGCTCCTCTTCACTGCAGGGGGGTTGCCTTCCCCACACTGCAACCTAAGTCTCCCCCCCGCCAGCACAAATCTCTCCGGGACTCGTGCACCCTCAGAGGATCGCGCCAACTGCAAAAAGAGATTAACTGAAACCACAGATGGGCTTCTGCACCTCTGTTCATCCTTACCTTGCTACCAGAAGTTTTCTAAAATTTATGTTATACTTTCAACCAATTGTTATATATGTCTATGTTTTTTTTTAATCAATCTATTAAATTTCTATCACAGAATTATCTAGTCTATTACATTACCATGTCTTTTTATCTAACCATTGATAAAACAAATCCCATATCATATAAAATCGTTTATCTTCTTGTTCTCTAATTTCAAATGTCAATTTACTCATTTCAGCACAATCCATAATTTTCTTAATAACTTCCTCCTGCATAGGTATTTTATTGTTTTTCCAATTCTTGGCAAATACAATCCTAGCTGCTGTTAATCCATTTATAATCAAACATTTCAACTCTTTGTTGTATATTTCCAGTATAATTCCCAATAAAAAGATCTCTGGTTTAAAGTCTTTATGTTGTTTTATCATTTTTTCCAACCATGTGTGGATTTTAGTCCAATATTTCTTTGCATCTGAGCATGTCCACCACATATGGTAATATGAACCAGGTATCTGACGACATTTCCAACATTTATCCGATTTATTCTTAAACATTCTCGCAAGTCTCGTTGGGGTTAGATGCCACCTGTAAAACATCTTATACAGATTTTCTTTATATGCAGTTGACATCATTTTATAATTTTGAGACCACAATTTTTGCCATTTCTCTAAATCAATCCCATATCCAAAATTTTCCCCCCAATCATTGTTTAACTTGTTCCTCCTCCAATTTAAATTATAATAAGTGTCCATAAAGTTTTTTAATTACCTTTTCATCAGTACCCATCAAAATTTTATCTAAATCAGTCAACTTATCATAAGTACCTTCTGTTTTAACATCTTTATCAAATCTAGATTGTATTTGCAAATATGAAAACCAGTTCATTTTTACACCTTGTTCTTCCAACAAGCGTTGGATTTCTAAGCGTTGCATAGATTTAAGTTCACCCTTTTCATTCAATATCTCACTATATCTAACTGTTTGTTCCCTTTTATATATTATTGGATAAGAAAAAGCCTCAATGGTAGATATCCATAATTGAATTTTTAAATAATATTGTCTTTTTATCTTCTCATTCAAAAACAATTCCTCTCAAATATAATGTCTTCTAAAATACCCCTGTGTTTTAGTTTCCTTATACCAAAGGAAGGCATGCCATCCCAAGAGCAAGTCATGCTCTTCTAAGGTCAATAGTCTATTGTTTTTTAATGTTATCCATTCCTTTACCCACATTAATTTTGTCGCCTGGTAATACAATTCCCAGTTAGGCAAGGTAAACCTTCCTCTTATTCTTGCATCTTGTAACAATTTTAATTTTATTCTTGCTTTTTTACCCTGCCAAATATATTTCAGCACAATTCTGTTTAAGTCTTCAAAAAACTCTTTCCCTAGTCAAATAGGAATTTTCTGGAATAAATACATTCAAAGCAATACATTCATCTTAATTGTACATATTCTTCCAATCAATGATAATTATAAGTTTCTCCATTTTGTCAAATGTCGCAATCTGCTGTTTGAGATTAAGATAATTATCCTCCTTCAGTGTGCTATATCTTGGTGTGATTGTACACTGCTCAAAAAAATAAAGGGAACACTTAAACAACACAATGTAACTCCAAGTCAATCACACTTCTCTGAAACCAAACTGTCCACTTAGGTAGCAACACTGATTGACAATCAATTTCACATGCTGTTGTGCAAATGTAATAGACAAGAGGTGGAAAGCATAGGCAATTAGCAAGACATCCCCAATAAAGGAGTGGTTCTGCAGGTGGTAACCAGAGACCACTTCTCAGTTCCTATGCTTTCTGACTGATGGTTTGGTCATTTTTGAATGCTGGCGGTGCTTTCACTCTAGTGGTAGCATGAGACAGAGTCTACAACCCACACAAGTGGCTCAGGTAGTGCAGCTCATCCAGGATGGCACATCAGTGCGAGCTGTGGCAAGAAGGTTTGCTGTGTCTGTCAGCGTAGTGTCCAGAGCATGGAGGCACTACCAGGAGACAGGCCAGTGCATCAGGAGACGTGGAGGAGGCCATAGGAGGGCAACAACCCAGCATCAGGACCGCTACCTCCGCCTTTGTGCAAGGAGGGACAGGAGGAGCACTGCCAGAGCCCTGCAAAATGACCTCCAGCGTGCCACAAATGTGCATGTGGCTGCTCAAACAGTCAGAAACAGACTCCAAGTGGGTGGTATGTGGGCCCGACATCCACAGGTGGGGGTTGTGCTTACAGCCCAACACTGTGCAGGATGTTTGCTGTTTGCCAGAGAACACCAAGATTGGCAAATTCGCCACTGGCATCCTGTGCTCTTCACAGATGAAAGCAGGTTCACACTGAGCACATGTGACAGACGTGACAGGATCTGGAGATGCCGTGGAGAATGTTCTGCTGCCTGCAACATCCTCCAGCATGACCGGTTTGGCAGTGGGTCAGTAATGGTGTGGGGTGGCATTTCTTTAGGGGGCTGTACAGCCCTCCATGTGCTCGCCAGAGGTAGCCTGACTGCCATTAGGTACCGAGATGAGATCTTCAGACCCCTTGTGAGACCATATGCTGGTGCGGTTGGCCCTGGGTTCCTCCTAATGCACGACAATGCTAGACCTCATGTGGCTGGAGTGTATCAGCAGTTCCTGCAAGACGAAGGCATTGATGCTATGGACTGGCCCGCCCGTTCTACAGACCTGAATCCAATTGAGTATATCTGGGACATCATGTCTCGCTCCATCCACCAACACCACGTTGCACCACAGACTGTCCAGGAGTTGGGGGATGCTTTAGTCCAGGTGTGGGAGGAGATTCCTCAGGAGACCATCCGCCACCTCATCAGAGCATGCCCAGGTGTTGTAGGGAGCTCGTACAGGCACGTGGAGGCCACACACACACTTCTGAGCCTCATTTTGACTTGTTTTAAGGACATTACATCAGAGTTGGATCAGCCTGTAGTGTTTTTTTCCACTTTAATTTTGAGTGTAACTCCAAATCCAGACCTCCATGGGTTGCTAAATTTGATTTCCATTGATAATTTTTGTGTGATTTTGTTGTCAGCACATTCAACTATATAATGAACAAAGTATTTAATAAGAATATTTCATTCATTCAGATCTAGGATGTCTTATTTTTGTGTTCCCTTTATTTTTTTGAGCAGTGTATATCCCTAAATACTTAACCTTGTTTGTGACCTGTATTTCTAAAACTTCTTCTAACTCTTTCTTTCCTCTTACTAACATATTCTTTGTTAATATGTTTGTTTTATCTTTGTTTATTTTCAAACCTGCTACTTTCCTATGTTCTTCTATTTTTTCTATTAATTTAGGTGCTGTTTCCTATAGATCTTCTAATATAAATACCAGGTCATCTGCAAAAGCTTGCAATTTATACTCTTCCTTTTTGATTTTCATTCCTTTTATTTTTTTTTGTCTTCTATAATATTCCTATGCAGCACTTCCAATGTTAACACAAACAGCAGGGGCGACAGTGGACAACCTTGCCTTGTCCCTTTTCTTATATCTATAGATTCTATTAGTTCTCCATTTACTATAACCTTTGCAATTTATTCATCGTATATCATTTCAGTGGCTTGAATGAATTTTTTTTACCAAAGTCCATTTGTTCCAATTGCAATAACATAAATTGCCAACTCATATTGTCAAAGGCTTTTTGTGCATCTAAAAACATCAAAGCCATTTGCTTCTCAGGATGTGCCTCATAGTATTGCAGAGTAACCGAAATAATTCTCACATTGTCTTTTATTTGTCTCTTTGGCAGGAATCCATTTTGATCAATATAGATTAAGTTATTTAAATGTCTTTTTAGTCTTTCTGCCAAAATTGAAGCAAAAATTTTATAGTCTGAATTTAATAGGGATATAGGTCTGTAATATTTAACTTGCTGCAGGTCTGTATCTTCCTTTGGTATATGCTTCTGTCCATGTTTTGGGTATTCTTTTCTTTAACATAACTTCGTTTATAACTTCTAATAGGTGAGGATTCAATATTTCCTGGGAAGTCTTGTAAAATTCCGCTGGTAAGCTATCTGGACCTGGTGCTTTTCCAACATTCTGTTTTTTTTTTAAGGCTTCTGTTCCATCATTGTTATATTCCCTTCTAGCATCGTTTCAGTATCTTTAGGTATTTGGGGTAAATTCGCTTTCTGCAAATATTGCTTAACTTTTTCTTCTTGAATATTCTCTTGAAAATACAATTTCCCATAGTAATCTTGTATAAATTTTTTTCTTCTCATTTCCATAGCAAGCATGTCCTTCATTTATTAGTTGGCTAATCCTTCTTGATTCTTTCTTCTTTCTCAGTTTATAGGGTAGCTATCTACCTGGTTTATTTGCATCTTCAAAGTAATTCTGTTTAGCATTTTTAATTTTTTGTGCTAGTTCCTCTTTTTCCATTAGTCCCATCTTATGTTTAATTATATCCATTTTATTTTTATCTTTTTTTGCGGGGACTTCTGTAAGTCTTTTTCCAATTTTTTATAATCATCTTCCAATATTTTGAAAGTCTTTTTCTGTTTTATATTTCTTTTGCTTGTATAGTCTATTATCAAGCCTCTTGTGTAGGCCTTCATCGTGTCCCAGAGGTTCTGTAGAGATGTATCCTCTTTTCTATTTTCTTTAAAAAAGAAAGCAAGTTCTTTCTCTATTTTCTGTTTGAAGTCTTTTTCTTTTAATATTGTATTATTTAAGGTCCATCTGGATCTCCTCTTATATCCTTTCCAAGTAACTGTCACTGGATTATGGTCTGCCCAAGTGCTTGTTTCTATTTCAATCTCTCGTATGTTAGCCAGTAATTCTGCTGACATCCATATCATGTCTATTCTAGACCATGTGAAGCACGTCTGAGTAAAAAGTGTATTGCTTACTCTCCACATTTCTCTCTCCCCATGCATCTTTTAAGTTGAATTCTTCTGTTATTCAAAAGAAAGATTTTGGTAATATCTTTCTAGCTTTCTTTGTTGATTTCTGCATTTTGTAGTCCAACCGATAATTAACTATTCCATTAAGATCTCCCATCATACAAATATTAGCATAGTCCAGTTCAATTATTTCATATGTAATTTCCTGTAAAATTCTTCTTGGTTATCATTTGGAGCATAAATTGTAATGAAAAGTGTTTTAACATTATTGTCCATTATTTCCACCATCAAAATCCTTCCATCGTCATCTGTGTAAATTAATTCTGCCAAAATTGTGTCTTTAACATATAAAACCACACCTCTTTTTTTAGATTGTGCCAGTGATGCAAATAATTTCCCTAATTTTTTTTGTTTCAGTATATATTCATGTTTTTTTAATATATACTTCTTGTAAGCAAATTATATCTAATTTTAATTTCTCTAGTTTATGAAATGCTTTCCTTCTTTTAGTAGCCAAGTTAAGTCCATTTATGTTAATCGTAATCAATTTTCTTTCATCCATGTTAAGCTTTGTGAGGGGTTTTTATTGCTCTAGTAGGTCTTAATTCTCGCTGCTCTCTGGGTATACCACTACTGCACCTTCTTCTTTCTCCTTTTCAATTACTGCTATACACTCTTCTTGGAATTCAGTTAGTGACTCTTCCTTTCTAGCTTCTTCCTCCTTTCCTCTGAAATATTCTATGTAGAATAGCTCAGCTTTTTCAACTGTGTCAATTACGTGTCTTTGTTCCTGCCAGGTGAACAAGAAGCCTTCTGGCATCAGCCATCTGTAATTTACTCCTCTTTTAAGTAACTCTTTGATCAAAAGTAATATTCTCTTCTCATCTCTCTTAGTCTTCTTGGTACCTGTTTCAGCACCACAATTTCTTTATCTTTGTACTTTAAAGTTTTCTCTCTTGCCACTTGGAATTTCTGTGTCTTAATAATCTTTTTAGTGAATCTGATATGAACTTCTCTTGGTAGTCTCTCATTGCGTATCTTGTATAGACATGGAACACTTCATCCATCCCATCCATCATCTTCTCTTTAGTTATCTCTTAATGCTTCTGTCAGTATTTCTGTCATTATTTCAGCAAGATTTTCACCTTTCCCTTCTACATTTTGAAATCTTAAGTGAAATTATGATCTGTCAATTTCCCATCCTAATGGTTCGCATCTGCCCTTCTCAACATCTCTCAATCGAGTATCAATATCTCCATTTTTCTTGTCCCTTTGTGTATCTTCTTCAATTTTTTAAAATCTATCTTCATATTGCATCATCTGTTGAATATTTTCTACTTTCTCATCTGTTTTTTCAATTCTTTGCTCAATATTCTCAATTCTCTTTTCAATCTTCTGAATTCCTTGCATAATCATCTGTAATGTCACTTCCTTCTTTTTCTCCCGTTGCAAGATTGTCTGTATTGACCATTGTCCTCCAGATGGTGAAGAGGCTATTGGTATTGAGGAAGCTGGTGCTGTTGTCTTTCTGCTCATCTTGTAGTGCTTACCTGAAGAGAGGGAGAAAGAAAAAAGAGAAAAGGAAAAAAAAGGAAAAAAAAGGAGTACAGGCAGGCAATTGCCATTCCAAAAAATAAAAAGGGAAAAAGAAAAATCTTCAGGCACTTATGTACCTTAATCCAATTATTTCTCTTAATAAAAGAGAGAAAAGGAAGAGGATAAAGAAAGAAGTAAAAAAAATACGTTCTAGTTTCTGGAATAGAAGTTTAAAATCTAAATATTAAAATCCAATTGTGGGGGGGAGTAAAAAAGGAGATGGAAAATAACCTAAAGTTAAGCCAGTCACTGCCACTGAGTATCCAAGGCTCTTTGATAAATCAACTCAGTGTTTCTGGTTCCAGTATTTTCAAGGTCACTTCAATCTTCTCTCTTTCAACTTCAGCTCAAAGCTCTAATTATTTAGTTTCACAGATGGGCACCTGTATAAACAATCTGCCATGCTCATCCCACTATCTTTTCCAGTGCAAAGCTCAGAGTCTTTGAGTATAGCACAAGTACATAAACAAACTGAGGAAAGAAAAAAACAGTGTGTCCAAGCCTCTAGATGGCAGTGCTACTTTTTTTCCCCTTCACTTTCACTCCCCCCCTCATGTATTCAATACCAGAAACAAAAAAAGAAAATTGAATCCTTCCTTTTTTTTGAAAAAAATAAAAATAAAACTCAAATCCAAAAGAAGAGTTTTAATCAAAGCAGACTTTCAAAAAATTGCTAAAAAAAATAAAAATAAAAACAAAGATGGAAAATTTAAAAGAAACCAGTCCAGTTTAAAATTCAGTAACTTTACCAAATTCAAAGTTCCAGTAAAAAGGGAAAAGGAAAAAAACTTTCACTTCAATGCTTAATTTTGCCGCTTAAACACTTTTCTCTTCACTTTTAATTTCACTTTAAATCTTTCAGGGTGTTCTCTTCAAGCAATAATAGGTAAAAGTTCATCTCACCAAACTGACACACTTTCCTTCAATCTCTTCCATTCCGGAGCTGTCTCAGCTTCAGCAGCTTGAATGGCTGCTTCTCCGATGCCAGCAAAAGGGCTTTTCCTGGATCGACCAGGGACTTTGCAATGTCCCTGGGATCGACAGGATGTGCCCTCCTCAGTCACTGTCTCTACGGGACGGTTTAGGTCCGGTGGGACCATTCTGCAAGATATCAGCGGCAATCTTGGAGCTTCAAGATTGCATGCTGTATTGCTGAGATGCCAGCTCCCCCCCCCCCCCCCAAGTTTCTTTATGACTCATTATAGTGTTAGCCTGAAGCAGCCACAAAAAGTAAGAGTGGTTCTTCCTTTGAGTTCCCATGCATGGTAAAGCATCTCGTTTCAAGACCTTACTAGAGCCACACTAGGCTTTGCTTGACCAGGACTAGTACTTGAAGCATTTGGCTAAATTCTCATAGCATATTTTGTCACATAAATAATCTTGTGTGTGTGTTTGTGTGTGTGTATCTCCCAGCCATATTTAAATGAGTTGTTCTGAAGTTGGTTGATGCAAAATAGAAATTAGATCAGTCAATCAATCAATTCATGGGCTCTAGGAAAGAAAGCAAATGACTCTTGACTGCTTTGTAGTTAATATTTTTATAAGATATTTATTTCTGTTTTTTTTTCCAGGAACTAAAGTCTCTGTATATCTAAGTTAATACATAGGACTACATCCTTACTTCCAACCTTACATTTTACTGAAGTTAACCCTGTGGGTTGTTTTAATGAAGAAGAAAAGATTGTTGAAAAGAAGAGAAAGATTTGCAGTCTCCCATAAGTAGCATACATGGAATTACATAATTTAAACAGAATGTGCTCCAGAATGACCAGGGAGAAAGAAATATTATTTTGAAAAATGCACCACTGTGTACTTGTTCTCTGATTTCAAAGATGTAAATATAAGAAATCATCCATTTGAAAAATAACTCCCAGATCATCAGTTCTAAGAAAACGCTTACTATCCAAGAGGAATAAGCTTTTTCTGTATTTTAATATGCATAATTTTTCTTGACAGAATATATTTCATGGAAATTGAGAGAATTGAGAAATGATGTGAATTTATACTATATGATCACATAAAGACTATTTAAGAATAAGAACTTAGCTTTTTTTAAAAAATATTCATTCTGCTACAGTACAAAATGGTAAACATACACAAATGCTACAGTATTAATATATTTTGGATTGCCAATATAACCCTTAAAATGTGAACCATTGCAAAACATTACAAGGTACCTAAATTTGTAAATACTTAGGGTTTTTAATAGCATCTATCTGAATACAGAATGGCAAACTATTTTTGTATTGTAAAACTTGTTCACTGATAGTGTTTCATTAGTTCACTTTCATTAGTTCACTAGTACAGTTGGATGAAATTGAAAATTAACTTGAGGAGTCCTATTACAATTAAACGGTCTGTTTGAAGTGTGAAATGTATTTGATAAAAGTACATAGAGGTCAAGGTTATAAGATTCTAATCGATCTTAAAATTCCTTGTAGACTAGTGAGGATATCAGGCTTGTGATAAGCATTGACATATCTACATATATTCTACGTATTTTCCCCACTACTGGTACACCAAGTAACTAAAGTACCAAGAGGTAGTCCATCTAGAACCAGCAAATTAATTGCATCAAATAAACTATCAACATAAAATAGATGTTTGGGTGATGCTTAGATAAATATTTGAGTTTCAAATTACTTAAGTTTTTATTAAATAAAATTATGTTCTGGAGAAATATTGTTTCAACATCCAGCTTTCCAATCTGCAATTTTATGATAAAGATTGCTGGAGTGAATTTACATTTACCAAGCACAGCAGTTCCACTGGGTCATTTTTAATTTCTTTCAGCAATGAGATGGCCTAACCATTTGAATAGCTGTTGGACATCTGGCTAATGGACCCAAAAAGTCTGCCAATCGCTTGCTGTTTCCCTACACCTTTTTCTCTCTTTAAATAAGCATGTTGAAAGCAGGATGGATGTTCCTAGCAATATGAATATTAAGCAACAGTGAAGACAACCCTTTTTTCCTGCTGTGTTTAAATTTTGCCCTCATTTTTCCATATGTGAACAAAACATTCACATAGAGAGAAAGCAAAAAGATGAAAATGAATGCACATTGTAATTGTTACAAAGGCCGGATTGGTATATGAAGGTTGCTCTTACAGTTTATTGAAATGCTGAAAACCAACAAAATTCCCACCTAAAAATACACATATCAATATAATATTATCTTAGAACATAATAGAAGTAGTGTTGAACCCTCAGGGAAGTTAAGAATCATTTTGTTAGATGAATGTAAAAATGCATCATTGAATCAAAAGATTTTTATGTTATCGTTTTACAATTATGGTAATTTATCAGTTAGCAGGTGCTTCATAAATAGAAAGATGTGTATCATCCAGTGCTAGAAGGGCTAATGGACTGTATTAAAAGAAGTATTGTGTCAAAATGTTTGAAGTTATTATTCCCCTCAATCTATCACACCTGGAACATAGTGAATGATTATGGGTACTGCATTTCCAGAAAGATTGACAAGTTAGAATAAGTTCAGAGGAGGGCAAGACAATTGATATAGAGACATGACATGCCCTGGGAGGACAGGCTGAAAGAATTTGGGATGATCAGATTGGAGAAAAAACTGAAAGAAGATGTCTCGGGATTCAAGTGTGCCATAGAGCAACTATTTTAATTGCCATGGAAACCAGGTCCAGAAATAATAGCCAACGAACAATAAATAACTACATACAAATGATGGGTATAAATGTGGGAGTCTGGATGGGAAACAGCAGGCTTCAACTGAACCTGTTAAGGCTAAGTGGTTTTGGGTTTTAGGGCCTTCTGGATCTGGACTTTAATACTGGAGCTTCGCCACCCCAATCAGATCTGGTGTACAATTTTGGTGTGCTACTGAACTCATAACTCCTGCTCATAGGGCAGGTGCCAATTGTGGTAGGAGGGACTTTATGCTAGTTGCGTCCTGGATTATGAGGCTCTGCTTGCAGTTACCCATGCTCAGGTCACCTTCCAAATGGACAGTTGGAATGTACTTATATAAGGCTCCTCTTGAACAGCATCCAGAAGCTTAAACTGCTGGAAAAGGGAAGTTATGCATGCTCCTAGAATGCTACACATTCAACCTCTGCTCTGTGTGTAACCTTGGTTTCTGGCTTGCTTCCGGTTCAATTCAAGGTGTTCATTTTGATCTTTAAAGCCCTATATGGCATGAGACCAGGTTATTTGAGGGATTACCTTTCCCTGGATACTTCTACCCATCCCATCAGGTGCAGCAAGAGGAGTGTGTGTATAGCTCCTATCTGCTGAAGAATTCCATCTAATGATGCCTGAAAGGTGAGCGTTTTCACATAATCTGCTCTTTGGAACATCACTGCCTTCCCCCTCCCTTTCTGTGATGAGATTAGACATGACCCTATTAGCATTTAGGAACTCTGAAAACAATTATTACAGGCTTGGGGATCCCGTGAAATTGTAGCACCGTGTGTGGGATGCTGATTCATTCAACTTCACTTGTTTAATTTTTTAATCTCTATAGATGTTTTAACTGTTTTATTGTACACTGCCTAGAATCGTGTTTGTGAGATGCGTGATTATGTAAATCAAATAAACAAACAAGCTCAACTAACTGGATTTTGTTTTTTCTTCCATTCAGTTGTGCTGATTGTTCCTGCAGTTTTGTTGGCAAAGCCTTTTAGAAGTGGTTTACCATTGCCTTGTTAGGGCTGAGGGAAAGTGACTCCAGAATTCCAGTGTTTTACATAAAAAACTGTTCTCCAGAATTCTATCTAATAATCTCTAGTATAATTCTTGCCAAAGAACAGACTTCTGTTCTTAAGCAGAGTGCTTTCAAGGTTTCATCATCTGCACCTCTATAACTGTCTAGTTTGGTTCTGCAACCCAACAGGACAGACACAGACTTCAGAGGATAATTAGGACTGCAGAAAAAACAATTATTACCAACCTTCCTTCAGTCGAGGACCTGTATACTGCACAAGTCAAAAAGAGGATGTGAAAATATTTACAGACCCCTCACATCCCAGACACAAACTGTTTCAGCTTCTTCCCTCAAAACAATGCTATAGAGCACTGCACACCAGAACAACTAGAAACAAGAACAGTTTTTCCCTGAAAACTATTACTCTGCTAAACAATTCCCTCAACACTGTTCAGCTATTTACAAAGTCTGCACTACTATTACTGTTAATCTTCTCATCGCTCCTTATCACCCATCCCCTTCCACTTGTGATTGTAGGACTGTAACTTTGTTGCTTGTATCCTTACGATTTATATTGACAGTTTCCTAGTATGATTTGATTGCTTATTGTACCCTCTGACTATCATTAAGTATTGTACCTTATGATTCTTGACTCCTGATGAATGTATCTTTTCTTTTATGTATACTGAGAGTATTTGCACCAAGACAAATTCCTTGTGTGTCCAATCACACTTGGTCAATAAGGAATTCTATCTATCTTTCACACCATAGACAAAACCCCAACTCCTGGGCCAACTATGCTGACTAAAGGTTCACTATCTATTAGTAGTGCTCTAATTGTAGCATCTAACTTAATATAGGGTAATTGTATCTGCTAAATCTTACAGATTGGTTGCAATAAGAGTCTTAGGCTAGAGTTTCATCATCTTGTAATAGACCATTCAGTATTTGAAATAGTTTATTTTACTGTGTTTGATATGCTCTTTTGCTAGCCCATTAGAATAAGCTGAAATGTGGTCTCTCACCTTTGTTTAATCATAGGATAGTCAATATCAACTTAATCTTCAACTCTTCAGATTACCAAGGAACTAGCAGCTGTTTGTCTTAGTTAATACTGACTTCCAGGATGGGTGATGGTGGATCTAAGTCTGAGCAAGTGAGGATCTGCCGATAATGAAGGCTCTATATAATATTCCCCATGTATAAATAACTTTCCTGCTCAACAGGACAAAAGAACATAAAATAATACTCTATAATATAACAGATAATCAGAGTTGGAAGGGACCTTGTAGGTCATCTAGTCCAACCCCCCTGCCCAAGTGGCAAACCCTACACCATTTCTGACATATGCCAGTCCAATCTCTTCTTGAAAGTATCAAGTGATGACGCTCCCACAACTTTTGAAGGCAAGCTGTTCCATTGGTTGATTGTTCTCACTGTAGGAATATAGGAAGATGCAGAGAGACAGTCCACTTCCATTTAAGTAACCAGGCCAGAAATGAAATCATGAATAATTTCTGACAGGGAAACATCAAAATAGATACTGTACTTAAAACAACCAGCTGGGAGGATTTTGACAGTTCCCAAAATTGCCTGTGCTAGATCGGATAAGTTTATTATGCACCAATGTGTTTTTAAAAAAGTTACAGAAAAATTAAGCAATTTACATGGCAGCCTGTATTATTTAGAATCCAGAAGAGATTGAATAGGATAACTGATTACAGTACTGGAATCTTGTTGGAGATAATACAGATTTGATTTCTGTTTGTTTAATTGTTCCATAATAGTTGCACTTTTGTGAACATTCTTATTTGGCATTTTTAAATCTCTCTGAACTTTTTTGTACTTATTGAAATTGGTTTCTTAATAGTTTTTATTTTATTGTTTCCTTTGTCTCAAAGAGGCTATTAGACGAAATATAAATAGTGAGTAAGACAAATCATATTAAGCTGGAATCTTTCTGACTAGAGATAAGAGTTTACTATTTGACTTTTTGGTTATTGTAAAGATATTCTCTTTAAAAGAAATATATTGCCTAGTTAGTTGATACCATTATGCTATTGATGTTTTAGACTTCAAAGAACTCCAGGCTGCCTTTCATAAATAATTCCCAACACCCCTTTTTTCAATCCTTTCTCCAAGTGGATACGTCATGTTTGAAAAGAATGACCTTTTGCTGTCTGAAGGTAATACCAACAAACAGCTTTTCTAAGGCCCACCTACCCATCACAATCATCTCAAAATATCCTCTGTGTAGCGGCTTCTGTGCATTCTGCCTCTTGAGAGGGATGGCTATCAAATCAGTTTGTCAGAACAAAGATTTAAGGAATTGAGATCTTCCTCAGGGTAGATGTTACTATTGTAGTGAGCCTCAGTTGTATGGTATGTGACTCCATGAGGTGAGTTGAACATGTTACGTGTACCCATAATAGTCTGAGCTTGGAAATCGCAGGAGTGCCAACACACTATCAAAATCAGTATCAAAAATGATTTAACAGTTGAAGAGGATGGTTAATTATATGCTTATTTGCAGTTTAATCCTGGGCTTAAACTTAAATGCTTGGGTATCTTTGTAGAATATAACATTCAATTATTTTAAATTCAAAATAACAATGTTTTAGCACCTGGGATATCTGAATGGAACTGTATTCAATAATTTGGTCATGCAAACACAATATTTGCTCTGTTCTTGAAACTAAAATTAGCATCCTCAATGGCACAGATATTAAACTGAAATAATAGTTCATAAACTTAATTCTCAATTCAAATCATTTTCAGTATATTTACATTAGTAATATTCATTTATTGTAGAGCTTGCTTCCCAGTTTATGTTTGCTGAAAATCAATTATAAAAGGAATGGAATAATAAATGGAATAAGAAATATTTTTATATCTATTTCTCTAATAATAGATGTGCAATTTGATTTTAAAATCCTTCGTAATATTCATAATGTTTGCCCTTCAATTAATCTATTGATATTCTATAAACTACTTTTCTGTGTAACACCCATAAAATTGACACGTCAAACTGAATTCTAAAATGAGTTGTTTAGAAATTATAGGCAAACAGCATAAAAAAATGACTCCTTAGCAAATATTTTGAGGAATAATAAGCTGGTCATAATTTTAATTCCTGAAGGTCATAGACTAGAATATATTAGAATCTTAGAATTTATAAGTTGAAGGATTCTCACAATTTTTCTTGTTAAGCCTTCTGTTCATAGCTAATATCCACTAAACCAGGAGTGTCAAACTTGAGGCCCATGGCCCGAATCTGGCCAGAGATGTGGTCGGATCCAGCCCGTGGGGTCATCCTGGTCTACCCAATGTGAAGAAGAAAGATCAGGCCAGTGTGGCTTTGGCCTGGTCTACTCAATGCAAAGAGGAAACATGCCAGTAGTTTAAGGAGTGGCATCAAACTAGCCACGCCCACCCAGTTGGCCACACCTACTCAGTCGGCTACACCCAGCACCTCCACCCCGAGGTCAACCATAGCCCTGATGCGGTCCTCAATGAAATTGAGTTTGACACTCCTGCACTGAACCATCTCCCACTAATGTTCATCTCCAATGAGACATTTATTATAGTTTTAGGCTGACTGTTTCACTGTTTAATAGCTCTTAATATCTGATTTCTTGTAATATTCAGCCTGATTTTTTTCTTTTAGTTACTGATTGCCTGCCCCTTTTTTGTTTTGTTTTGGAAAAAAATGGGCCTGTGTTTTAGAAAATAGTTTTTTTTAAAAAAAATTTGTAGTCTGCTACCATACCTCTCCTTAGTCTTCTGTTTGCATGATACTGATGATGTACTATCATGCTCAGCTTCTTTCATTTTTTTAGGCCCTCTATTGTGGTAACTGTTTGATCCAATGTTCACTTCTCCATGTCTCTTTTAAGATAAAATTGTTTGAACTTGGACACAGAATTTCAAGCGAATTACTGCCAATAGAGAATGCAACAAAAATATTTTCTATGATCTAGAAGCAATGCTTTTGTTACAGCAATCCAAATTGTTACTGAACTATTTAGCTCCAGCATCATACTTCTTGGTCACACTTATGTGGTGACCGATTACAAGTACTAGTCAATCGCCACATATGTGTGTCCGAGAAGTGTGATGCTGGAGCTAAATAAGCCAGTACTTACAGCTACTAGCACTTTTACTCAGACACCATATTCTCCCTTACAGTTTCCCAGGCCAGGTATATTCAATAGTGTGCCAGAGCTAGCTCTTTCTGACTCAAGAGTGCTGATTGTTAGATTTTCATAATAGATTAAGAATGGGTATAGAACCTCCATCCCACCCATGTCAGATATCATCCAAAAGTTTGACCCAAATTGTTTTTTTCAAGAGGCAACTGGACTTTCTGGTTTTTCTTTAAAGATGCTTCGCTTCTCCTCCAAGAAGCTTCTTCTTTGGACAACCAGGACCTGGATGATTGAGAATCTCCATAGACAAAAGTCTGACCAGTGCCATTTCTTTCCCATGCCTGAGTCTGAATCTTTACTGAAAAGGCTCCAGATCATCTTTATCCAGGGCCACTGAAATTATTTTCTACTATTTCAGTCACATTCTCCCAAAAGGGAGGTTAGATACTAGATGAAAACTACCTGGTGTAGTGGGGTCACTGATGACTTCTTGAACCAAGGTTTCGTTTAGAGATAATGAAACAAACTCCCCAATTGGAAGAATTTACATCCATTTGAACTCATTCAGATCATCTTAACAAGCCAGGAGAGCATGGATCTAAAGTGATGATAGCTGAGCTCACAATCCTAAGGTGCAAAAAGCTGTCTCTCATTTGTGTCTGATTAGAGATCTAAGGCTTTGATTAATCTTGGTTAGCTTACATTGCACTTTGCTTTTCCAAAACTTCTGCTGGCACCAGTTTGTATTCTTCAACCATCTCTTCCTCAAACATGCAACAACACACACGGAGCTATTAGGGTCCAACTCTTTGTACTTTGTTCCTAAGCCTCCTGGAGGGGTTGCCTTGAAACAATCATAGAGTCACATTGCTTTGTTCTTACTAGCATCCTTGAATTAAAGTAAAAGGCATGGGGTTTTTTTGTGTTTTTTTGGTGCTGCTTTATCTTTACAAAATTAGATTCAGCAGAAAGGTGGAAATGAAAAAGCTTTTAACCTTTGGAGACCATCGGTGATCTTTGTCCATTTGCATTAGTGTGGTGACATTCAAACAGGAAAATGCCATATTTGGAAGACTCCTGCTGCTGCCTACTCTATCACTGTTTCTATTCAGTGATCATGAAACCTAATGGCAACCCATGAAAAGCTGTCTCAAGGAGCAATAGCTTGTTTTAGTTTTCCATTTATTTATTTATTTATGAGCAAAGAGCTCAGTTTGTGGCAAATTGCTCTCAGGACAGCAGCTACTGTATAGAACAAATAAGACGTGACTGTGTGCATTTTCTGCAAATGAAGGGTGGGACCTATAGCCCTCCAGACTATCTTGGGATTCCAACTCTCCTCATCCCAACCCTCATTGACAATGCTTGGAGATGATCAGAGCTGTAATCTAACAATGTAAGAGGAGAGCTGAGCCAGGTGAGGCCAGCAACCAGAGGGGGTGCCAGACAACCCAGAAGCTTACAGAGAACATCCAATCTTGACAAATGAGCAAGCCAGCAACCAGAGGGGGCAGTAGAGACACCAGGAGACTGCAGAGGAGATTCAATCCAGGTGAAACCCAGAGGGAGCACCAGACACACCACGGGGCTTCAGAGAAGAGCCGATCCTTGTAAGTGAGCAAGCCAGTAAATAAATATTAAATTATCAATCATACTAAAAAAAAAAAAAAAACATTCCTCCCTAAAAAGTCTCTTAGTTGCAAAGCTTTCCGAGAGAAGGAAATATCAATAAAATTAAGAATATTGATTTACACATACCCACATTTAACTGTTTTTTGTGGTCAAAGGCTAAATTATGTCCATTAAAATTAAATTGTCTTTAGGCCAATATGGTTTCATTGCAACTACTCCAGGCAATGGTCACCCTTAAGAAAACAAAATCCTTTCATCTTGCTCCTTAAAAAAACCAAAACCATTATTTGTTTTTTTTAAGATATGTTTTTTGTTTGAAAAGTAAAATTTTGTTAGTGTCTGACAACACAATCCAACATCTATTTTTCTCAGGATTATCAAATTAGTGAAATTGAGATTGAGAGAAGAGAGATACCTTCTTTTCAAGTAAATGTTATATTTTGTTTATTCTAAATAAACAAATCTACTACATATGTGTGTTATTTAGTACTGCAGCAGTCACTTGGAAAATGATTAGGAAGAAGTTTTTGAAATCTTGCTAATGACCAATACATAAGTTTGGGAAAAAGAGACTTAGTCTCATTTAATATTCTACCTCTTAAGCAACCTCTTAATCTAATTTAATCAAATAGATGAGGGGCAGGGAGTGTTTCAGACTCAGACAGATGACTGAAGAATCTTGAGCTGCTTATTCATTAAAGCAGGAAAAAAAATCTGCCTCAGGAATGTGTTGCACTCACACTTACATGAGGCCCAGATAATTTCCTACTGATTTTTAAAATCATTTTTAAATCATTTTTTTTCAGATGATATGGGTGGAATAAGTGGGAAAAGCAGATTTTATTTTGATAACCATGTTGCATTTTTTTTCTTCCTAGCTTTTCCCCACAAATTCAGGATCCACTCTTTTCAGATCAGCTAAATGTTGGTCCATTGGTTGTGACTGAAATTGACCAACTCGCTTGTTATGTGAGCCTGACATCATGGGCTGAGAAAGAGATTGGCTCAAAGTCACCAAGATGGCTTTGATGCCTAAGGCGGGATTGGAACTCAGACTCCTGGTTTCTAGCCTGGTGCTTAACCACTACACCAAACTGGTTCTCCAACAAATGCATTGCATCCTACAAAAAAGCACTGTACAACTCAGTAAGATACTTTGGACCAGCTTATGTTAAACTTTAAGGGAAGAATATCAAAATTGTTTTTAGTGATCATTTTGTATTTTGTAATTTGAAGAGGTCCTCTGCCCAGTTCTCAAATTTCTCACCAGATGTAGTAAGAAATGTTAAAACATTTATTTCTTTGGAATTGGTATTGTCCCTGTTTACCACCTAAAATCTTAATACTAAAAATCTCATTTCAGGAAAGATGGAATTGGGCCATTCAAAATTTCTGGGCAAATAAATTTACATTTTGAGTGGGGTGTAAATTTTAGGAGTATATTTACTGAAGTTTCTTACATTGGCAATAATTTTTTTCAGAATTCTTCAGTGCCCCATCCTGGGAAAGGCATATATGTAAAGACATATTGTCCCCAAATTGTGAACCTGCCAGCTCATTTTGCTGTTAGAACTAGAATAGATTACAGTAGAAGAGAAGATGGCAGGGACCTTGGAGGTCTTCTAGTCCAGCCCCCTGTTCAAGCAAGAGAACCTATACCATTTTAGATAAGTGACTGTCTAGATCATGGCTATCAAACTTGCAGTGTCATATTGCCATCACGTGACATTTCACGATGTTTTTTCCCTTTGTGGAGCTGGGATGGGTGTGGCCTGTGTGTGATGCATCTGGCCTGGGGGCCACTAATTTGACACCCCTGGTCTAGACTCTTCTTAAAAACCTCCAGTGATGGAGTGCTCACAATTTCTGCAGGCAAACTATTCCACTGGTTAATTGTCCTCACTGTTAGGAAATTTCTCTTTAATTCCAGGTTGCTTCTTTCTTTGGTTAGTTTCTAACCATTGTTTCTGGTCCTACCCTCTGGTGTTTTAGAGAATAATTTTACCCCCTCTTCTTTGTAGCAGTCCCTCGAATACTGGAATACTGTTAATATACTAACTTCTGAGTTTCTGAGCTATTGTCAATATTAACATCACAACAATTAGTAGATTGCTGCCAAATTACTATTCGAATATAGTCTTCCATACCAAGTGTGCATGTGTGTGCATGCATGATGGCTCAGTGGTTAAGGACATTGAGCTTGTTAGCTGGAAAGCTGAAAGCCTGGGTTTGAGGTGTGAGCACTGCGCAATGCAGTGAACTATTACTTGCCCCAGCTGCTGCCATCTACTTTAAAAGCATGTGGAATGCAAGTAAATGCAAGTGGGAAGATAACAGCGTTCCATGTGACTCAGCATATAGTCATGCTGGCAGCATAACTACAGAAGTGTCTTCAGACAACACTGGCTCCCTTGGTTAAGAAACAGACATGAGCACCATTCCCTAGAGTCAAACACAACTGGACAGGAGAAACCTTTACCTTTATAATTTTCCATAGAGTAGAAAGATGATGAAGAATCTTAGCAGGTTTCTATTGGATAAAACTCAAAACAGACCTATTCGACAGACAAGAGCCCACTTTAGGAAATGTTTGATGGCAATAAAAAGCAGTTTATTTTTTTCTTATTGTTTTCTGCTTCTAGTACTTCAAGATAATGTCTAGTGATGACACCATTAAAGCCAACCTCTTCAACACATTCTTTGGCTCAGTATTTGTAAACAGCAATGGATCATGCCCAGTATTTCGTTGTCAAACCACAGACAACTACAGTGATCTAATACATATTGATTTTACAGAAGACAATGTTGAAAAAGCACTATGCAATCTAAAACCACCTCTATCTATTGGACCAGACAGAATATGTGCCCACTTCTTTAAAAAGCTATCCACTGCCATAGCCGAACCTCTAAGCATAATCTTTGAAAAATCTTTCAGGACCAGCTCCTTGCCAAAACTATGCTCACAAGCCACGGTCATCCCCATCTTCAAAAAGGAAGACCCCAGCCTAGTTGAAAATTACAGACCAATCTCTTTATGCTGCATCACCTGTAAAGTCATGGAATCAATTATTAACCAATCCTTTATCCTCCACTTAGATACAAACAACGTACGCTCTGATAAACAATTTGGTTTCAGAAAAAAACTATCCTGCAATCTGCAACTCTCAAAAAACATATGGACTACACAACTCAATCAGGGCAAAGCAATAGATGCAATCTACATAGACTTCTGTTAAAGCCTTTGATTCAGTGGTACACGACAAATTACTCCTAAAACTAAAATCTTATGGTATCTCTGGACACCTGCATAACTGGATAGAAGCATTCCTGTCAATCAGACAACAAGTGGTCAAAATTGGGAGCGTCCTATCAAATTCTGTACCTGTCAACAGTGGTGTCCCCCAAGGCAGTGTTCTAGGACCAACTCTCTTCATACTCTACATAAATGATCTCTGTGATCATATTAAGAGCAACTGCGTCCTCTTCACTGACGATGTAAAGCAATTCAACACCACAGACAATACTGCTACCCTTCAAAAAGACCTCAACTATGTATCAAAATGGTCAAACAAATGGCAACTTCAAATCTCAACGAACAAATGCTCTGTCTTAAATATTGGCAAAAAAAATATCAGAAAATAAAATACAGGCTGAATAGTCAAGACCTTGTTGATGATCCAAGGATCATGGAGTACTCACCTCTAATAACCTAAGTGCTAGAGCCCACTGTAACTACATAGCCAAAAAGGCATTAAGAGTTGTTAACCTAATCTTACATAGCTTTTTCTCTGGTAATATTACACTACTAACTAGAAAATACAAAACATTTGCTAGACCAATATTTGAATACAGCTCAACAGTCTGGAACCCACATTATGTATCTGATATTAACATAGTTGAGAAAGTCCAGAAATATTTCACAAGAAGAGTTCTCCACTCCTCTACTCATTGCAGAATACTTTATGCCACCAGACTCGAAATTCTAGACCTAGAAAATCTAGAACTACGCCGCCTTCAGTCTGATCTAAGTATAGTATATAAAATCATACATTGCAATGTCCTACCTGTCAATGAATACTTCAGCTTCAACCATAACAATATAAGAGCAAACAATAGATACAAACTCAAGGTTAATCGCACCAAACTTGATTGCAGGAAGTACGACTTCAGTAACAGAGTGGTCAATGTGAATACTCTACCTGACTCTGTGGTTTCTTCCCCAAACCCCAAAAACTTTAACCGTAGACTTTCTACTATTGACCTCACCCCTTTCCTAAGAGGTCTGTAGGGGGCGTGCATAAGCGCACCAATGTGTCTATTGTCCATGTCCTATTGTTTCTTTTATTTTTCTTATATGTATCCATGTATTCATAACTATGTTTTTAATTATACCTATTATCTTGTAAGCAATTGACAAACCAAATAAATAAATACATAAAATAAATAGTGAGTTTGAGTGACATATTATGAAACTATTAAGCTTAGATCCACAGATTAGTAAGGAGGAATTTTGTGATACCTATTGTGAACATTCGTAAATGTCTATGGAGATTCTTACTCATCCGGATCATGGTTGTCCCAAAGGTGCTTTTTCACGAGGCAACTGGACTTTCTGTTTTTCTTTGAAGATGTTTCGCTTCTCATCCAAGAAGAAGTGAATTCACTTCTTGAAGAAGTGAAATGTCTTCAAACAAAAAATAGAAAGTCCAGTTGCCTCTTGAAAAAGCACCATTGAGACTATTGTGAACACAAAAAATGATTAACTGAACTCATTTGTGTTCTATTAAAGAGAATAAACATTTCTTGTCTGGGAAATAATCACCATTTTCACAGTTGAAAGTGACAGCATTTATTTTCTATTCTGGCATTATTTAGTCAGAGCAAGTGACAGTACAAATCATATTTAGCAACAATCCAATTTAAAGCTACATTTCTACACTATTATACCTTTAAAATCTTCCCCAATCGAGTTATTAACCTTTTGCATTAAAAGTATTTAATAAATCTTCCTCTCTATAAGTGCACTTGATTTCTGACACTTTTCTGATGTATCTATCTCTTTTTCTCCATTTAATATTTCATGGGAGAAAAACATCGATATTATTTTTCAAAATGTGGTTTTCCAAATTCAGCTGCATGTAAAGTAATGTATTTCTATCTCAATTACTGCTTGCTAAATTCAGTTTTGGCTTGATGTGGAATGGGCTAAGCTAATGGATTTTGGACACCTGAATCTGCTCCCACATTCATCTATGTCAATTCCTGAAATTTGCCTCTCAAATCTTCTCTGCTGTTTCTCCAAACAGCAGTGACCATAAGACACTTCTCCATAGAGGTGTCTGTAGCAATGGCCACTGGAATCAAAACACCAGGGAATTGTTCCTCTTCCCCCTTTTTAAAATTTGTTCCATAGACTGCATGTATAAAACAGGAACAATTTCCCTGTGTAAAAGACAATCTTAGAAATTGTAGTGAATCAGAAGACCACATCTAATCCTAGAATCTTCTCTTCAAAGTCAGAGATACGCTCTGATCTGATTGGAGAATGCATCTATGGCTCTTAATACCCTTTTCCAAAGACCAGACACTGCAGCCCAAGTTAACTTCATTACTTTTTGAAAACACCTGCCATTGTTTCTTTTTTGAGCTTAGTGTCTGAAATGACAATGTTTTCTAGATTGTCAGAACAGATGGTGAAAAAGTATTAGGAAAATTAGCCAAATCCATTAATACCATACAGATGTCTTTGTTCTATTATGATGTATTTTTGTAAAAACTAGATGACATTGAACAAAATGTGTTGGGTTTTTTTAAATGTTTCCCTTTAAAGCTGAAAAACACTTTCAATACTTTATGAGATTTCTCAAACTTGGCATTGTTTTACATGTCAGGAATCTTTGATTTGGACACTGATAGGCCATACTTAAAACAATACACAAAAAATATGCCACAACAGAAGGCCATTTCTATAGGAAAACTATAGAAATAGCCTTCTGTTGTGGCATATTTTTTTCTTCTTCTTCTTCTTCTTCTTCTTCTTCTTCTTCTTCTTCTTCTTCTTCTTCTTCTTCTTCTTCTTCTTCTTCTTCTTTATATACTTTATTCATTAAACATGAAACTCAGTCAACTGAACATTCAAAAATGATACAAAAATGTATCACAAATGTGAATGAGTGATACAGGTTGCTGCCAGCATCTTAGGTATCAACCAAGTATCTTCTTAAAATATACGATGTTCTGAGTAGTTCAGTTTTTTGCAGTACTGCTGGTGTTATTGCAGGAAGCTGCAACTTCTTGATGTGTTTTGTAAAATTCTTGGACATGGTACCAAGTGCCCCAATCACAATGGGTATTATTATTGTTATTGTTGTTGTTGTTTAATTAAGGCAACAGAGTAAGAACCATTATTTCAAATTTGTGTCTTCTGAATTGGACACACCCAATTCAGCTATGGATTCCAGCAGTGACCTGTCCAATGTTTATAAATCAGTGTTTATATTTTTACTGTTCAGTCCTTATAAAATGATTGTTAGAACAGGTCTCCTCTTGTTTCATTCCTTACTGCCCACTTGAGTTTATCTTGTCCAACTTTTAATTGCATTTCAGACATTAGTCTCTTCATATAATGGGCCTCACAGGCAATCAATTGATCTTCAGAAGACTACTTGTGTTATTATTCTTAGCAATTAATGGTCCAAATGAAAAAAAGCTCATTCTACCAGCAAAGGTGGAAGATCCACTCATTTTAGGGCAAAAAAAGAGAAAAGGATATGACTATTGTATCTGCGATCTATGTATGGATACTGGATAGAGGAGCACTTTTTTTTTGCATCATCATGAAAGATAAGCTATTTCCAAAATATGTCCTTAAATATGCACTTAAGAAATCATAAAAAGATGTTCATGCACAATGTCTCCATACACAAGGAAGGGTTTGCAACACAGTATATATCTATAGCATCCTGATCTATCTTATTTATCCAGTCTCTATTTTTGTAGTTGATTTGAGGATGGACCTTTAAAATACACCAAAAGAAAATAGGTTTTTCCCAATTTCAGAAAGAAATTTGTTTTAATATTTGAAGTAAACGCATTTAATAAGGACAGTTGCATGAACAGGCTAGTAAGTAGGGTAAAGTTAGGTAAAGATAGTCAGTTTGATGTAGTGTTTTATGCTATTCAACTAAAAAATGGGAAATCATGAGTTTTAGTCCTTTTGGCTTCCAATCCACCTTACAAGAGCATTGTGTGCACTGCTTTGAATTGTACAAATTAATGGTGGTATAGAATCTAATAAATAATAATTAGATTTATAGACAGGCAGGCAGATGCTAAATGGCAGCTCTTAGAGTTCATAGAAAAAACTGGCTTAAATATAATTTTAAACTAATAAAGCAATTAGAGAGTTCCTGATTTATCAGAGATTTGAACTGATTGCCAATTAGATTATGCTGTTGCTAGCACCTATTTTTTGTCCTTTATAATTGCATAATATAATTGTGCTTCTTAAAAGTGGATATGTCTCTATAAACTTTCCCCTTAATTAATTCTTTGAACTTTATTTTCCCTGTCACTAACATTTAACTTAACTATAGATTATGAATCTTTGGCTCTCATAATCACTTTTGAAAGAGACCAGTTAAGCTCTCTTAAAATATTTTGCACTAACAGCATTACATGCTACAATGTTCTTCTGCCTGTGTCAGCCAGTAACATTAATCATTGTTACTCATTGGTTCCTTGACAAAATCATTGATAATACAAGACAGGTTCATTTTCAACTCAATGGTATCATACAGAATGGATTTTTCATCCAGGTAAGTGTATTAAGGACTACAGCCAGAGATACCATGGAAGACTTTATACCAATCTCACAAAACCAACTAACATTGATTTTGATGAACTGTCAGAGATGGTTAACATAGCCATGGTTTGGATAGTAGTGAGAGAGTTGTGATTAAAAGATCAAAGCAACTGGATCTTGGGAAAACTTTCATTATCCTTTAAAACTTTTTTATTTTATTTCTTATATACTTCTTTTCAAATCTTCTTAGGAATAATATTCTTAGGTGTGTGTATGTGTGTGTCGATTAAGAGTTTTAGAACACTGCTGTGTGGAAACAATTCTAATAATAGCTAACCTGACAAGTGAACAAAATACATAAAGAGAACATTTTTATTGATCAACTTTTGTTCCACAGTGTGTGAGAGACTTTTTATAGTTCCCAGTTTGGTTTCTGAAGAACTGGAAAGCTGGCCTGGGGAAAAAATGGCTCAAAGCCACAGAACATGAGGAGGTCAGTCTAAGGCAGATGGTGTTCACCCCACATGCTCAGTTTAGTACAAAAAGTTACTGCCTTTGCTTCAGAGCAAAGTTGGCAACCACCAATATGCATGTGGTTGGTTTGGAACAGTCATTAAACCTTGGTATTGTGGGTCTTCTCACCTACATCATAATTAGCAATGGACCGGGTCCTCCAAAAATCTGACAACATATCTATGTGGAGTTATTATTTTGAGAGCCAATGTAACATAATGGTTGAAGTCTTGACCTAGTTGTGGGGAAGTAACTTGCGTTCAAGTGAAACCTCAGGTATGAATGCTCCAAGATGAAATTGTTCAGTCCTTCTCAGCCCAATCTATCTGACAGAATTTGTGTATGTGTGTGTGTATATGTGTCAGTGCAGAGGGGGGAACAGAGTGAAAAGTGTTATGGTTATTGCCACAATCACTTCTTATTCTCAACACTGCTCAGCATTTGCTCCCTCACGTGTGCCTAGGTGATTCACAGGGATTGGGGAAGATAGATATTCTGTAGATGAGAACATGCAGATTGTTTTGACCAATCTCCTGTCTAGTTCTTCTTTTTATCTTTTACCAGCTGCTTTCCATCAGAATTCTATCATATACTGCCTCATCTGTCCTTTTGTTGGACTTGCTAAATTGCTGGGTCCAACATGATTTGCTGCATGACAGTTAGCTTTCTTTCTTTCTTATTTCTGGATAAAGTTTCAGAATAGTTTTCCATACCCCCCAAAATAGGGCCTTGGTTCAGTACACAGCTGACCTCTCTAAGTGTCACAGTTTAATCATTCTGCTCAATCTACTCCCAACATTGTAGTTTTTGCAATAGTGTGAATAACAATAATTACAAAAACAATTTCTGTCAAGTGGAGGTGAGATTTCTTCTTCATTATCTCCTTTATTCAGACACATGGTTTCTATTTGAAGCTTATTATGACAGTTTGAATTTACCGTTTTATCATTATTTTGTAAACCTTGGTTTGGATTCAGGAATTGCCATGGGAAAAAATTAATTTGCTTTGCCAAAATAACATTTCATCATGCTATAGAAAGGATTACGAAATTGAATTTGCTAGCAATAGTCTTTTTCTGGTTATACATCTTTTTTCAGACTATTGGGTCTGGAAAAAATGTTTTAAAAGTTGTATGTGAAAATGCATACATCAATCGAGAACCTGTTTTCAAGGAACTTAAGGAATGCTTCTATCTATATAATTTCAGTTGTTGGGAAACATTTGACAAAAAATTGGAGAAATTTAAACAGTAAGGGAAGCTGTATTCAAAGCACTGCATATTACAGAAATTTTGAAGCCATGACAAATATGACCTTTTTACTCCAGGTTTATTTTAAAAACATCTGTAAAGAATGTCTGATGGGCTGGAATACTATCCTACTAAAATGGAAAGTAAACTTTATGCTGATATTGTGGAAACATCCCTATCATTTTTTCAATTAAAATGCATCAATTCATAGATTGAATATCAATTCAGAGACCAGTTGTGGCAAACATTCAATTGGAATTATATTCAGAACAATTGCTTTAATGGTAAATAATATGAGTGTTGATTCACAAAACATTTCTTGATCTTCAAATAGCCCTACCTTCTATGAATATTTGCAACAATATTTCAAAATGGAAAGCAAATATTTGTAACAAAAAAAGCACATTTCAAATTATTGCTGCAATTGGACTTTAAAGCATGAGTCAGTTGGTCTAACTGCCAGAGGATACATATTCAGAGACGAAAGCTACAGAATATATTTGCAATTTATTTTTCTTTTTATTGAGGAATATCTTAGCAAAAAAGGGAAAGAAATCAAGTATAAATGCAAAACATAGGAAAAATAAGAAATTTAGATGTATACATATGTGCAGATATATGTTAATTTTGTAAGAAATAAGATCCCATGAGATAAAAGAAATAATGAACAAGCTGTTTTGAGGCCATCCAATAAAAAAGATTGCTGTAGACATTACTGTTGCTGCCATGGGCAAAGTGACCCTTTTCTTCATATTTATGTAAATTGCAATTGACAATACGCAATCATGCAATTTTTCAAATTTAAGAAGTCTATATATAAACACTTGCCCTTAAATGTTTTCACTGACATTAGAGAATAACCCTTTTGTGTCATTCCACTTGATCCTGATAAAGCTATTATCCAACTGTGGATTTGCATTAAGAGTGATTGTCAAACTGAAGGACGGTGCCAGTTCAAGGGTATATGGTGCTCATAGGCCCCATTTGACTGATGGTGCTACTTTCCACTAATGTAATTTGCATTCTTAGAAGAATTCAGAAGATGGTAGTGATGGAAGTGCAAGATTGGCATTCCCCAAGCTTTGGCACTTTAGGCCAGTACCTACTCAGCCTTAACCTAAAGCTAGCCTACTTATGGAAGAACTAGCAAAGGGTATAGTGTAAAACTTTTGGTCAAAGTAAAAGCTTCTTACAAAGTTCAGCACCAGGCATAAATATAGTTATAATTTCAATTTATTATAAACAGAGACATATCGGCTTATCTGAAAAGAAATAACATCAGAAATACAGCTTGTATTTTATATCTTTGCTGGATCTTATTCAATGCAAGTTAGTATTCAAGGTAAGACCATAAACAGTTGCAGTATTTTGCAGAGTGATTTTTTTTCAGCCTCCATTCATTACACAGAGCAGAATTTGTGACAATGATCAATAAAAATTGGTCATTTTAACTTCTAAGATTCATAGTACATGCTATCTTATTCACATCCTTAAAAAGCGCACTTGAATGAATTGCTTTTAGTTTGGAGAAAATATATGCTTTCGTAATAATTTGTCAATAGTTGATCTTTGTATACATGTCATTTTGCATATGATTGAATATGCATTTTTAAATGTATGTATTTCCCTCCCAAAAATAACATATGATCCTATTCTTGGTATTCTTAATCCACTAGAAATAGAATGAATGAGCTGGAAGGGACCTTGGAGGTGTTCTAGTCCAGCTCACTGCTACTACTATCCTCATGGCTGCTACCATTTTCATTTTGCAAAAACGAATAAAATTGGAGGGAAAAAGCAGCAGTGGGTTCCCCATCACAGTGCCCAAGACACCAGTTGCCAAAAATCCTGTCTGAAGATCAGATGGGATTCTAGGTCCAAGGGTAACCAATATCACTGCCAAACTTTTCCACTGAAGTCTACAGTCAAGCTATCCCAGAGCTTGATCCCCAAAGGGAAGAATGGGATGTTTTAAAAAGTAATCTGGTTCTCATTTAAACTTTAATTTCTTTTAAAAATTCCAGTACATATTTCTGAGGCAGGTGAACATGGCACAGATTCTCATTCTTCGTTCAAATCCTGAATTTCTACATATATAGTAGAAAGCCATACTTTTCTTTGTTTCCATTCTCAGAAGTCTGGGAAAAGTTTTTAAATATCAAGAATGTATTATTAGAGCCAGTCTGATGGTTAAGGAACATTAGAAACATAAGATGCTCTAGTCCTGCCTAACCTGTGACTAAATTAAAAAGACTTTTCCAATTAAAAAGACTTCACTATGAAAGCAACAGCATTCTTTCTTTCTTTTTCAAGTATTGAATAAAAATTATAATTTTCTGATGAAAGTGTCCAGTTCCAGTCCATCAGTCCCCTGATGCTCAGATGACAATGTGGATTGATTCATTTCATCTTTCACTCTGTCGTCCTTTTCCCATGTTCGTGCTCCCTACATTCCACGTTCCCACAATTTCATCTTTGCTATTTAGGTTTTTTTTTTTTTCATGTATGGCAATTTCAGTCACCAGACTTTAACCTAGTTGCATCATGAATGCCATTAGTATTTCGAAAGACCCTCAGCTCTTCCCCACTTACATTCTGAGTGCCATCTAACCCGAGGGACTCATAACTAGGCACAGTATCAGCAGCAGTGGGATCCTACCTGTTCCACTACTGGTTCGATGATCGGTGCACCTAATGTGCATGTGCAGCTTTCCACACACCAGCTGATGCCTGTAGTGCCAATCAGGTGAGAGGATAAAGAAGAGGGCAAGTGGAAGGGCCAATCCTGCACTTTTCTGTTCTTTCTCCTCTCAACTGATTGTGAGGCTTTTTTCCCCTCCTCTCAGCTGATCCTTGGAGGCTTTTTTGTAAACTACCGATTTGGTCAAACCAGACTGAACTGGTAGCATACCACCACAGAGTATCAGCAATCTCTTTGTTTACCCATGTGGGGTTTTTTGGGAGTAAAATACAGGAGTGGTTTACCATTACCCTGTCAGAGTCTGAATCCCAGGAGGAAGCTGAACAGATGACAGGGAAGGGGAGTATGGCTCCCTTGGCTGTGGAGGAGGCTGGGGAAGGGCAAAGTCTGGCTGGGCAGAGCAGGGAAGAGATAGAACAAGGGAGAGGGAGTTCAGAGGAAGCCCCAAGCCCACCCCCTTTTCATCATAGGGCACACAAAGAGGAATGGAGAAGAGAGCAACATGGGTTGTGTAGCTTACGGGGGAGGAAAAGGCCCTGATTCCCTTCATAAGCCATATCTGGGAAGACAGTTTATAAGAACTGAATGCTGTGTGCGGCCGGCTGCTGGGAGAAAACGTGACTTTATCCTGTGTTGTTGTTGCTTATTTGGGTTCCTAGCATCTTCCCAAAAGCATGAGTTTTGCTGTGAAATTTCTGAAATTCTTGCTCCTGCCCTGCCAAACTAATTACTTCAGTTTGGCTTGATTGAACTTAAAGTTACAGTTTGTGTTGGCCATGTTTTGGACTTAATTTTCTGCAGTCAAAGTCTGTTCCAGGGGTAGTTTTTCTCCAGCTAGAAGGGTAACCTGGACATTGTGGGCAAAGTTGGAGATAATAAAGGGACTCTTATTGATTATCTGACTTGTTGCCTTTGTGCCATGCCCCGGATCATCACACCTTTCCCCACACAGTATGAAAGGCGATATCTGCCATTTTCACTACAGTGATCACTAGCTTTCAGCAACTTCCTAGATCACTGCTGGCCGATATAGATCCCTGCTAGCTTTAGCTGGGTAGCTGGGGTGAGCTTCATATCTTGTAGCATCCTGCTGGAAGTATATACTCTTTGCTGTACACATCTGTCATTTTTCTTTTGTCATTCCCAAGAATAACACACATGTTCCTTCCACAATGGGGCAGCATGGCAGGATTTAAGGTGGTTGCTTAAGATTAATACATTATATTAGATAGATTGACAAAGACAGAAGGGAAATAACTCTTTATGCTTGCTTTACAAGCTGTAAGAGGTTTTTAACTACGTAAACATGTTGTTGATATTCACTTACCATTGATTGTAAATATCTCTGTTTATAAATCTTGTACCTTATTCAGCAATATCTCCCTAGATGGAGAATTGCTAGTAATGTGGGCACTGTCACTGCAGTTTGGTAAAGTTTTATTTTAGCAGGAGCAATAAAAAAGAACTGGGAAGAACCATGCAGGAGAGAAAATGAAATGTGTTCAGCCTCCAAACAGTAGACAGAAATTGAATGACTGTATCAAAGTGCCTATCTTCCACTCAGAAATGTGTTTTATATCAGTTTGCTGGCCAGAATGACAAAGGCTACAGTTTCCAAATCAATTATCCTAGAAAAAGTCCCATTGACTCTCCGTGAGATTGTTTCAAAATAAGGCGATTGACCAGCATATCAGCAAACCATTCCAAAAGAATGGAGCCATTCAGTTCCACCCAAACACTGGAAAATATATGAGCCAAGAGGTTGAATTCCAAGCTATATCTATCTCTGCAATATCTAGATTGCAGATGGGTATGTATAAACACACACATGCGTACAACCACATAGTGGTTATATGGTGTGGAGGAGAGAAGTCTGTGTAGATGGGTTTAAACAATATAACTGTTTTCTGGGTAATGCATCCTAAAACTATAATGACCTAAAATAGTGAGTCTTTAAATCATGTAATACAGTGATAGCATCAATTCATCACTGATCTAGCCAAGGTGAGTTCCCTTGGCCCCATGGAATGCTTGGGCTAGTTTGTTCTGGCCTCAGTTTAATTTCACAACTCTTTTACAAGAGATCAGCTCTACCTCCAAGTAACTATATAATGTTATTGGTTGGGATGAAAAGAAGATGTTGGAAGGAAGAATGAAGGTGTTTTCCAACAATGAAGCCTCCAGTCTTACCTTTGGCTTATTAGAGTTGCATTTACCTTGTAGCCCTTAACAGATCAACTCTAAATATGTGCTTCTTGGTAGAAGAAAATGTTTTCATTTACTGTGTACAGCAATATAACACAGGACAGTTCCAGTCTTGGCTCCAGTATCCAGAAGCAGTTTTGCACCTGTCTGATCAGACTTTGGCTTTGGTTGTCATTTAGTTTTTGCACAGCTGAATTTATCTAAAAGCTTTCGAAATGATTTCCATTTGCAACGCTGAAGTTCTGCAGAGTTTGTGAACAAGCATGTCATTTGTCCACTGGGAATAACTCGCCTTCTCCTGGTTTGTAGCTCCTGGGCTCAAGCTATTCTCCATTTCTCTCTAATTGTTCAGCCTCCATAGCATTATGGTGAGGCACCATTATTTCAACAGATCCTCTTAGGGCAGCTGAAGGTTAGTTCCATGGTGGGGTGTCTAACTCTTTCACAATAACTGCTTATTTCATTGGGGAATTACACTTAAAATGAACCTGCAGTAGAGAATGAATGGCTCTTAGCATTTTGAGGTCAACAGCAGCAGCAAAAGCAACTGCAGTTATGAACTGAGTTGTAGCCATTGGTTTTAAGACTACTTACGTGCTCACTTGTTCTCTTCTTGTCCTCCTTCTCCAGTTTTGCTTATGAAATAAAACAAGAGGAATGAATAACACAAAGCTTTGTTATGGCACTTCAAGTTCCTGCCTGCACTTAGAGATCTGTGGAAGCAAACAAATAAATCTGTCTGGAACGTGATTTTATGGCTTAGTCTTGAAACAGGATAATGCAGAGATGCAGAAGAACTATTATGAAGCCATCTTCTGAATTCCCCACTAGTGGAAGATTAAATCCATTTTGAAAATAAATCTTGCAGTTGTTAGTCCTTGTCTAGCAAGTTAGAATAGTAGCCTCACATAACTTGGCTTAATGCTCCATTAAATTATGGCAGTAATTGTTTTTACTATAATTGCCCTATACATATGGCATTTTTTGAACTACTAATCTCTTGGAATTCTCCTTTCTTCTGCCACTATTAAATACCAATAATGTCAATCATGATTTAACTTAATCTTCCCCAACGTGCTGCTCTTCATATGTTTTGCTAATAAATCTCCCAGAATTCCTAGACAACAAGGTCTTGTTATTGCACATCTGGCTGGTGGTCTGTTGGGCACAGCTGTATTCAGTATTAGATCCAGCAGTATTTCTTTTATTGCCAATGTAATAATTCCACCTCCCTTCATTAATATATCAGCTCTTGTCTCCCCATCACAATTTTGAAGGGGAACAGGCTTGGTTCAAAATTTTCCAAGACAGAAAAAGATCCACCTATTTTTGCACTTATTTAAAGCTTGAGGGCTGGCCCACAAAAGTGACAACTCAAACTGCAGTTTATAGTCTGGTAATATTTCATGGTGAAACCCTAATGATTATGTTTGAATTTCCTTTATTCAATCTATAAACTATAATAAAAGTCTCTCATAACTGCTTTGGGTAAGGCACTTCTTTTGTGCTGGTTATTGCATACTGAGCCCTCCTAGTCCCATGCAGGCATTATTCTGCAATCTAAGAAGTCTAAAATGGGGATTACATGTATACATATCTTGTACCCATCCCATAAATCTCCATATGTCTGGCTGCTTTTGACATCCTTGTACATAAAGATGTCAGCAGCAGGGATGGCGAGGCAGAGTTTCAAGCAGACATATAACTTCATGTTACAGAAAAATGTCTATATTGGATTTTTGTCATCTTGAGATCAAAGTTCTTCAAATTTCGCTATTGTCAGAGTCTTTACTGTGTATTTTCAAATAAGTTTGTTTCTGAGTTGGATAGGAAGAAAAAAAAACTCACCAAATTCCGCAATTATAACCTCCCAATAACAGAATTGGAAGGGATCTTGGAGGTCATATAGTCCAACCCTATACTATTTCAGACAAATGGTTGTCCAATCTTCTTTAAAATCTCCAGGGTTGGAGCATCCACAACTTCTGGAGGCAAGGTGTTCCACTGATGGTTCTGTCAGAAAATTTCTCCTTAGTTCTAGGTTACTTCTCTCCTTGATTAGTTTCCATTTATTGCTTCTTGTCCTGCTCTGGAAAGAGGTTGGCCCCACTCTTCTTTGTAGCAGCTCCTTAGATATTGGAACACTGCTATCATGTCACCTCTAGTCCTTCTTTCCACTAAACTAGACTTTCCCAATTTCTGCAATGTTCTTTATATGTTTTAGCCTCCAGTCCCCTAATCATCTTTGTTGCTCTTCTCTACACTCTTTCTAGAGTCTCAACATCTTTTTTATACTGGGATGACCAAAAATGGATAGAATATTCTAAACGTGGTCTTTCCAAGACATTATAAAGTATACTAACACTTCACATGATTCTTGATTCTATCTCTCTGTTAATTCTGTTCCAAATACTTGATCTACCCAAATGCTCGGTAGTCATAGATTTGCAAGCACAACTGAGAATATAAAATTCATTGTTAAGTGGTGTACTCCTTAACCAATGGATCATGTGACCATGCCTAATTTTATAACCCATATACAAAGATGCTCCAGGAGAACCTTGCAAAGAATTCTGAAATAAATTACAGAATGTATATGATTTGGGAACGTTAAAGCTAATCACTCAAGGAGACGGGAAAAAAGTGAGGGAATATTAATGTGTGAATGTGAAAAAAATCAGGATGGTATATATGATAGTTGGCATGACATCAGAAGTCCTTTGCAACTTAAAAATAAAGTGGAATTCTTGTTATCTTTTTTAAATAGATGTCTGTCCTTGGCTGTGCACTTCAAAAACAAGTCAAAATGTCTCAGTTTAAATACTGAAAATGTAGTTTTAAGTAATAGCTGGTGTAGTGGCTACAGACACCACAATGTATCGCCATTTATTGGACCACAACATACATCTGTCACCACTGCATGGATTCCTATTTCATACAGTATGTATTTACAATGTTCTCTTTGACAGCAATTTATATAGTTAACCCTCTCATTCATAACTAAAATGTATCTACCTCCTCAAATGTATTCATCTACTCTACAAGCACAGATCACTTTCATGTAGATCCAATGCATCCTTAACTTTTGAATTTGTCATGCCCTTGGTAGAAAGGAGGAACAGCCGACAGGGAATGTAGGTATGGCTCCAGAGGTTGTGGAGGAGGCTGGGGAAGGGCAGAGGCCAGCTGGGCAGTCAGTGGAAGAACCAGGCCCATCCCCTCTTCCTCCTAGGACACACAGGGAGGAACGGAGAAGGAAACAACTTGGCTTATGAGAGAGGAAGTGGCCATGATCCCACTCATTAGTTGCAGCTGGGGAGAATAGTATATAAGAGAAATGGTTACAACACAGTGTTGCCAGAAGCAAAGTGTTTTATTTTGGGCTGAAGTTATCTTGGTAGGTGTCCTTCCAACAGACTGTGCCTTGTTATCTCCTTGAATTTGGTCATTATTTATCCTGGTCCATTGTGGAAATTTCTTCATTGTAGTTTGTTTGGTTTTTTATTTCACCTCTATCTGCTCATTAAGTTCAGACTGTATTGCTTTTTCTTGAAGACTATTTTTGAGTAAGTTTTATCTCCAACTGAGAATTATTGAACAGTGGGGCCAAGTTGGAGGCATTAAAGGACATTTATTTATGTTTTGGATTTTTTTACGTTTGTGTTACATTCTAGGTCACCACAGAATTAATTCTATTAACACACCATATACCTTTAATTTAATTCATACTTTTTATCATTTACAGCTCTTATGCTACACCTTTGCCATGCTTCTTGCTAGATGGGCTGATAGGTCCTGCCTTCATTGACTTTGCCAATGAAGGTTTTCAGAAAATATTCTTTGTGGTAAGATAGAAAAGGTGTAGACTAGGTTGCTAATCTTGACTGTTTGTCGCATTCCCTGCTAATAGTATCAGTGTTGTTCAATATTCACACAAATTAGCCAGCATGCCACAACTATAACCACAGTCTGGTTTTTCTCAAAGTTTGGTCATGCAATTCTAATATCTAATCTAAGGCTGCAAGCCAATCAGTGGTGGGATTCAATTTTTTTTACCACTAGTTCTGTGGGTGTGACTTGGTGGGTGTGGCAGGGGAAGGATACTGCAAAGTCTCTAGTCAGAGGTGGGATTTACTGGTTCTCTGAACTATTCAAAATTTCTGCTACCGGTTCTCCTGAACTGGTCAGAACATTCTGAGTACCACTTCTGAAGCCAATATATTGTTGGCCATTTCTCACAAGAGGTACTGATAGTCCTTGACTTACAACAGTTCCTTTAGTGACTGTTTGAAGTTACAATAGCACTGAAAAAAGTGACTTATGACTATTTTTCACACTTATGACCATTGCAGCATGCCCATGATCATATGATCAAAACTTGGATGCTTGGCAATTGGCTCGTATTTATGACAGTTGCTGTGTCTTCGAGTCATGTGATCTCCTTTTGCCGCCTTCTGACAAGCAAAGTCATTGGGGAAGCCAGATTTGCTTAACAACTGTGTTACTAACATAACAACTGCAGTGATTCACAAATGTGTCAAGAAAGTTCATAAAACAGGGCAAAATTCATTTAATAAATGTCTCTCTTAGCAACAGAAATTTCGGGCTAAGTTGTGGTTGTAAATTGAGGACTACTTATATTGCATACACATTGCTCTGGCACTCAGACTTCATATGTTGTAAATTCAGTACTTTATATGGAGATCACTAAGCAAGTGTTAAGTGCTGTGATGAGTTCTCTAAAACTGACATAAATAGTTTGCCAACTGACATACATAGTTTGCCAAATAATGCAATGGCTCTTTAAATCCTTTGCATAGCAGATATTTAGGATTAGGAATAGGATTAGGAGCACGACAATGCTGACATTTGTTCTATTATTTCAAATAATCTTTGTGCTTTATTTGCTTTTGCAATTCTTAACTTCCTTAACATGGCCAGCCACAAACTCTAACTTTTCTTCTCCTGTCCTAATGGAATATACAGCTTCTGGATGGTCTTGTCAATATAGCTGAAAGTTCAACTCATCAATCTGCATTGTCCGTGTGAGCTCAAGGCCCATATAACTTACATTTAAAATTTATTTTTAAACTTTGCACAAATGGATCTGGTTTAAATCTCCTGAAAGTGAATGACTAGGCACCTTCTCTTTGTTTATGACCCAATTATTTATGTGGGATTATATCTCATGGTGTCAAATGTTTCCACTGCCTTTACTAACTAAGTATGAAATTAGCACAGCGTATTCCTAGCAAGCCATAAGCATGACATTACCAAGTCCTGCCATTGGCAGGAACAATGTCTTCTAGGAGGGACAACCTAACAAATCAACAGTGACAATTATCTTGGCACACCAGAAATCCCAGTGATCAGAGGCATCAAATACAGCACCCCACAAAGGCAATCAATGGCAATTCTTTTATGTCATTCCAAGTCAGGCAATCCAGACAAACAAATGGAATATGAGATTAGTTTTTAAAGGGGAAAAAATCCCTGACAGCTTGCATTTTTAATTCAGAAAGGAGACTTTCTGCCTTGATTTTATAAGGGAAAAATAACAACCTCAGATATGCAGACAATACCAATAGAAGGTCAACATATTCTCCAAAGAACCTGAAGGCAGAAAGCGAAGAGGAACTTAAAGAGCCTCTTGATGAGGGTGAAAGAGAAGAGGGAAAATGTTGGCTTGAAACTCGATATTAAAAAAACTAAGATCATGGCATCCAATCCCATCACTTCCTGGCAAATAGAGGCAGAAGAAATTGAAGCAGTGATAGATTTTATTTTCTTGGGTTCCAGGATCACTGCAGACCAGTTATGGGATTCAAATTTTTTACTACCAGTTCTGTGGGCGTGGCTTGGTGGGTGTGGCAGGGGAAGGATACTGTAAAATCTCCAGTCAGAGGTGGCATTTGCCGGTTCTCTGAATGACCCAAAATTTCTGCTGCCAGTTCTCCAGAACTGGTCAGAACCTGCTGAATAGCATCTCTACTGTAGATGACTTCAGACATGACATTAAAAGATGCTTGTTCCTTGGAAGAAAAATTATGGCAAACCTAGACATCATATTAAAAAGCAGAGTCATCACCTTGCTGACAAAGATCTGTGTAGTCAAAGCTATGATTTTCCCAGTGGTAATATATGGCTGTGAGAATTGGACCATAAGAAAGGCTGAGCACCCAAGAATTGATGCTTTGAATTGTGGTGCTGGAGAAGACTCTTGAGAGTCCCTTGGACTGCAAGGAAATAAAATCAGTCAACCCTGACTGTTCTTTGGAAGGACAGATACTGAAGCTGAAGCTCAAATACTTACTGAATGACAAGAGTAGACTCATTGGAAAAGATCCTGCTGAGAATGAGATGGTTAGAAAATGTCATTGATGCAATGAACATGAATTTGGGCAAACTCTGGGAGACAGTGGAGGACAGGGGGGCCTGGCATGCCATCTCTATGGGGTCGCAAAGAAGCAGATATGATTTAGTAACTGAATGACCACAACACGATTCCCTACAGCAATATTGGTGATGGTGATATTATTAATTATCTCTTCCTATTAACTGAATTATTTGGTGGAACAGAGATACATTTCACCATATGTCATTATCCAAACCATTTACTATTTCTTTTATTTCTAGAGGATATTAACTGTGATTCACCCAATTTATTCTTTTCATAGAGAGAAACCAATTAGAGATAATTAGAACAAGTTATTCAAGTTATCAAGTCTCATCAAATGAAAAAAAAAATGTCTTCAGCTGCTGCAAATGTATTACAAGCTGAGAGTTAATATCCTGAATAAGATAAAGTAAATGAGAATATTAGTGAAAACATTAAGCAGTATTTATTGGAGCTGAAAGTAGGTTTTTTTTCTACTGGTAGAATAATGATAATTTATACCATTTACTATGGATTGGCAGATTCATTCACTGAACATTTTTGCAACAATGCATTATAATTATTTGGAATATAGACTTGAACATTCATTTTGAAATTCTTGATTTTCACATTATTTAACATTTGAATTTATGTATGGAAATTGAACTATTGAAATGCTGAAAATACATTGAGCAAATATATTTTGAAAAGTTTAATATGGTTAAAATATTATAGTGTATGCTTTTCATAAAGAAAACACTTTAACGTGTCACACATTTTAAAGGTATCAGCAGTTGTATTGTCTACTTGTGCAGAGAATGTTTCAAAACCTTTTAAAGTCTTTTGAAATACTCCCATAATTTTAACATTGTTGTTTTTACTTATTTTAACTTGGTATGTACTTTTAATTATTTTTAATTTATTTTCAAATTTCATTTGTTGTTAGACATACAAAGCATGTTTCTAAAGAGAAAGGTAGAGAGCAAATCTAAAACATCCATAAAAAAATAACTTAAAAAAACCCTGAGGGTCTTTGAGACAGATAAATTATTTTGGAGTAGAAGCATTGACAGATAACAACATACAAAGTGGCGCTGTTTGTGTGTCATCATTTGAATTGATACAAAAATGAAATACTTTTTGTGATAGCTCTGAGAGATAGTAAAATATTGGCCATTGAAAGATTCCTTCATTCCCGAATACTGGTTTAAATAGCTATGTCCCAATTTCCTCCAATTTTTTTTTTTTACATAAAAACATCAAGCCATCTTCCATATGTATACATAGAGTGTGCCTGTTGGTTTACAAATTGTTTTGTGCTTCCATTTTGTAGTCTTCAATTACAATTACATTGCATATAATCTCGTATTTGCAATCAAAAATTAAATACCTTAGTATCATTATTATTCAATCATTTGGCTATACTTTTATTCATTTATGTTTTACAAGATAATCAAAATTTACTTAGTTTGTTTTATAACAGTTCATATTATCATTCCAAATCTATCCTAAAATCATTTTGTAGATATAATAAGAAAGAAATACATCTTTATATATTTATTATTTTCTAAGAGTCTACATATTTCATTACTGTATTTTATTGTCTAACCATTGATAGAATAGATCCCAGATTTTATAAAATTGTTTGTCCTCTTGTTCTCTGATTTCAAATGTCAATCTACTCATTTCAGCACATTCCAATATTTTCTTAATGATTTCCTCCTGTGATGGTATTTTCTCATTTTTCCAGTTTTTGGCAAATACAATCCTAGCCACTGTTAATACATTTACAATCAGATACTTCAAGTCTTTACTATATATTTCAGGTAAAATTCCCAATAAAAATATCTCTGGTTTCAAGTCTATATGTTTTTTTGTTATTTTTTCCAACCACATGTGGATTTTAGTCCAGTATTTTTATATGGTAATATGAGCCAGGTGTCTGATGACATTTCCAACATTTTTCGGATTTATTCTTGAACATTCTTGCTATTCTTGTCGGGGGAAATGCCACCTGTGAAACATCTTATACAGATTTTCTTTATATGCTGTTGACATTGTCATTTTATAATTTTGACACCACAATTTTTGCCATTTCTCTAAATCAATCCCATATCCAAAATTCTTCCCCCAAGCAATCATAATTTCTTTAACTTGTTCTTCTTCTAATTTAATTTCTAATAAATATCCATACAATTTTTTAATCACCTTGTCATCAGTACTTGTCAAAATCTTATCTAAATCAGTCAATTTATCATAGAAACCTTCCATTTTAGAATCTTTATCATACCTTGAATGCATTTGCGCATACGAAAACCAATTCATCTTTATACCTTGTTCCTCTAGTTTTTGTATAGATTCAAGTTCACCCTTTTCATTCAATATTTCACCATATCTGTTTGTTCCTCTTTGTATATTATAGGATAAGAAAATGCTTCAATAGTCGATAGCCACACTGGAATTTTCAAATAACATTGTCTTTTAATCTTCTCCCAGTTTAACCACAGAGACTCCCGTATATAATATCTTCTAAAATACCCTTGTGTTTTAGTTCCTTTATACCATAAAAAAGCATGCCACCCCAACAACAGATCATGTCCTTCTAATGTCAACAATCTAGTATTTCTTAGTGTTATCCATTCCTTAACCCACATCAGATTTGTAGCTTGATAATACAACACCCAATTAGGCAAACCAAATCCTCCTCTAATTCTAGCATCTTGCAAAAGTTTTAACTTTATTCTCGCTTTCTTACCTTGCCATATATATTTCAACACAATTTTATTTAAATCTTCAAAGTAATCTTTTCCAAGCCTAATTGAATTGTTTGAAACAAATATAAAATTCTGGGTAATATATTCAACTTGATTGTTGAATTTCTCCTTATTAGTAACAGTTGTAAATTTTCCCATTTCGCCAGATCTAGCGCTATCTGCTGTTTAAGTTTGATATAATTATTCTCTTTTAGTGTACTACATCTTGCTGTCAAATATATCCCCAAGTACTTGATCTTATTCATAACCTGAATTTCAATAGGTCTGCCAGTTCTTCCTTTTGTCTTAATAGCATATTCTTTGTCAAGATCTTTGTCTTATCTTTATTTATTTTCAAACCAGCCACCTTTCCATATGTCTCTATCTTTTCTATCAATTTTGATGCTGTTTCAAGAGGGTCTTCTAAGATGAAAACCAGATCATCTGCAAATGCTTGCAACTTAAATTCTTCCTTTTTAATTTTCATCCCTTTTATATTCTTTTCATCTCTAATATTTCTGTTTAGCACTTCCAAAGTTAACACAAACAACAAAGGTGATAGTGGGCACCCGTGTCTTGTTCCTTTTCTTATATTGATAGAGTCTGTCAGTTCTCCCTCTATCATTACCTTTGCCGTTTGCTTATAGTATATAGCTTCTACTGCTTGAATAAATTTTCTAGCAAAGCCCATCTGTTCCAACAGTAATAACATGAATCGCCAATTCACATTATCAAATGCCTTCTGTGCATCTAGAAATATCAGAGCCATTTGTTTTTCAGGATGTGCCTTGTAGTATTCCAAAGTGTCCAAGATTACTCTCATATTATCTTTAATTTGTCTCTTTGGCAGAAATTCATTTTGATCAGGATAAATAAAATTATTTAGATATTTTTTAAGTCTTTCTGCCAATATTGAAGCAAAGATTTTATAATCTACATTTAGTAGAGAAATAGGTTTATAGTTCTTAATTTGTAATGGATCGGCCTCCTCTTTTGGAATAAGTTTAATATAGGCTTCTGACCATGATTTAGGTGTCTTCTTCTTTAACATAACTTCATTCATAACTTCTAGCAATGGAAGATTCAACGATTCTTGTAATGTTTTGTAAAATTCTGCCGAAAGTCCATCTGGGCCTGGTGTCTTTCCATTATTTTGCTTTGTGAGTGCTTCAGTTAACTCATCATCATTATATTGCTTTCTAACATTGTTTCAATCTCTTTATGTATCTGAGGTAAATTAGCATTCTGTAAGTACTGTTTAACTCTTTCCTCATCAATATTCTCTTGCATATATAGTTTCCCATTGAAGTCTCGAATGATTTCCTTCTTCTCTTTACTACCATGGCAAACTTAGCCTTGGTCATCTGTTAATTGCAATATTTTCCTTGATTCTTTCTCCTTTCTCAGTCTGTATGCTAACCATTTACCTGGTTTGTTTGTGTCTTCAAAGTAGTTCTGTTTAACACCTCTAATTTTCTGTGCTAATTCTTCTTTTTCTATTTGACCCATTTTATGTTTAACTATATCCATTTTTAGTGTGATGTCCTTTTTCTATGGCATTTTCTCTATTCTCTTTTCAATATTCTCTGATCTTGCTTATTTTGAATTCCTTGCATAATCATCTGCAGAGTCACTTTTTCTTGTTCTTTTTCTTGCTTTAACATTGTCTGTATTGAATGTTGTCCTCCAGATGGTGGAGAGGAGGAAGTAGAAGTTGAAGAACCAGGAGCTGTTAGTTTCCTACTCATTTTAAGCAATTCAAAATCTTCAGGTTCTTCTAAACCTTAATCCAATTGTGAAATAACCAATTTTAATTTGAAGTAAAAATAGTAGAAAAAAGAAGCCAAATAGTAATGATAAAAAAAGAAGGAAAAAAGAAAGAAAGAGAGGACAACATTTCTTCAGTTTCTTGGATACCTTAATCCAATCGGTGGTTAGATGAAGAAAAAGGCTTGGGGAAAAAAAGGAAAAAATTCTTCAGGTTCTTCAACACCTTAATCCAATTGAGAGGTCTCAAATAGAAAAGAGTACATAAAAATAAACCAGAAAGGTAGATGAAAAAACAAAAATACCAGGAAAGGAGAAAAAAAGGCTATTCCCTTAAAAAAAAAAAAGGAAACAATACTAAAGCTTTCCCTTTAAGATAAAAAGCAAGCGTAGAGATTGGACTTCCAAAGGAAAAAAAAAAAAGAAATACAAAGACAAGCTCCAACAAAGTCAAAAATCCAAATAGCTATTGCAAAAAAGAAAAAAAGATAAAATGAAATAAAATAAAGCTAGTGAGGAGGGATAGCAAAACTTAGAAAAAATAAAAAGAACACACTGCACTTTGTTTAATTATCCAAGGCTTTTATTATAACTCTCTTCTCCAAAGACGTATCGCCTTTTTTCCGCGCTAGGTTTCATCACCAGACTCCAGCTGTCGATAGAAACCCAGAAGAGCACCTGCAATAATACTCTCCCATGCTCTTCCCTCTTTCTTATCAAACAAGCAGTGCCCTTGAAAAAAAGTCTCAATTCTTTTTCAGCTTTGTCTGGAAAAGTAGAGTATTTCCAAGCCTCTAGTGGGCAGTGTTACAAAGTTTCTTTAGCTTTCACTTTCCCCCTCCTTTTCCGGCAAAGTATAATAAGAATTAGTTAAAAAAGGAAGAAAATATTTTTTAAAAAAAAAGACTAAAAGGGAGTCTCTGGTTGAATATATTATAAAATCGAAAAGGGGAAAGAAAAGAGTAGATTAAAAAAAAAGGAAAAAACCAGTCCAGTTTTGAAATATAGGATCATCAGCAATAAGAAAAAAAATTAAAAATATTACTTTGACATTCCTGTTTAAAATCACCGCTTATTCACTTCTGTCAACAAACTTTTACAGATTCTTTCTTTCCCTTAGGGTGTCCTCTCAAATCTTTAAATAGAGAAAAGTTCTCACCAAACCGGCACACTTTCTCTTTCATTCTCTTTCGTTTTGGAGCTGTCCCAACTTCAGCAGCTTTAATGGCTGCCTCTTTGCCACTGGCAAAAAGAGCTTCTCCTGGATCTACCAGGGACTTTGCGATATCCCTGGGATCGACAGGATGCACTCTTTACATTCACTGTCTCTTCAGGACCGTTTAGATCCACTTGGACCATCCAGGAGCAAAGATATCGGCAGCGATCTCAGACCTCCAAGATCGCATGCCGTATCATCGTGATGCCAGCTCCGCCCTCCCCAATTTCTTCCAATTTTAATGCAAAGTAATAACAATTCCCTTTTAAGAGAATTACAAGAAGTTAGTCTTCCATGTCTAACTAAATATCTGTTTATCCATTCAGGGAGATTTTATTTTAGTTTTGGCTATTAAAATTGCAGGCATGGGAGATTGATTTGGACAGAGCTCCCTCCTGGCCATTTGGGGTGTGTAGTGGGGAAATAACCATACTGCACATTCAAGAACAAAATGTGGCAAATAAAATCATGCAAGAACACAACCTTATCCATGCTGAATCAGGTCAATGTTAGCTCAGTATTTGGTTACTAGCAGTGGCCATCTGATGATCATGGGATGCTCAAAAGCAAGAGGTAGATACATGCCTCCCAACCTGGCACGATTTCAAATTTGTGAAGGTAAGACATGAAGGCAAACCAGAAGAAACACTGGATGTTTAAAGGCTTCTTGCTTTTGGTATACAGGTAGTCCTCAACTTAACAACCACAACTGAACCCAAAAAATTATAATGCTAAGTGAAACATTAGTTAATTTGTTGGGTTTTTTGGAAGACATTTCACTTCTCATCCAAGAAGCTTCTTTAGCTCTGATTGGATGTTGGGAAATGGAAGTATTTGTGCTCCTTGTAGAGAGTTGGTCATTTGTATTCTTTTAGTGAGTTGTTGAGGCCACCTGGAGGTTTGTCAGGGTCACTTGAGTAGTGCAAATAGGTGTGGAGACTTCTTGGAACTGTTGAAAATATAGTTAGTGACCATCACATCTTGAGATATGAAGCCACAGGTTAATTATGTTCTCTGTGAAGAAGTGTTTTCTTTGGTTTATTTTCAATCTTCCATAAATGTATGTTTTAGAGATTGATGATTTTTATCTCAAAGACAAAGGTTATTTCCTCTTCTCCTGGTGGAATATTGCACGGGAGATAACAAGGGCTCTAAAAATCAAATCAAACTCAAAGCCTTTGTCTGTTGAACGGCTGTCTACTCCACAATTATTTTGTGCAGAGAACCAACAATTTTTCTTAATTAGCTATGAAAGCTTTACTTGGGATACTTCATAACAGGCTTTAATCAGATTTATGCCTATTAAATGCTTCCCAATGTTTAATCAAAGTGTACTCCTAAAAATAGATACCAATTTAATCTGCTCGTTATAAAGATTCAATGTTAACTTCTTTGAGCACCTATCTTTATAAATATATTGTTCACTGTCTTAATCAAAGGAAATCAGAAATACCACGAATCTCCATATTCTTCTAAATTAACTAAAATTTATGCTAAGTTTTCACAGTGATATTCACTTTTCAACTTCTAATTCATATAGCATAAAACTTGTGGAAAGCAATTTATCATCTGAATAAAATGATAGTACTAAACATACTTTATTGGGGTATTCCATTCACTCTAGGTTAGGACTCAACTAATGCATTACCCACTCAAACGTATACAGTTTTCAGTTAAGAAGTACTGAAATTACCATAATATTCTGACATACAAATCCCATTTTTAAAAAAATCAAATCAAATCAGCCTTCTGTATCAGCATATATACCCATTCAATAGCTTTCAAAACATCTTTACCACCAAAAATTTTCAACTTTGAGTTTTTAATTGAATAATGTGTTCCATATTCTGTCAACCTCAAGAGTTCACTTTGTATCATTCAGTAAATTATTGTTTTCTAGGTTGAAATGTAGATGATGATTCAACCTTACATAGATATAGATAGATATAGATATAGATATGGCATTCAGCTTTGTTTGGGTATTTTTACATGTCATTGTAGTTGTGCTTTTAAAGTTGTAGCAATGTTTCGGCAGAATCTCATCTGCCATCATCAGGCTTCTGGTTGTGCACAATGTTTCCAACTACAATGACGTGGGAAAATACCCAAACAAAGCTGAATGCCATACATGTAAGTACCCGCGAAAACTTAAGAACACACACACACACACACACACACACACACACACACACACACACATATTAACCCATTTGGGCTGTGGTGGCGCCATGAGGACGCAGATATTTGGGGGCAATATGCTGACTCTGTAAACCACTTAGAGAGGGCTATAAAAGCACTGTGAAGCGGTATATAAGTCTAAGTGCTATTGCTATTTACAAAACGATGAGAACTGGATTGCATCCTGCTTGTTTTAAGTTCCCTCCAAGGGACTATGCTATCTGCTACCCTGCTTTATACTTATTCAGTGCCAGGCACCAATCACTGGGGATTAATTGGCTGGAAGCTGCTTGTTATAAATATAACAAGATATAAATTTCCTACCTCTATGGAACTTTCTTTAAAACAGAAAACTTGTACATCTTTTTGTTCTTTGGTTATTAGTGTTTTTTTCATTATTTTGGGATGAATTCAATACATTTTCTGTAGAAGTTTTTTTTTTAAATAGTAACTTTATTAAAAATTACAATAAAAAAATAGAAGATGCAGAAAATTAAAAAAAATAGAAAAGAAAGGAAAAATAAGAATATAGTAAAGAAAAAGACAAGAAATATATAAAGAAATGGCTTTCCCCTTCATCACAAGTATAAACCATTTATTAACTTATCACTTTCTCTTAAAATATAAAATGATCTCCTCTTCCCATATTCCATCTCTTATCTATAAACAAATCCTTAAAAGCTTATTATTTCAGCTGATGGAAGAGCAGGCTGCTGAGAAAATTGCAGGCACCTGTGTTGCCTTTCACACGTGTGTGCGCACGCGCACACACACACACACACACACACCATACCTATTTGAGCCTTGTCCCAGCACCAGCATGGTGGAATTGCTTATAGAACCTTGAAACTGCTGGCGTGAGGGGGAGAGAGATGTGTGTGTTTTGGAAATTTAGCATTTGCAGCAGCCAAATAAAAGAAGGAATTTTCTTTGCAGAAATGAAGGGTCTGGCATAAAGAGAAGCACAACAAAGCCAAGCCGAGCTTGGTGTTGGGAAAATGCCAGTGCTGTATTATCTGCCTATCAACAAAGGAGAAAATGTAGCAATGGCAGAAAACCAGAAAGAGATAGAGAAAAAGAGAGACAGGATTTAACAACAGACTAGGGTCTACAAGAGTAAAAACATTCTTGTATACTAATATTGTTATTACTATAGTAGCAATAGTAATAATACAATAGTATAATCTATAGTAGTAGTATAATATAGCATAAACATAATAGTATAGAACAGTGGTGGCCAACCTTTTTGGGCTCCAGTGTCAATAATTGCGTGCACGCTTGCATGCTCGCGCTCGCATGCCATCACCCTGAAGGCAATGCGTGTCCCCTATGCCCCTGTGCATGTGCGCATGACCTGCATGACCTGTGTGGCTGTGCTGTGCACTTTTGTGCATGCGCATGTGTCTCCCGTGCCCTCCTGCATGCCCCTGCATGCGTGCCAGATACCCGACAATCAGTTGGCAGATGGGCGGTGCATGTGCATGCACAGTAGACCTTTTCTGGGTGAGGGCTCGTTTGCCGGCAATAATGGCTCTGTGTGCCACTTCCGGCACGTGTGCCATAGGTTCGCCACCACGGGCATAGAATATAGTAAAATATAATGTAGAGAACATAAATGATAGTGTATAAGACAATAGATTTAAAAAGAGCTTGCACACATGTGTTTGTCTGTTTCATTTTTGTATTTTTGAAACTTTCAGATCAATCTGAATCTCATTAGATAAAATGTATTCCTTTTCATATCTTGCAAACCCAATCTATAGAAATGGATACTCTTAAAATTAACATATGAATCCATTGCACAAAAAATATCCTCCAATATGTTAAAATATTTTGCTTCACTCTGTTTAGTAAGTCAAAGTTCAATGTCCTTTTCCTTTAATTGTAATCTTTAGTTTCTTGAGTTTCTTCTTAATGGCCAATTTTTAAAGTTTTATCTTACTATGTCTTCTTTTAAAAAAATAAGAACTAAAGCATTTTCCATGGGAAAGATTCTTTATAATCTCCCAAATTTTCAAATTTATTTGGATCCTTAGTCCATTTATAATTTTCTAAAATCAAAGTTTTAATCTTTTTTTTTTTTTGCTGTTTATTCCAAGATATTAAGTCCTTAAACTTGTATTTTAAACCTTTTTTTGCTAATGATTGGAGGAAGCTCACCTGGTGCTATAAAACTTGTTCATCCAAAAGTTCCTAATAGCTGAATAGCAGTTAACAAGCAATTTTAGAGAGTGATTAGAAAAGGAAGATTGTGAATTCAGTGGCCTTTCAAAGGTGCTGATCACAGTTTGAACAAAAAGGTTATTTCCTTCTCTTGTCTAAATCTGTCTTGCAGACTCCTTATGAAAGGCAACTGTCCGCAGCAGCAGTCCCCAATCTTTCCAACTTAGCAGCCTAGAGGGTGGGGAGAGAGGGGATGGTGGGCGCGTGCATGTTGTTTATGCAACTAGAGCTGCGCATGTGCATGCACACTCACTACCATTAATGTGGCCTATTTCTGAACGGGTTGCAGCCCACTAGTGGCCTAGAGGTTGGGGACCCCTGATCTGGAGCACTTGTGGGCAATCTCAAGGCCCCTCTTTGCCTGGAGAGGAATTATTGAACGTCTATTCACCAGCTCTTCTTTCTGCTGTCATCATTGGCTTAGTTTTCACAGAGCTGTCTTCAATCTACCATTTCATCACTGAAAGTTTCTGAATATTTTCATTATTACTTGTAAATGTGTGCCAAGCTTATGTACTAAAATACCCGAGTTGAGTGACTGATCCTAATGTTAGATTTTTGCTCCAGAGATTCTGCCTTTATTTAGGGAAAGGATGTTTCCCCATAGCTATCATAACTGGCCCAATTGTATCATAACTGGCCCAATTGTATTGTAGCAGATTTTTTTTCTCAGGAAAGAAGTGTGTTACCTTTCAATTTTGTTCTGTCTCTGCATTGCACACCTGCCACAAACAGTGCAAAGGATGAATACATAGGCTAGCTGATCCTTGTTTATCAGTTTTCACCTGCATATGGAAGACCTGGGTGCTCTTTTTCTGCTTGAAATGAAATCCAGAGCAAAATAGAACTTGTGAGGTGGGGCTGGGTTGCAAATCTTATTCATGAATTTCATATCAGAATGAAAGCAACTTCGTGATGAAATACTTTCTGTGCCACTGCTGTATTTTATTTTGATCCACATATTACACTGTTGATCTTGAATTTCCCAAAGGTCAGTTTGGAGGTATGGGGAGTCAGCCTTCTGGCTTGAGTGATTTAAGGAACCTCATGTGAGCTGAAATGAGTTCAAGACTGTTACAACTTTTATGTGTTTCTGATTAACACATCTTCAAGGGTCAGGGGAATTCTGATTGAAGGCAGTGGGAATCTTATGAGGAATTTATGCCAACACTAAGTAGGATAAAGTCTGCATTTGCTAACAGAAGAAAACTCCTAGCCCAAAAGAAGGCTAACTTATGCTAACTTAGTGCCAGAAATTGGAGCTAAATTATCAATCTTTTGTTTCAGCTATAAAAACGTATCTGATTGATTCTACTACTAGGTCTAATTAAGTGTGACTATCAAATTCATGTCTGCATATTTTCCCCCACTCCCTCAAATAATCTTTCCGCTCTGGCTCCATAACTGATTTTTAAAAATATTTCTTCTTACGTGGCTCAATATCTTTTTTTTCAGTTCCTCCTGTGTCCACTTATATTGATTTATTTTCATCATAGTCTCTTGAATGAGCTATCCTGGCTTGGTTCAGAAAACTATGCCAAGCAACCAGAGGTGGTATTCAGCAGGTTCTGACCAGTTCTGAAGAACCGGTAGCGTAAATTTTGAGTAGTCCGGAGAACCGGCAAATACCACCTCTGACTGGAGATTTTACAGTATCCTTCCCCTGCCATGCCCACCAAGCCACGCCCACAGAACCGGTAGTAAAAAAAATGTGAAACCCACCACCACAAGCAACAGTTTATAAATCACAGTTGGAGTTGTATCTTACAGTAAAACCAAAACAAGAACTTTGGCAGAAAAAGCTACCAAGAAGGACTAATGGAAGTCCTACTTTCCTTTTCCTGCTTCTTAAGAAGATTTTCTCCTGAATGATTATTAGTGAAGATATAAGGCTCAGGAACATGATCTTCTTCTCAAGAATCATTCTTCTCATCCTGTGATAAGCTCAAAAGTTTCACATGCTATTCCTTTGTGGCCAAATGATATTCAACAAATATGCAACCTTGGATTAATATCATAGGGTAATATGTAACAAAAACAACTCTATGCAACTTCTCTGATTCTTACTAAACTAAATAAAAATAAAATAAAATGGAGAACAATAGAAAGTAAGAAACTGTACTAAAATTTAAAATATAATATAGAAATTAATCCAAAATGTTATTTGGGAAGGACCATAGATAAAGGACACATCTTTATATGATCTTTTCAGAAATATGTTGCCAGGAAGGTTCAGGTGGAACCACTGTTCCATCTGGTCTGCTTCTAAGGGCAAATAAACCATTTGAGTTTAGAGGTATCCGCAGAGTATGGTATGAGACATAAAATCTACAAATATTAAATGCTAATTTAAACACCCAGAAAGCCACAATAGTGGGTGGATGAGAAGAAAACTCACACTCAAACCAGATACAAATAATAATAGCAAGCAAGAATTGGAAAGAAAGGAATCAGAAACAATAAACTGGGATTTGTTCCATACTAGCAGGCTTGTAGACCTGCATTCCTATTGGTCCGGAAGAGCCGGGCCGTGATTGGATGATATAAGCATTCCTGACTGGTCTCTCAAAAGACTGTCATAGGCTGCCTAGCCGCAGCCAGCTCTATAAAAAGGGCTGCCGCGGCTAGGCTGTTTCGTCTCAGAATCTGCCTCCATAATAAAGAGCTGTTGTTCACTACTTGAGCCTCGTCTCTCAATGGGACCCACCGACCATACTTAACACTGGTGACGAGGATGGGATTCCAAGACAACAAGGTTGATTAGGACGTGGCAAACAGCGCTAAGGCGACCAGCGAAATGGCCCGCAGCACCGCGCCGCCCGCACCATTCAACCCAGCCAGCGAGGACTGGGAGTCCTACATTGATTGCTTCCAAATGTTTTTGGAATCCAATAACTTAAAAGATGCTACCGGCAGGAAGAAGCGAGTAGTCTTCTTAATGCATTGCGGGCCCGCTGTTTTTAAAATGGCCAAGGCACTAGCGAAGCCCGCAGATGTCAAGACAATGGATTGGGACACCCTAGCTCCCATCCTCCGGAACCACTACGCTCCAGCCTTGCCAACGCTCATCCGAAGGCACGATTTCTATCAGCGAGACCAGCGTGAGGGTGAGAGCATCGGTGAGTTTGTAGCCGACCTGAGGGACCTAGGGGGTCTGTACGGATTCGCTAACCTGGACGAGGCCATTCGTGACCGGGTCATCCTCAGCCTGAAAGACCTGATGCTTCAAAGCAGGTTAATGGCCAAAGGGGACATCTCCCTCACCGACGCCATAGCCGAAGCCACCACAGCTGAAGCCACCTGTAAGCCAGTGGCACGAATGCAGCATTCAAATGGAACTGACCGCCATTCAACCGGCGAGACAACCACCGCAACAGAAAAACTCGCAGCCTCCACCCACCATGGCGACATCGAATCCCCTTCTGACAGCGAAGAGGAAGAAATTCACAGACTTCAGTCAGATGATGAACGGCAAGACCGGCGTGGTCGTAAGTCAAGATACCAATGTGCCGGCTGCAGAGGAAATCACCCGCATTCCGAATGCAAATTCCTGGACACTGTTTGCCGTTTTTGCGAGAAGCGAGGGCATATCACCAAAGTATGCCGCAACAAAAGAAATTTCAGCCCCCAGCAATGAGGAAACAGCCCGAGAAGACTAGATGGCACCCCCACCAAAAACCAGGACCGCTCGACTGACAACAGATGGAGCCAGGATAATCAAACTAAGAAGTTCATAGATGCACCAAGAAGGGAAGAAATGCACCAAACAGTTATCATTGGCCACACTTCATCAATAGACGCACGGAAGATACATGTTAAGGTCGCCATCGAAAACCAACCATGCACCATGGAAGTAGACTCTGGCTCCTACCTCTCTATGGTATCTTGGCAGACCATAAAATGCCTGATACCCACCATACGCCGCGAAGAACTAAACGACCAGAAACTGATTTTAAGAGACTATCAAGGGAACTGCATCCCAGTTGCTGGTACAGGACACTTCAAGATTTCTTTTAAAAACCATACCAGCATCCTACCATTCACAATTGTTGACAAGGACTGCCCCAGCCTACTCGGGTTGCAATGGTTCGCACCCCTGGGGATCGAGATGGCAGGCATCAACCACACAGATGAAGAAGACTGGGAAGCAACGCTCGTACAAGACTTCCAGGAGGTCTTTGATGACACCCTAGGCAAGTACAAGGGGTCCCCAATCTCCTTTAATATTAGCCCTGACATCGCTCCCATCCACCTCAAACCACGCCAAGTGCCATTTGCACTCAAGCCGAAAATAGATGAGCAATTAAATAAGCTCACAGCGCAAGGCGTATTAGAACCTATCGACCATGCCCGATGGGAAACACCAATTGTCACCCCCATCAAACCAGATGGCTCCCTGAGAATTTGTGGAGACTACAAGGCCACCCTCAACCATGCCTTGCAGCAGAGTGCCTACCCCGTGCCGGTAGTCCAGCATCTCCTACACTCACTGGGGGGTGGCAGAATCTTTGCAAAGCTCAACCTGGCACAAGCCTATCAACAACTGCCAGTTGATGCTGAAACCGCTGAGGCTCAAACTATCGTGACACATCGAGGGGCATTTAAATGCAACCGACTCCAATTTGGAGTCAGCGTTGCACCGGGGGTTTTCCAGAGCCTAATGGAAAGACTGCTGCATGGAATTAAAGGAGTCGTACCCTATTTCAACAACGTTTTAGTAGCAGCCCCCAATAAGAAACAATTGGAAAAACGACTCAGGGCAGTCCTTCAAAAATTTAAAGACTCCGGCCTCAAAGTAAAAAAAGAGAAGTGCCAATTATGTACCGAATGGGTTGAATTCCTCAGATACCTCCTTGACAAACAGGGAATTCACCCTACCAACAAAAAATTAAAAGCCATCAAAGAAGCCCCCAGACCAAAAAACAAAACGGACCTCCAAGCTTTCCTTGGACTCATTAATTTCTATAATATTTTCCTACCCCAGAGAGCGACTGTCGCGGAACCCTTGCACAGACTCCTCGATAAAAAGGCTTCCTGGATATGGGGACGGTGAGAGGAACACGCTTTTCAACAAATAAAAAACCTTTTGACTTCAGATGCAGTCCTCATTCAATACAACGAAACCCTACCACTGACTGTTACATGCGACGCATCACCTTTTGGTGTTGGTGCAATCTTAAGCCACACTTTGCCAAATGGAACAGAGGCTCCCGTTGCATTTTTTTTCCAGAACCCTCTCCAAGCTGGAGAGGAACTACAGCCAGCTGGACAAAGAAGCCCTCGCCATCGTCTCAGCAGTAAAACGATTCCATGAATACATTTATGGTAGGACATTTTCAATTATTATGGACCATAAACCCCTGCTTGGCATTTTGGTGGGTAACAAACCCACTCCACACATCCTGTCACCTAGAATGACAAGATGGTCTGAATTTCTTGCCGCTTATAATTACCAATTAATACATCGCCCAGGCAAGACTATCTCACACGCTGATGCTTTAAGCCGCTCCCCCTTACCAGACATGCAAGATGACCCAGCACCCACATTACCAATTTTGCAAATAGAAACGTTATCCATGCCACCATTGACCACGCAAGACATTGCCCATGAAACAAGGAAGGACAAATGCTTGGCGCGAGTTTTCAGCTGGATGGAGAGGGGCTGGCCTGACAGCGAGCAAAACGAACTCTTTAAGCCATTTAAAAACTGACAAACTGAACTCTTCTCAAAAAGGGGTTGCGTTTTGTGGGGAGACCGGGTGATAATACTGGAAACATTACAGAAAAAAGTTTTAGAATTGCTACACGAGGGGCACCCAGGCATTGTACATATGAAAGCCCTGGCCAAGAGCTACGCTTGGTGGCCAGGCATGGACAAACAAATTGAAACCTGGGTCGCCGCTTGTAACAGATGCCAAGAGACTCACTCGGCTCCCCCAAAAGCCCCACCTTTAGAATGGGAGACACCCAGAGGCCCTTGGTCGCGCATCCATATTGACTTTGCAGGGCCAACCAAGGGACATACCTTCTTAATAACTGTTGATGCTTATTCGAATTGGCTCGAAGTGAACAAAATGAAATCTATCACCACGGAAGCTGTCATCAAGAAATTAAATAAACTTTTCGCCATGCATGGTCTGCCAGATGTGATAGTATCTGACAATGGACCCCAGTTTACTGCATTGGCTTTTGAGCAATACTTGGCAGATCGCAGCATCCGACATGCATTGACATCACCAGCTCACCCGGCGGTGAATGGCAGAGCTGAACGCATGGTTCAATTTACAAAAAAAAAAAAAAAACTCTTCAAAAAATGGAGCATGGCAACATCCACGAAAAAGTCACCAAAATGCTCCTATTACAACACATCACACCAAACAGCACTACAAACAAAAGCCCAGCAGAATTGCTGATGGGCAGAAGACTCTGGTCATCTCTGGATCGCCTGCACCCTGCTTACACCCCGGAGAAACCCCTTGGTTCCAGCAGCAAGCACCGCGCCTTCAAAATAGGTGACACTGTCTTTGCCAAAAACTTTACAGGGGACCCACTATGGCTCCCTGCAAAAATCACCCAAATCACGGGCCCTCACTCCTACTGCCTCGAAACCACTGATGGTAGGTGTTGGAAATGACATATTGACCAGCTTAGGTCCAGGCTTGCCACCCTTCCCCTCACAGACTCTAACCAAGAAATCAGAGGGGGGGGAACCTCAAACTCTGAAAAAGAACTGACACCTGCACAAGCAGAACACCCCCCCACACACATTAAATAAAGACCAAACATTAAACCAACAATACTTACCAGCCAGCAGAGAACCATGGCAGATGGGTACTTTGCCTGGAAGCAGCAGCTGGACAAGCTCTACCAGTCCAGAGAGCCCAGGCAGGAGCAGCAGAGCGAACGACTCAACCAACCCGGAGTCACCAGGTGGGAGTCGCAGCTATAGGCCTGGCTCACCCTTCCAGGAGGTTCCATCGAGAAGCTTGAGAGCGACGCGGAGCCCATCCGAACCTGACAACGACCAGAGACATTATGAACCGCGCAAGTCAAGTAGGCAGCTACGAAGACCCGCCTACTTGCGTGACTACGTTACCTCGCTCCCTGGACAGAACCAAGAGGGGAGGGGTGTTCCATACTAGCAGGCTTGTAGACCTGCATTCCTATTGGTCCGGAAGAGCCAGGCCGTGATTGGACGATATAAGCATGCCTGATTGGTTCATATGGGGTTTGCCGTGATTGGGTAAAACCAAGCACGGCAAGCTCAAAAGACTGTCATAGGCTGCCTAGCCGCAGCCAGCTCTATATAAAGGGCTGCCGCGGCTAGGCTGTTTCGTCTCAGAATCTGCCTCCATAATAAAGAGCTGTTGTTCACTACTTGAGCCTCGTCTCTCAATGGGACCCACCGACCATACTTAACAGGATTCAAATAAGGTCATCACTGCAAAGCCAAAGAATCACTTTCACTTTCACTTTCTTTCAACACTCAGAAATGAGTGCTGAAGATATTAGAAGAACTCTTGATACGTTCCTCCATTATCCTTCCCCAAACATTTCAGTGAAAAACTCCAAATCCTGTGGAAATGAGTATTTTAGAAGATATACAATCACAGAACAATTTTGCTTCTGTTTTAGGTGTAACTCTGGAAAAGCTTATGTAATTAAACCATTAGCCAGGGGGGTAAATGTTAAAAATTACACCCTTCAAAGACACTTAAACGTGTGAGCTTTCTATCTTCTTTACCCTGGACTTTCCAATAAAGGCCCGGCATGTTTCTAACATAGACATTCCTCTAGAAAACCCCAATATAATATTTGGATGTCATTTGAAGTAGATGTACAGTCCTACTACACAGATTACTATGTCTGAAAAACCCCCTTTTTGGTAGACCATCCTTATTCAAAAGTAGGTAAATCATCAAGTATTCTCCAAAAGTTAGTGAAAATACGACATCCAGAATTGTTTGCCAGATAGGCATGAGTATCTTAATGAACTCTTAATCATGGACTCTGATACATCTCTGAGTGTCACATCCTTCCTTTTCTCAGTGATAAAAGATTAGTATCCAACGGCTTTCCTTAGATGTAATACTAAGCCATCACGTGGAATGTTTGATTTTGGCTTAGTGTGATGTACCAATTATGCTTGCATTTGACATAGACTAGGTCCGAAAAAAATGGTCAAAATTTTTGCTGATTTACCATTATACATAAAAGGTGTCTTTGAACAGGAAACAAAATGTTTTACAACAGGATTAGAGTGGAGATCAATAGGCCCTGCCAAACATCTGTCAAGACAAGGTCATCCAATATTTAAGCGATATCAAATAATTCAGGCAAGTACAGACCTCTAGATGCACTGAATGAATTAAAATTGCTGGCAGAGAATTGACATTAGCAAAGATTTGCATGGTTCCTGTCTGTAATCATCTCTCTGTCTATGCATGAATATCTAGGCTTGAAGCCTATAACTGTACACATGGTACAGAATGAAACAGTATGTTACAGTATATATTAAGGGTGAACATTTGATCCAGTCCCACTCATGACTTCAAGTGAGATAATTTGGAATTCTCTTTTTTTCTGGTGAAAGAGGTGTTTAGAAATAAAGCTTTAGAGAAAAACAGAAATCCAAATTATCTCACTGTTCCTTGAGAACTTTGGAAAGAGTTGTGATCACACCCTACCCACCAATGCAATCTCTTTAGTACCTTTGCAAAACTTCTAGTAAAAAGGAAGCTTACCTGAGATCAGAGGTTATCATCTATCCCTTCAAGTTAAAATGTTCTTTGATTTACACCAGCATTGATGGACTCAAGCACATGTTTGAATGAGGGAAAGATAGGGGTGGAGAGAAATTCTTTGCTTTGCTATCCAGTCCCATGGCTCTGTGTCTTGCCACCACTTTCTCTTCCTTAACAATTATTTAATGATCTTTTCTCAGCTAAAAATAATTATCTCTCTTCACTTACTATTGGATTTATTTTATGGAAATAACCATTGTGTTCATTCCTTCTACTAGTAAGTTCTATAATACTCACCAAGACAAAAAACACAATTCCTAATGAATACCCTTTCCCTTTTCATAAACCTTCTAAACCAGGGGTGTCCAACCTTTCACCTTCCCTGGGCCACATTAGAAGATGAAAATTTGGTTTGGGCTGCACATAAAATAAAATAACAGTAACAATACCTGATCATCCAAAAAAACCATAGAAAACATAGTTAACATATTAAATTTATTTGGAAATGAAGTTAGTGAGATGTTTTTATTATTAATTATTTATTAAAAATTATTTATTTTTTAATCACAGTTTTTTTATCACGGTTTTTTTATCACGGTTTATTTTCCAGCCAAATTTTGCGGGGGGAGGGAGAAAACTCGCCCGCCTCGCGCCTACCTCTCCTCCTGCAAATGGCCCGGCTGGATGAGGCAGGACTGGAAGGCAGAAGCAGCAGCAGCGGCGGGAGCAGAAGCAGCGGCGGGGGCAGTGGCGGCAGGGGCAGAAGCAGCAGTGGTGGTGGGGGCAGAAGCGGAGGCGTCGGGGGCAGAAGTGGCAGCAACGGCAGGGGCAGAAGTGGCAGCGGGGGCAGAAGCGGCGGGGGCAGAAGCGGCGGCGATGGCGGTGGTGGCAACAGCAGGAGGTGGCGCTCTGACGGTGCCTGCTTTTTCTGTTGCTGCTTGGCCTGGCGCTCGCCTCGCGCTGCCTCGCGCCTGCTTCTCCTCCTCCTCCTCACTGGCTCTGGCACGAAAGTTGGGGTGGGCACTGGGCCGCATTACAAGGTGACCTGGGCCGCTTGCGGCCCTTTGGCCGCAGGTTGGACAAGCCTGTTCTAAACTTATGTGTCTGGAATTTGCCATTGGACTATATTTGCTATGAATCCCATCATTTTCTTTCCTAAAATAACAATATTGCAGTCACCTAAAGAATATAATTTTGAAGGAATATTACTTAAAACTCTCTGCAGCAATTTCCTTTTTTGAAATTTGACATATTTCCCATCCTTATAAAATACTTATTTTCCAGTATTATGAAGTAAAAAAGGCACTTCCTCTTGTGTTTCCTCATGCTAAATCATGGGAGAAATGTGTTTTTTTCTTCATCTTGGTCATTATTTAGACATCAAGTCTTCTCAGAATATTTGTAGAGAAATGCAGCCCTGGTTCCCATCTGGCTTGGATAAATTGTAGTATATTATCGCTATGCTCGCAAGAGTTTTCCTAAAAACAAAATGTGCAAACTTCAGCTCAGCATCTCTGCTGTACAGAAAGCACAGAATACTAAGAAATGTTGCCTTTTTAGTTTTATTGTTGGCACTAAGCAAGAGCAGCTGCTAACGATCAAAGAAATGGTTAAGGATTAATTGTCCATTACTTCTCTGTCTCGGCATCCATCTATCAAGTTGTTGGCAGATATATGGCTCAGAGAAATAACCCTCAGTTTTCTAAATTTTGATTGGGTCAATTAGATACCTGGAGGTCTTCCAGATAGTACCACATAATGGAATCTATGCTACAGTAAAAGCTGAAGCTTCTTTACTATTAAATGTTCTAATTACTGATCTATTTTTTCTGTCCTCCATTCTTATTATTAATCCCATTATGACTTTTCTCCCTCTCCTCTCCTCTCCTCCACGCCTCTCCTCTGTTCTTCTCTCTGGCATAATCAATTCTGTAGCATAATGGTGTTCCTGGAGCTACTGGCCCTAATGGCCAATGCATTTTTGTGTTGCCAAATCAATACCTGGCCTTTTGATGCTTTTCTGCTCTTAATAGCAGAAACAGCAGAAAAGAAAAGAATTGGGGCTATTTGGCATAGCTTAATGTTCCAGTTCCTTCATTTTCAGTTGGGATGGATTGCTAATGTGAAAATCACTAAAACTTGTCACTTGTCTTGAAAAGGCCAACTATTCTACCCCTTTCCCCCAAAGTTTGTTGGACTGTAGGTGTTTGACACTGACACATCTGGATATGTTCTAGTTATTGACAATTACAAAACAAGCTCAGTAGGAGGGATAAAGCCAAGGTGAGAATGTGTTTGGAATAATACCCTAATGTTAATGTTGTTAACTTGCCTTTGAGGCAGCTATATTTTGTATCCTGTGGACAGGCTCCATTTTACATACTTCATCAATGCAGGATAGAGAGCTGTTAAAGTTGCCTTCTCTGCCCTTGGTGCTTTCTATCAAAAGCATCAATTATTAACCAATCCATTATCCTCCACTTAGAGACAAACAACCTACTCTCTAATAAACAATTTGGTTTCAGAAAAAAACTATCCTGTAATCTGCAACTCTTACACTGCAAAAACATATGGACTACACAACTCGATCAGGGCAAAGCAATAGATGCAATAGATTCAGTGGTACATGCCAAACTACTCCTAAAACTAACATCTTATGGTATCTCTGGACACCTACATAACTGGATAGAAACATTCCTGTCAAACAGATAACAAATGGTCAAAATTGGAGTGTCCTATCAAATTCTGTACCTGTCAACAGTGGTGTCTCCCAAGGTAGTGTTTTAGGACCAACTCTCTTCATACTCTACATAAATGACCTCTGTGATCATATTAAGAGCAAGTTTGTTCTCTTTGCTGATGATGTAAAGCTATTCAACACCACAGACAATACTACTACCCTCCAAAGAGACCTTGACTATGTATCAGAATAGTCAATCAAATGGCAACTTCAAATCTCAACAAATAAATGCTCTGTCTTACATATTGGTGGAAAAAATCAGAAAATAAAATACAAGCTAAATAGTCAAGACCTTGTTGAGGATCCAAACTTTGTCAAGGACGTTGGAGTACTCATCTCAAATGATCTAAGTGCTGGAGCCCATTGTAACTTACATAGCCAAAAAGGCATTAAGAGTATTTAATCTAATCCTACATAGCTTCTTCTCTGGTAATATCACACTACTAACTAGAACATACAAAACATTTGCTAGACCTATACTTGAATACAGCTCATCAGCCTGGAACCCATATCATATATCTGATATTAACACAAGTGAAAAAGTCCAGAAATATTTCACAAGAAGAGTTCTCCATTCCTCTACTCGTTGCAGAATACCTTATGCCACCAGACTTAAAACTCTAGACCTAGAAAACCTAGAACTATGCCGCCTCCGGTCCGATCTAAATATACTATATAAAATCATACATTGCAATGTCCTACCTGCAAATGAATACTTCAGCTTCAATCATAACAATACAAGAGCACACAATAGATACAAACGCAAGGTTAACTGCACCAAACTTGACTGCAGAAAATATGTCTTCAGCAACAGAGTGGTCAATGTTTGGAATACTCTATCTGACTCTGTGGTTTCTTCCCCAAACCCCCAAACCTTTAACTTTAGACTGTCTACTATTGACCTCACCCGCTTCCTAAGAGGCCTGTAGGGGGCCTGCATAAGCGCACCAATAGTGCCTACTGTTCCTGTCCTATTGTTTTTTATTTTTCTTATAAGTATCTATCTCATGTATTCAAAACTATCTTTATTCTTATACCTGTATCTTGTAAGCGATTGACAAATCAAATCAAATCAAATCAAATCAAAATAAAATACCACAACATGACAGAATGCTTGGTTTGTCAGTATTTAGTTCTCGGTGTGTAGCAGGAATGGTAGTTTTTGCTAGCATATATTTTCATAGAAGGAGCCTACTGGAAGTGATTGAAAAAACTGGAACAGAGAACTGTTTCAAAGAAAGGATGTTGTTAGGCCTGTCTATGAAATTTATCTTTCACTTTTTCACTGAAATAAAAGATACTACTATGGGCTTCAACTCTTTGGACAGCTTCAGCAGTGGTTCTGGGCTTGTCCCATGTAGGACTATGTTGCGTTGTAAGGCTGGAATTAGACATAGCTATTCCCTAAATTATGAGGAACTGAAGAGATTAGATTTAGGAAGTGCTGGCAGATAATAAATGTGTGCAACAATTGAACTTGTCAAGAATTCCCACCACAATGCACAACAAATCCATGCTTTTGGGAAAGGGCCTTCTCGAACAAAGGTGTAGATATATGGAGAAAGAAAACATGTCATAAGGAATGAAAGATATGTGAACCCTATTTTCATATATGAAACAATAATAAAACTACACCAACATTTTAAAAATCTGAAATTTTGAGACTCCCCCATGCTTAAATCCAGCTCTAGTGAATTGGCAGTTTTCTGTCTCCATGTTGATTTCTCTGAAACTAGAGCGAAGCTGAACTTTTTGTTTACAATTCTGGGGCTTGAGAATAACCTACTTTAACTTTTTTACATTTATTGAAATTTATTTTCTGTAATCTTGTTCTCTGTATTCCTAATTTTTGACCACAAACAAGTTCTTCCTCAGTTTGAGAAACTTAACTGGAGGTGTTTGTGTGTTGGGGGGGAATAACGGCAATGTACTTAGTGGATGCTCTTTTACTCCTGTAAGAGGATTTCTAGTCAATTTTACAATTCCTGTAAAAAGTGTCTAATTTGATTTTCCCTTCTTACACAAGCAGTTTTGTTATTTCCTCCCTCGCGTCCTTGCTTCTAGGTTGAAATGAGATATTCCTCTCTTCCCTCCACACACACATAAACACACATGTGCCACTGTGTAACCTATAATTTGTGAAGTGGAACTAGTAAAATCATTGCCATACTACCCTTTGAGCATCATAGCTAATATAAAGTTTTAATAGAAGTAATGGTTCATTCACAGCAGGATTGCTTCTCCCTGTCTGTCCCTCCTTCCTCTTCTATTGATTAGTTGGTAAGAAAACTTATTGCTTCATAATAGTTCATACTTGCTCTCAGGGTTTTGAAGCTGGCTGAAATGGAGAAGACTGAAGGTCTGATGCAACCTGGTTTGGGAGAGGTCGGACCCTGCTCTGCATAGACGTGCCATTGATTTGGTTTGCTGTTAAAAAAGCAACGCACATTATTTTGACTAAGATTAGTATTCTCTCTGTCTGTCTCTCTGCAATTCAACTCTATATGTTTTGCAGTCATTTTTGTTTTCCATTCAAAATCTAAATAAGCTGTTGGAAAGAGATAGTACTTAAATGGCTCTAATTAAGTAGAGGCTCCAGTTTAAGTTCTTACTGAGCAAGGTAATTTATACAAAATACCGGCAGCACTTTGGATGCATTAGCTTGATGGGGAAGAAAAAGGAAAATTGAAATATGCCTGTTATTAGCAGCACTTCTCAGCATCTCTGTAAGACATAATTTAAAAACTTTTTTGGGGGTGGAATTGCACTATCCAAAAGAGAGAGCCAGAAAAGACCAATAATATATTTACACTGGGGGTGGGGGGAGGGATTGGTAGCTCAGGTTGATGATAACTTGACTCTACATATATTATTCATCTTTTTGCAGATATGAATTCAGATAACACAACTACATTGGCCTGGGGACAAAAAAAGCACAGTCTGTATTTGTGTATGACTACCCTGGGAAGTGAATGATGCCATTAGCCCCAATGAAGGGAAAACTTGCTTCTTGACTTTCTTCAGAACTCAGATCTGAAGACAGGCATAATGAATAATGTTGAATACAAGAGCATGGCAGCAAAGACACCAAGGATGCTTCCCATAATGAGAGCACCAGAGCGCAGAGATGTACAGTATATGAACATCCAATTTGTAACCCTCCTTTTATCATGTTTCGGTACTGATGCAGGAGAAGAACAATAACTAGCAGTGTGAAAACTGAGCATCCACTGTAGATTGACACATTTTATGTACTTTTCCCAGCTCACAAAAATAAAATAAAAAACTCCACCTTATTGTTGTTGTTGTTTAATGTGCTATGCTGTTTCTTTAGAAGTGGCAATGCAATGGGAGGCAGAGTTGAATGGGTGGAAATTCATCACAGTTCTTCACGTACTCCCCATTCTCCTTAGGGAACAGAAGGACAGAGTGCTAGAAAAGAGCCACAGATGACTGGCTTGATGTTTCCTTGTATTGCTAGTTTTCAGATCCATTCAATCATGCTAAATCTCCAAAGCAATGAAGGGTTGAAAAGTAGTACAACATATTATCACCATCAACCTCACTGAGGTGTTTCCCCTGATTTTTTGCACAGTATGTAAGGGCTCATGATGATGGTGAGTAGAGTAGATTTCAGGCTGCATTTACTCCTGAATATGAGCTGTGGTGTTAGTAAATTCTGTGTTATTTGGAACAATAAACCATGCTGAGAGACAGCATATAATCAAGGAAATAAACAAGTGGCAGAAAGAACAGTCATATGGTTAGTAATTGTCCTCCTATAATTCTGACTACACAAAGGAAAAGGAAATGTTGTTCAGGAATGTCTCGTAAGAAAAGATGATGCCTCAAGGAAATTCTCTCCTGGGATTTCTGTAAGGGAGTTAAAATCAAGAGATACATGATAAAGGCCACACTCTGCAGGTAAGAAAGAATCACAAGATTGTGTCCACTTTTCTATGTGACTTCTATATTCACAATACCACATCTTTAACTTTTCTAGTTGGCTCCCCTTTTTCTCTTGTAAAGTAGAGGATACCTGCAAAGATCTATTTTCTTGCTCTCAATAGCTGACAAGCTGGATTCTCTCATTTATGCAATCTTTGATGGAGGACGATTTAATAGATCTCAGCCTTGACAAATATATTAAAACAATATTCAGATATCTGCTGTACTTCTGCATTAGTCTGAGCGATAATCCAAATAGGAAGAGTATTGCTTTGGGGCTGAGGAAACCTCCCTGTTTTTAAGCTGGCATCCTATTACAGAACTGTTCCCGCTTTTACATCAGTGCTGGTCCTCTTTATTCTTTTGTCAACAGCGGAAAGTCTTGGAAAACCCAAGGGACATGCAATCTGCAGAGAAGGAAGAGGAATTTGACAGTTCTGTAATAGTGAAAACATTGGATTGTAACGAACACTCAGAGAGCAGTGGAAAGGTTAGCGGGTGCTTCAGTATCGCTTGGTTTTAGGAGAAAGGAGGAAAAGTAGCTATGTGGAATTTAAATTGTTATGTTGCTAAGGTGCTCTGACAGGCCAATGGGAGATTAAACCATCACGAAGGCAGTTTTATGGGAAGCCTGAAGGTGGCAAATGTAATGCATTGCTCTTTGCTTTCCCTTTGTAGTTTAGCTAGAGGAAGCATTCCAGCATCACAGCCCCTTCATTGGTAAGATACATTCTCCTCTGTGTGTAATAAGACCTTGGAAAAGGACTTGGACAGAAACCTGAGTAATTAATCCAGACTGATGCCAGAGCACTCAAGGCTTTCAAACTGACAATCACTGGTTCAAATTGCAGTGAAGAGGTCACCTTCCTCCTGCAATACATTCATGTGAACGAAGGCCAACGTTTATCTCCAAAAAAGAGAGAGAGACCAATTGTTTGGATAATTTGCAAAGCTGCATTGAAACACCCTCCTTTTATCCAAAGAAAATCACTTGGCACACATGTACATTTTCTCATCTGTAGCCCTTTCTTTTTGGTTTCCCTCTGCTGATATGATACATTCTGGGTTTTTTTTGTGTGTGTTGTTGTTAAAAAAATCACTGTGGTGTCATCTTTTCAAGAAGGCACACATATCTTATTGCGTTTGATTACTTGGAAAATGTTGAGATCGGCTTCTTGCTTCTATTGTGTGCCTAGCATAAAGAACAGGTGGTCGGGATTGCCTGTACCTGGTTGCTGCTTGGGAAAAAAAATGGAGTGAATGCCAAGAAAGTTTGAAGATGATTTTCATTTCTCCTTCTTCTAAAATATAGTAAAAGGGAAATGTACCTTATATGTAGCCTTGCAATGATCCATGACTAGAAAGAAAGGCCAGACAATATGACCTGGTAATAAAAATGCACATATTCATTTGTATTGCTTTCCAATATTGGAAAAGCCACTTTTCACATCAGTTTTTTTTTTCTGAGGGAAAATGTGACGGAATTGAAAGATAAAAAATGACAATATACTGGAAATGCAAACCCTTTTATAAACTGCTAGAGGATAAACAAGAGCTAGTTTAGTGTTGTGCTTGAGAATCAGGCTAGAAATAGAATAGCACTTAGATTTATATGCTGCTTCACAGTGCTTTATAGTCTTCTCTAAATGGTTTACAGAATCAGCATATTGTCCCCAACAATCTGGGTCCTCATTGGAAGGATGGAAGGCTGAGTCAACCTTGAGCCAGCCAGGATCAAACTCCTGGCTGTGGGCAGAATTAGTTTGTAATAATGCATTCTAACCACTCTACCACCACGGCTCAGAAACCAGGAGTTCTAGTCCTGCCTTAGACATAAAACCAAAGCTGGGTGACCTTAGAACAATAATTTTCTTTCAGCCTAAGAAAAGAGGCAACAGCAAATCACTTCTGAAAAACCATTACCAAGAAAACTACAGGGACTTACTCATACAATCTCTAAGAATCAGACAAGATTGAATAGAGGGGGGAAAAGGATAAATATAAAAGCAGGCTTAAGAACATAAAGTAACACACAACATTGCAATTATAGAGAACAATTTTCATTGAGAGTATGAAGTAGAGGGAAAGGATTATTCTCCATCACACACATGCTGTGATTCCAGTCTTGATTGGGTTTGTTTCTTTTTTCAAAATGTAATCTTGTTGAATATGGTAAAATAGATTTTACAATTTGTTTTTCAGATTTCCATCTATGTGGCATCCACATGGGAACATTAAAAATAAAAAGGAGGGATGGCAGACTAGGTCATGAATGGGTCATACCAGTGTAACACGTTTTTGCATTTATATTGTACCAAGTTTGCTGGTGGACATTCTTAAATATCTATAAATACCACAATGGTTAGGGCTTCTGACTTCCTTCAACATGCAGAATTTTGTGCTTAACTTTCCAGAACTTTCTTGGGAGGTGTATGTATCTTTATCAGATGTTTATAACTGCACAAGTATTGAATCAAATATAAGTGAACTCAATTCACTCATGAGTGCTGAGGCAGAAATCATTTTTTTGGATTGCTTCATTTCATTCCAAAGAAAGCCATGGCAGATTGCTTCTATACCTCCAAAACAGACTTTCTAAAAAGTTTGAAGTCTAACAGCATTGTGGACATTACAGGAGGAGAGCTGTCCTAGTCTTTGGTAGCCAAAAATAAATAGAAATATCATTCTTTCAAATTCACACATTTTATTAAAAATCATATTTTTTGGGTGACATACAGCACACTTTGTCAGAAGGATGGAGTAAAATGATGTGGAGTAAAATGACGTAGAGTAAACTCACCTTACTTGCTGACCTGATGTAGAATTTAAATTGGGATGAGGTGAGGGGAAAGGGTGAAAGAAGGTACAGACACAGGTTACAAATTAAATTGAATACCTTGATTACAAATTGATCTTACAAATAATCCTTGGTTAATAATGGTACTTGGGAGCAGAATTTCCATAGCTAAGCAATGCAGTTGTAAAGTGTGATGGCATATGGCACTTTTACTTGTTAACGGGATCCCATGTGATTGTTAGGACATCATCTAGTAGGCTGTATTGCTATTATCCTTCTTATCTTTCCTATTCTTTTTCCTATTGGTATCTTATGATTTATGATTGTATCTCATGATTTATGATTGTATCTTATGGTTTATGATAGTATCTTATGATTGATGATTTATCACTTTGTTTGTATGTCCACTGAGAGCTTATGACAAATTGCTTGTGTGCCCAATCACACAGGGCCAATAAAGAATATTCTATTTCTATTTTCTTGGCTTGTTCCCTCCCAGCACTGAGACTTGGTAAGGTAAGTCTCTTCTTCAGCTCCCCCCACCTGCCAGTCTCCCCCTTTTCTGCATTCTGCCACTTCTATTGGCTCTGCTGCCCCCAGAAGACAATCATTGTCTTTTTCCTCCTGCTGAGGCCATGAAATCATTGTTCTGTTTGAGACTTTGTTCTGCCATGCTGAACAAAAGAGGAGAGTTTTTTTTTTTTTTTTAAATTATTAATTAAATGTATATGCCACTCACTTTCTCGATAAGGCAACTCTGGGCATAAAAAGATAAATAGAAAAACAATAAAGATTTTAACACTGAAAAAAAAAAAACCAAAACCCCAAAACCCACCTAGTACCAAGGACATGGACAGCATGAGAATGAAGTCTTACCCTGTCAATCATCTCCAGCAGCCAACCATCTCCAGTACTTTCAATCCTTGGGGTCCCAAACCAACCAGCAAAACCAAGTTTTAACAACCAGAAGGCCAGGATAGGAGCAACTCACAAATGATAATTGTAATTTGAGTATGTTGGCAAAGGTATTCACTGTACAAATCCAATTTAGTGTCACATCCATCTGAGAGTGTCCATGCAACATTTTTTTAATGCATTGAGGGTATGGTGTGATCTGTAGTTGTGCCTTGCTCCAAGATGGGGTGATGTCTTGGTCCTTGTATTAAGTGTATTCCTTAGGTCTCAAGTGGTGAAGTAACATTGTAAGGTTCTCATAGAATTGTGTGGGTTGTGTGAATTTAGTCAGTCAATAGGATAAGCATTAGGCAAAAACTATTTGCTTGGCTAAGTGTGTGGCTAAATAGCTTCACAATAATGTTGGGGGAAGGGTCTGTGGAGACCTTGCATTACACTGTGTGGATAGAAGCTTGATTGTTTTTTTTCTTTTTATTTGAGGACGTAAATTCTGTAGTGTACATTTGTTGTCTTATCTTGGTGAAGTCCTGATGCTGTTGAGGTTCCAAGACGCAGATGGCATTGGTGATTTACTTGTCCTTGTTATAAAGGATGCTGATTCTAATTCATTCTGTACCATGACTGTAATCTGAACTACTTCTTCAAGTTATCCAGACAACTGTTCAATGTTTTGGCATTCATAGGCAGTTATAGGAATATAATTGTGAATAAAATAAAAGTAAACCAAACATCAATCTTGTTTTTATGGTTTAGATGCTCATGGAGACTCAAAGTCAGTGGAAGATCAGATTCTGGAAGCAGAGGAGCAGTTCTCCATCAATGCCTAAATATAACCCTTCAGTATTTCACCCAAGATTTTATTCTTTTAATTTTGTAAGAACACTGAGCAGTTACCTTTGTATGGGTATTTAGAATGTCTAATAAAAAAAGAAATTTATTTTGTTATGTTTAGAGCATAGAAATTAGGAATACTTTTTTCTTATTAGAGTTCCTATAAAAAGGTTGAACCTTAAGAATTGATAATAAAAGAAACCCGAGTGAAAGAAAACAGTGAAAAGTAAATGTCAAGTTTTTAAAATTTCATCTACCTGTATGTGACCTGTAAAAAAATTCATTTTTCACATGTAACATTTCATATATAATACATGCCATTTCTAGGCCATGCTGCCGTTTTCTCTCAACTTCACAGGTGTTCACAGGCTTTTGAAATGAAGAAATACAAACATGTATTCTTAATCCTCATGCTTATTTCAGTTCCTGGGGAAAGGCTTGGGTGTGTTGTCAATGGCAAAGAATATTATATAAATTCAATGGCTCATATTATTTTTATAACAATCCCCCATCCCCAAGACTACAGCTAAGGGGAGAGAGAACCAAATGCACCCATTCCTATGATTTACAGCTGATCTGTTGTGTTCAGTGTGTTGTGTTATATTGGGAAAATCAGGAGAGCGGAGACTATATATTTTCTGATCTCCCTGCAAGATAGCTTTGTGACTACATGTTGTTAAGCACCTTTGTCAGCCAGAGGGATTTCTGGAAGAAGATTTGAAATGCCTCTTTCTCAGTGGCCCAGAAACATCATTTCTGCTTCTTGCCAGGGATTTCCAATGGGCTGGAAAATGTAGATAAACCAAAGATGAACGAAAACAAAATTGGCAGGGGCTAAATCCAGCTTTACCTTTTGTGGGCTTTCTGAAGTTTTTCTTTTTATAGACATCCTGTTATTAATAACAAATGTGCCATTATTACAAAATCTTAATGCTTGTACCTTACTATAATGTTTGGTGGAGAAAAAAAGAGATACCATGTGTAAAGTTTCACAAAACAATGGCTTAATGAAGCCAGAACACTTATAATATTGATACTGTATTGATTAGCCATTAGACCATACTGAAATACAAAATACAAAACAATGCTAATGCCATGTGTTATAAATAAAGTAAAAAAACTGAAATAAAAGGAATGGAAATCATATATCTGTCTTATCCCTACAATTTATACCAATCAGATCCACATATGCAGTTCTCACTTGCACAATTTGTTCAGATGAAAGGCAGTGTTGTGTATAATATATGGGTTCTGATTACACATACTCATGAAATATTTTTATTTCTCAAAGCTTGACCAAGGCAGCCTAGGATAATCAAGAATGTGCTTGTTTGGGGCAATTTAACACACTATTAAGCATGCTATTTTATTAACGACTCATAAGGAACAAAATATGCCCACAGAAAAAGAAACAACACAGGCAAAGCATCTTTCTTTCTTTCTTTCTTTCTTTCTTTCTTTCTTTCTTTCTTTCTTTCTTTCTTTCTTTCTTTCTTTCTTTCTTTCTTTCTTTCTTTCTTTCTTTCTCTCTCTCTCTCTCTCTCTCTCTCTCTCCCTCCCTCCCTCCCTCCCTCCCTTCTTTCTTTTCCTTTTCTTTCCTTTCTTTTTCTTTCCTTTCCTTTCTTTTTTTCCTTTCTTTTTTCCTCCCCACAAACACCTTCAGAGAAAACTGGAGAATGTGAGTATCATTTCCTGGTGAGATTTCATGGGCCATGTTAAGACTGAAGTCAAGAGATAATAATAGCAGTAGTATTTAAACTTATTTACTGATTCATAGTGCTTTACAGCACTCTCTAAGCATTTTACTGTGTCAGCATCTTGCCCCCAACAATCTAGGCCCTCATTTTATCGACTTCAGAAGGATGGAAGACTGAATCAACCTTGAGCCAGTCAGGATTGAACTCCAGGCTGTAGGCAGAGTTTACCTGTAACCACACACACACATTCTAACCACATACCACCAGGGCTCCTGAGATGGAATGTGATTTTTTTTTCTAGTTCATTCTTTGTAATCCTCCACATAGGAGAGGCCACATTTGAAATGAAATGCATATGTAATTTTATGTCTATTGTGGGATTACTGAGAAAGGGTATGTGAAACTACTCTTATGAAAATTACATGCCTTTCATTTTCTTGCAAGCTGGTTGTACAACACAGGTAATTTACTATATGTGACAAATTGCTATTGCTATTGCTCATTAAGCCAGTCAGAATCAGGTTGCACACAGGTGCTGACTTTCCAGTGTGTGTAAATAAAAAAAAAAACATGAGAAAATAGAATGCAGGTGGCAAATTGTGACTCATAAATGTTGCTGAACCACAATTTCCAAGAGCCTCCACTGGCATGGCAAGTGGCAAGGAATGCTGGGAGTTGCAGGTCATCAACATCTGAAGGTCTCCAATTATTTTCCTAGATTAGGAAGATATGTTAAGAATGATGAATCTCTCCTGTCTAACACAATTATCTTTTAACTATTCATCTTCACTCACCAGTGTTTCTTCTTGTGTTTTCTCATGCTTAGATAGTTCATCTTTATTGGAGAGTTTTTATTTTCTGCCATTGTAGATATAACCCAGCAGCTGGAATAAAATGCTTTCTGGGCTATAATTACCTCCCAATAGTTGTTTTGTTTTTAATATAAAATCAAGATGGTCCATAAAAAGCCAATCTCTGGTGCCTTACAAAGGCAATGGACTGCAGATCCTATAGTTCCTCTGCCAACATTGAGTGGTGCGTATTATAATCTCATATGTGTTCATAGTGCCAAGTTAAAGGGAGAAATAGTAAAGAACTGGTACAGCTTTCTCTGCTGTTGCAACAAGAGAAATATATGAAGAAGTGCAAACACAAATACTTTATTAGAAACATGCCAAAGAACGCTCTAGTTAGGATCCCAGTGCATATTGGATCTATCCAGATCTATCACAGCTGGAAAGTAAGGGCATTCAATCAATGCTATTTGATCATATGTAAGAGAACCACACCTGGACTGCAACATCTAAATGACCACCGGATAGCAGCAGAGAGTTTTCTGCCCCTCCATCTAATGGTCACCTACATTTTACAGCCCTAATCTAGCATGTGCTTTGCGAACAGAACAATTTCAGATTCATTCTGTTGTATCTTCAGTTCAGACTATCCAGGAATAAAGAAAAGATATGCAAACTATAGAGAAAGAATTTATATTATCTTCTTAACAACATAAAACATAAAACAATTAAAATACCATAGAAAGATTATACAAGTGTAAATGCTCTTACAAAAAATAAGCATGCATAAAATATCCAAATGAAATGAAGTCCCTAAAGGCATTGACACTCATTTTCTTATTCTCATTTCATATGATTTTATTTACATTGTTGAGAATATTGAATGTATCAACTGGCAATGTGGGGCTCATAATTATTTGTAAGATTACATTTTAGTAGTCACTATTGAATTCTGATTTCAGTTATATTAAGTCTGGCTGCTCATAGAGGGTCAGATTAGGTAATCATATCTCTTCAGCCCTTATTCTTAACACTGGTACACCACAGGGTTGCGTGTTGAGTCCCTTACTCTATACTCTTTATGTGCATGACTTCATTCCCACTCACACTAGTAATACTATTACTAAATTTGCAGAAGATACAACAGTGGTGGGACTCATCTCCAGGGGGGATGAGTCTGCCTACCAAGATGAGCTGGGCCGGATGCTTTTGTGATGTGGAGACAATAACGTGGTCCTCAACACCAATAAGACCAAGGAGCTTATAGTGGACTATAGAAGGAACAGATTGGACATCCAGCCCTTGCTTATCAATGAAGTGGACTGGAGCAAGTAGCCAGTTTTAAGTTTCTGGGTGTTACCATAAAAGAGGACCTGACCTGAGGGGCTCACATTGCAGCACTGGTCAAAAGGGTCCAGCAGAGATTACACTACCTGAGATTTCTCAGAAAACAACAACTAAATGAAAAACTGCTGGTGATCTTCTACCACTGCACCATAGAGAGTATCTTAACTTACTGCACCTCTGTATGGTTTGCCAATTGCACAGTGGCAGATAGGAAAGCACTCCAGAGGGTTAATGTTATGACTCGAAATAAGGGGAGGCCACACCAGAGCATTAACAAGAACACGCTTTATTCAGGGAATAAAGGGGGCTGTCGCGTCTGCATACTAACACGCAGACCTGCTCAGCGAACAGCGGCTGGCTCGACCTAGCAGCCGGCTTTTATAGCCGGCTGTCGAAGGGAGCCAGCCAATGGGGGCTGCAAACGCCCCCGCAGTAAGAACGGACCTGGTTGGGAACTTGTGTCAGCCCCAAGGACATAACACCCCTTCCCCCCAGATACGAGCATGCATAGTCCTTTAAATATGCTGGTGGTCTGTGCGGGCGCCCGGATCGGCGCACTTCCGGTGAGTCACTAAGTGGCACAGAGTTCGGAGAACCAGGAACGGGGTCTGCTGGGGAGCAGGATTGTTCTGGGTCCTCGCTAGGTGTCAGAGAGCAGTCACGATCTCCGGGAGGGGTTGTCATACAGTCATTGTCCCGCAACCCGGTGGCGTAGTCGGTCGGTAAGGCTGGAGTCTCTGGTGGACGGTCCCGGTCTACCGTCCGCTCCCTTGGTTCGGCCGGTGGTGACTGGCCCCTCTGGTGGTCCCTGCTCGGATTCTGGTGTGGTACTTGGAGAGTTAATGGTGTCCATGGGTCAGCGTTGTCATGACCGCTCAGGCACCTTCTTATCTGGTCCAGATGCCTACGCCAAATGCGCCCATCCTCCAGCCGAATGCGGTACGATCTTGGACCGGTGATGGCCACGATCTCCCCTGGTACCCATAGCGGATCGCCGGCGTACTTCCTTACAAACACCTGGTCCTGCAATACAAAACCTCTGACCCTACTGTCAGAACCGATTGGCATGTTAGGGCAATAGTGGGGATGCAGTCTATCTAACACTGTCCTTAAGCGTCTGCCCATTAGTAGCTCGGCAGGAGACTTGTTTGTAACTGTGCAAGGGGTCGAGTGTTGACTTAAAAGGAAACGGGAGAGTCTGGAGTGCCAGTCTTCTTGATTGAACCTGGCCAACGCCTCTTTTGCTGACCTAACGGCTCTCTCCGCCAACCCATTGCTAGCGGGATGAAAAGGGGCCGTTAGGATGTGCCGGATGCCCAGGTTGGTGACATATCGACTGAATTCTGTAGATGTAAATTGGGGGCCATTGTCTGAGACTATGGTGTCAGGCAACCCGTGTGTAACAAATAAGCGGGTCAGAGCCTGGGCAACTGCTCGGGTGGTGGTCGTGAGTAGGAGGGCCACATCGATCCATTTGGAAAACGAATCCACGACCACCAAGAAGGTCTTGCCGTGGAATGGCCCGGCCAAGTCAATGTGTAGCCGTGACCATGGTGCGTTGGCACTTTCCCATTTGGTTGGGGTGGTGATTGGTGGTGCTGGCCTAGATTCCTGACAGGGACGGCAGGAGCTTACCCATTTGGCGATCTCGTCGTCCATGCCTGGCCACCAGACGTAACTCCGAGCCAACGCTTTCATCCGGACGATGCCAGGGTGCCCCTCGTGTAGCGCCTTCAGGACGGATGTTCGCAGGGGGTTTGGGATGACAACTCTGGTCCCCCATAGCAGGCAGCCCTGTAAACTGGAAAGTTCCTGCTGGCGGGTTTTAAACGGTGAGAATTCAGTTGAAAGGTTAGTGCCCGGCCACCCCCTCCGTACCCAGTCCAGAACCTGGGCGATAGTTGTGTCTTTTTTGGAGTGGAGGGCGATGTCGCCAGCGGTGACTGGAATGTTGAACTCGCTGACATTGAAGATGGCATGGATCGGGGCCGGGTCCTCCACGGGGGCTGGCAGCGGGCAGCGGCTGAGGGCGTCGGCGTGGCTGAGGTTTTTTCCTGGGCGGTGAACGAGCTTGTACGAGTAAGCCGCCAGGAATAAGGTCCACCTAGTCATCCTGGGTGACAAAACTTGAGGTGTTTGTTTTTCTCCTGAGAGTAGCCCCAACAGTGGTTTGTGATCTGTGATAAGTTCGAATTTGTGACCAAAAAGAAATTCATGGAATTTTTTTACCGCAGCGACGGCGGCTAGGGCTTCTTTGTCAATTTGGCTGTAATTACGCTTGGTTGGTGAAAAGGTTCTGGAAAAGAATGCGATTGGAGCTTCGGAGCCATTGGGAAGCCTGTGGCTTAAGACAGCCCCAATCCCGAAAGGTGAGGCGTCTGCGGCTAAGACTAGAGGGAGGTGCTGGTCGAATTATATTAGGACGGCGTCTGAGGTGAGCAGTGATTTGACTGCTTTAAAGGCGTATTCCTCTTTGGGTCCCCAATGCCATGGAGTGTTTTTGTCTAAAAGCCTATGCAACGGCTCGGCTACTGACGCTTTGTGGGGTAGGAATGACGCGTAGAAGTTTAGCAAGCCCAGGAAAGCCTGTAATTCTGACTTGGTGGAAGGAGTGGGTGCCTCGTGGATTGCTTTGACTTTAGATTCCACTGGGTGGATGCCAGAGGCGTCTATTTTATACCCAAGAAAGTCCACCTGCTTAGTGGCGATGGCACACTTCTCCCTTTTTAGTTTGAGGCCATGCTGCCTGAACCTATCCAATACCGCTCTGACTCTGTGGAAGAGTTGGGGTCTGTCCCTGGCTGAAACCAAAATGTCATCAAAGTACGGAACCACGCCAGGGAGGCCTTGAAGTATCCGTTCCATTAATGACTGAAAGATGCCTGGGGCGACGCTAACGCCAAATTGGAGGCGCTTGCATCGGAATGCCCCTCTGTGGGTGACAATAGTTTGTAGTTCGGCCATTTGGCTGTCAACAGGAAATTGCTGATAAGCCTGTGACATATCCAATTTGGCGAATAGAGTACCAGGCTGAAATGTGTGTAGTAAGTGTTGGATTACCGGAACTGGGTACGCGCTAACCTGTAGGTAGCGGTTGATTGTGGTCTTATAGTCAGAACAAATTCTTAAACTGCCATCTTTCTTAAGGGGTGTGACAATTGGGGTCTCCCACTTAGCAAAATCCGTGGGCTCAATCACCCCTTGTTTGAGCAATTTGTCCAGTTCTGCGTCCAGTTTAGGGCGTAGAGCAAATGGTACTCTACGTGGTTTTAAATGGACGGGAACTGCTTGGGGGTCCACAGAAAAGGAAATGGGCGTGCCATTGTAACAACCTAATTCATTGCTGAACACATCAGCGTAGTCTGCAAATAGTGAGTCGATATCGGAAGTTGAGACAGCATGAACTCCCGTTAAGCTAAGACCGAGATAGGGGAACCAATCTAATCCCAAAAGGCTAGGGAGGGCACCATCTACAACCACTAAAGGCAGATGGCCTTTAAAGGATTTAAATTTAACGAGGAACTTGCCTTTACCAAGTACTGGAATATTCTTTCGTTGATAGTCCCTCAAGGTGAGACGACTCTTCTGGAGCTGGTTCCTAGACAGGCTGGGTCATATTTTCTTAAGTGTGCTCCATGAGATGATCGAGAGCGCTGACCCGGTGTCGACTTCCATACGACAGGGTTTACCTTCTAAATGAATAGAGAGTGTGATTTTATTAGGTGTCAAGAAAGTGTGGTTAGCTTGGTAGCACGTATAACAATTTTCTACTTGCCTTGGTGGCCCGGGAGGGGGGTAAGAGGACGACGACCTTTGTGGAGTCACGTGCGTTGCCTGGCAGGCCCTGGCGATGTGGCCTTTCTTGCTGCAATTGTTGCAGGTAGCGTTTCTGAACCTGCAAGTCGTTCTGGCATGGGAACCCCCACAGGAGAGGGACAACAGGATGTGTTTAGGCGCGTTGCTGTTCCCGGGCCTTGCTCCTACCTGTGGTTGCCTGGATGGTTTGAGGCGATGAACTTCTGAGTTTTCGGTGGGGTTTTCTTCGCTCGCCGCTTCCTCGGAATGAACAGTGACCGGGCTGGGTTTGAGCGAGGTCCCTTGGATTTCAGCGGCTGACTGTGTCGCTAGTTCTGCGGCCAAGGCTTCTTCGACCGCTTGGGCGAGGTTGAGGTCTTTTCTGGCCAGTAAACGCCTCTGTAACCTTAAATCTCTGACTCCACAGACGAGTTGATCAAGGAGCATGTCTTCCAAGTAATTTTTAAATTCGCAGTGGAGAGCTGCGGTTCTCAGGGCGGCCACATACTGATTGATCGATTCCCCATCAGCTTGCTTCCTCATACGAAAGGCAAAGCGTCTCGCGATCTGCGATGGCTTAGGGGAGTAATGGTTGGAGAGTGTTTCCAACAGTTCGGTCCAAGGGACGTTCTTTAACTCTCTTGGAGCGAGTAGCGCCATGGTGGTATCGAAAACTGTGGCCCCACAGTAGCTCGGGAAGTACGACTTCTTCCTGTGTTCCGTAGCATCGGCCAGACCGATGGCATCAATGTAGTGATTGAAGCGGTTCCTATAAGAGTCCCACTTTTCTTCATCTGGCTTAAATGGCGGGAACGCCGGATTTGAATTCATTTTGGATTTTCAGTCTGTTGGTAGACTGGCCAATCTCTCTGGGAATACGAGGCCCTGATGAGTGTGGCAGCTGTAACTGCAGCGCCAATCTATCTCAGTGCTTACAGCTCTTAGAGGTTCTCTCTGTGTTACACGCTCTGTGTGACTCTAGGCGGCTATGTCTATAGCGCCTTAACTGACTTCAGTTTGAATTTTGCACCCTCACAAGGGCGTAGGCGGCTATAGCTGTAGCGTCGTGCTGACAGCTATTCAAAATGCGCGCCAATGTTATTCTGGCAGCCGTGAGTGCGGCGCCGAGCTTCGCTAACAGCAGAATTCGAACAGCATCGGCTGAATTCTATGCTTATAGACCAGGGGTCAGGGAACTTTTTTACCTCTTACCCCCCAAAAAATTTATAAACGCAGACGTTACCCCTCCCGGCCTCTCCCCCTCCCCGGCCACCTCAGGCTGCTGACACATAATTTGGAGGTCGAGGCGGGAGGAGGTGCCCCCCCCCGCGGCTGGGAAGAAGGCGGGATAGCTCGCTCCAGGGAATGAAATGTCACCAGGCTTCCCGAGGGCTTCTGGGAATTTTCTCGGGGCCAAGGCGGCAGTTGCAGGTGCCTCTTCGCTTCCTGTGTGCCTGGCAGTGATGAGAGGCTTCGGGGAGGGAGCCGGGCTGGCTGGCTAGTTGGCAGGCAGGCAGGGCCTGGGGGCGAGGAAGCGGGAAGGGAGGATGATATTTGGGAGCCACGGTGACACAAACTGCGCGCGAAAAGCGTGCGGTCATCGCAGCGCAGGGGAAAGCATCCCTTTTCCCAAAATGCTCTGCCCTATGCCAGAAGCTCGCCTTCCCCTAAAAAACGGGCGGCGCGGCTCTTGCAGAATCTAGCCTGGAGTCATTTCCGACCCAGGAAACAAGGGTGGGGTGGAGGGGATAAATTTGCCTCAAGGGTGTTTTAATAACTGCTGCTATGCCGATAGTTCCGCCATTGGCCAGCGCAACCTCCTCATTACCCCCAGATTTTCACTTTTACCCCATTTGGGGTAATTTACCCCTGTTCCCTGACCACTGTTATAGACGCTGGGCGGCTGAGGCTCTCAGCGCCCTACTTTCACTAGGTAGCTTGCTAACGGAGCGGCTACAACACTCCACTTTCACTTCCGCAATCAACAACTGACCGAGCTCTCAGCGGCGCGGCTACGGCTCAGCGTTTTGGTGTGTGATTTCAGCTCTTTGATAGTTGCTGCTGGTTGGCCTTATCCCATCCTCGTCGCCAAATGTTATGACTCGAAATAAGGGGAGGCCACACCAGAGCATTAACAAGAACACGCTTTATTCAGGGAATAAAGGGGGCTGTCACGTCTGCATACTAACACGCAGACCTGCTCAGCGAACAGCGGCTGGCTCGACCTAGCAGCCGGCTTTTATAGCCGGCTGTCGAAGGGAGCCAGCCCATGGGGGCTGCAAACGCCCCCGCAGTAAGAACGGACCTGGTTGGGAACTTGTGTCAGCCCCAAGGACATAACAGTTAATGTCACTGCCCAGAAGATCATTGGTTGCCCTCTTCCCTCTTTGGAAGAGCTTTATAGCTCCCACTGCCTTAAGAAAGTTCAAAACATTCTCAAAGATCCATCTCATCCTGGGAACCCTTTTTTTTTTAACTATTACCATTTGGCAGACAGTACAGAATAACAAAAACAAGGACAAATAGGCTGAAAAACAGCTTCTATCCCAGGGCAGTAGCTCTTTTGAATTAACATAATAGTGCTGTATATTGCAGTGTTAGTGCAGTGTTGGGGGTTTCAGTTCAATGTGTGGAGTGTGAAGGATGTGTGTTTGTGTTTATTTTCATGGTCATGATGTGCACCGAAGATGGTGTTTGATTTCATTGTACGAGGTGCAATGATAATAAAGTAAAGTATACTAAATGTTTTTTTATTTGGATGAGGGGCTAAAAATTGAAGGTCACTGAGAAAACATTCAAAACATATCTGATATACATGGTGTGAAAGTTTGTTTGGGATATTTTCAAACAACATTTCCTCTCTTCACAATTTACTACCAGCCTCAGATGAGAGGGCAGAACTTCGTTGAAAGGATGATCTTTCCTTCATGGACTATTATATGTCATTAGCTCTCAGAATTTTGATTACACCTTGTGAAGATGGTGATTTTATGTTAAGAAAAGTATTAAAGCATATTAGGTATTCACATCTCTTTCAAAGATTCCCACATGTCAGTTTGCTGTCATCATAGATCAAGTAAATGAATCTACCGAACATGCTGAACTGACAAAGAATATGAAGAGTTTTCTTGCCCAGTTTTATATTTTAAGATATTAGTATAACATAAACCTGTAAATAATTCTTTATGGCTATTTTAATTAATTTAATTTGTTAGATAGAAGTTCTTTATTTGCTTTTCATATTTTTCTAGATCCCAGAGAGCAATCTTAGTCTACCTGGAGAGTGTTCTGATGTCTGTTCTGAACAGATACCAGTAAAATTCATTCTAAAGCCTCTTCAGAGTTAAATATTTTTGTTTATTTGTTTTGTTACTCATTGTACAGACAGACAGTCAGTCAGACAGGCAACTCCTATTTGTGCTCTTATCCAAAACAACAGATATATTAATGTTGTTACCTGCTTTTAGGATGGAAGCTTGGTACAATCTATAGACTTCACTTTTAGTAGAATTTATGAAATGGCTAAAGTCCATGCTGGATTTAGCAGGGATAAATACACTTAACCAAATATTTCTATTATAGTAAGTGCCTTACTTTTATTGTACTATTTATCACCCACTTCTCTGTCTACCATGTTGTCCCCCCCCTTCCAACTTATTGGCATGTTATTCCCTGGCTGTCTGGGGCAAAAACAAAAACAAACCCTTGACAGCATCCATTATAGCAGCAAAATTATAAAATAATTATTTAAGCCATATTGGAAAGGTTAGAATTGTACACAGCAGCATTAATGTGCCTGCTATTATCTAGTTTGGCAGCTGTATTTTCCATCAGAATTGTGAAGACTTTCACCAGTGTAAAACCTTTAGCAATAACTGTAAACAGTGTCAGTGCTAGAGAATATTAATGGTTGGTTATTTTCTAGTAGTAAGCTTTGAGATTTGTTATATAATTATATAATTAAGACACGAAGTGATAATTGTGTTTACATTTCTCCATACTAAGCTATGTTTTAAAAAACTGCATTAAAAAAACCCACAAACTTTCTTGGAGGAAGAGAGATTAGAGGTAAAAAAAGAAGCTTTTTTAAAAATAAAGTGGATCAATTAGAGAAGTGAATAATTCATACCTACCACTCTATCATACAGGTGTTTTTGTACCTGGATATTTGCTATTTTGTTGGGAGTTTCCACATGCATACATAAGAGCTTGAAATAGGGCACTGAAGCAACAGGAACAATAATTAAATCGATTTTAGTTTCTGCAGCTTCAGAATTAAATGGATCCCCTTGAAGCCTGTTTAGACTTACCTGGGAGGTCTTGGCAACATCTAGAAATTTAGCACATCAACAAAAGATGTACCACCAGGCACTATTTCACCAATGCATGACTAAAAGGCACGTATTATGGGGCGAGAAATTACCTCCAGAATTTTAGCATTGGTATAGGACTAAACATCCCTCATAATCTCAGTGAATGTTAAGACAGTAGGCTAGAAAGAATGAGAAACAACGGTTTTGATTGCTGGCTAGAAACCAGGAGACTGTAAATTCTAGTCCTGCCTTGAACAAAAAGCCACTGGGTGACTTTAGCACCCCATCTCTCTCAACCCTAGGAAGCAAGCAGTGGCAAATCAGTTTGGAAATCTTGCTAAAAATCCTTGAAGGAGCAATCCAGGCAGACTGATTCAAAGTCATCCATCCATGGAATGGAGTGGGAGAGGTTCAACTTGCTTTAGTTCAAGGGTTTTTAACTTGGGGTCCCCAAGAGATTCATGGTCAGAGTTTTGGAGGTCCATAAATGAGGATGGCAAACAAATTATAATTTTATTTATTTTTTACTAATCTTTAATTGAAATTAAATTCAACTTCTTATTGGATTAAAGATTAACAACATGGCCATTTAAATGTATTAACTGACTAACTAAATAGCATAGAAGGATAAGTATTTTTATGGGACCAGGTGACTAGGCACTGAGCTTGTTGACCAGAAGGTTGGCAAATCAAAACCAAAGTACTGTGTGAGCTCCCATTCTTGCCCCAGCTTCTGCCAATCTAGCAGTTTGAAAACATGCAAATGCAAGTAGATAAATAGGTACCACTTCGGTTCTGTTCTGTTCTGTGATCCCTGGGCTATAGTCGCACTGGCCACATGACATCGTCAGACAATGCTGGTTCCCTCAGTTAGGAAATGGAGATGAGCAATGCCCTCTAGAATCAGATATGACTGTGCAGGGAAAATATTTATTTTTTATTATTTTTCATGTACAAAGCAATCATTATATATGTTATGACTGCAGATGATACTAAGCTGGCAGGAATAGCTAACATCCAAGAAAATAGGCTCAAGATTCAGATGGATCTTGACAGACTAGAAAAGTAAAATCCTACACTTAGACAAGAAAAACCAAAAGTACACATATAGACTGGGTGAAACCAGGCTCAATAGCAGTAACTGTGAAAGGGATCTTGGAGTCTTAGTGGACAACCAGCTAAATATGAGCCAGCAGTGTGCAGCTGCTGCCCCAAAAGCTAATGCAATCCTAAATTGTATCAACAGAGGGATACAGTCAAGATCAAGGGAAGTACTAATAGCACTCTATAAATCCTTAGTAAGACCACACCTAGAGTACTGCATCCAGTTTTGGTCACCACATTATAAAAAAGATGCTGAGACTCTAGAAATAGTACAAAGAACAGCAACCAGGATGATTAGGGGACTGGAGGCTAAAACATACAACGAACTGTTGCAGGAACTGGGCTTGGCTAGTCTAGTAAAGAGAAGGACCAGGGGAGACATGATAGAGGTCTTCCAATATTTGAGGGGCTGCCACAGGGAGGAGGGGGTCAAGCTATTTTCTAAAGCTCCTGTAGGCCAGAAAAGGAATAATGGATGGAAACTGAACAAGGAGAGATTTAACCTGGAAACAAAGAGAAACTTTCTGACAGTGAGAACAATCAACCAATGGAACAGCTTGCCCTTGTTGTGGGAGTGTCATCACTTGAAACCTTCAAGAAGAGATTGGACTGCCATTTGTCAGAAATGGTGTAGGGTCTCCCGCTTGGGGGGGGGGGGTTGGACTAGATGACCTACAAGGTCCCTTCCAACTCTGATTATCTGTAATCTGAAAAAGACCGTTCAATTTAAATTCATCTTATATAAAAATCAGGACGTACAAAGATCTAAATTCCTACAATTATAATTGTAATCCAAACAGTTTTGTAAGGACAACTGTTTGGGAAGGATCTCTTTCCCATCATACAGCAGAAGATGTAAATGTCTGCATATTATACAAAATACCAAACCTTTTTAAAAAATGTACATTCTTTAGCTGGCAGTGCATTATTAAAGAGAAGCATTCTGGCTGCATAAAGTGATAAAAACAAAATCAATTATAATTGCAATACAGCTTAATCAAAGGCATGCAAATTACTGTATTAAGTTTCCAAACTCATTCACAGTTCCTAATTCAGCTGTGGTTTTGTTACTTTAGATCAACTGTGATGGTACATGCATTCCAATCCTGACAAAAGTATTTACTTCATATGAAAGGGTTTCAAGTGTGGCATTATATGAAAAGGCATTGTTCTACGTTTGATTGATCTTATAGCTGCCTTATGCATGTAACAGTCAATCCTTTCTTTTCTTAACTGCATTGTTGCAGTTGAATATCAATTTTCTCCCCTTTGTCTCATCCTGAATCTACTGTAATGGTTAGAAGGACTGGTATAAAGTCAGGAGTTTAAACAATCCTCAAACCAAAGAACTTTGGGTTCATTGTAATACCAAAGGGGAATGTGGCGGAGTAAGATGGAACCTGTGGATAAAATCTGGGCACATGTAAAACTTCTTTCTAAGAGAAACCTGGGGTTGGCACTACATCTGTGCACCTATAGTCCTAAGTGGCATCTATAGATCTTTGCAAAAGGAACCTATTTACTCTGAAAAAATTCTGGATTAAGTACTCACCCAAGGAAAGACTCTGCAATTATTTTTGTCATGAAACAACTAACTGCCCATTGGTAAGAACTCAGTCTTTCTCTTACTTTCTTCCTTCTGGGATTTACCTGCTTCTTGAAAACTTCAAGGCACCATGGTGTTCCAGTGCCATTCACCATTGGGGCAGGGGGGAGCTTTGTTATTCAACTACATTTGGTCTAATCAGTTCAGTCTAATGGTTAAGGCACCAGACTAGAAAGTGAGAGATTCTGAACCATGGTGGTGCAGTGGTTATAATGCAATACTGAAGGCTAACTCTGCTCACAGCCAGGAGTTTGATCCTGACCAGCTCAAGGTTGACTCAGCCTTCCATCCTTCCGAGGTCAGTAAAATGAGGACCCAGTTTGTTGGGGGCAATATGCTGACTCTGTAAATCCCTTAGAGAGTGCTGCAAAGTGCTATTGAAATGGAATATAAATCTAAGTGCTATTGCTATTACCTTGAGTTCTAGAACTGCTTTAGGTTGGATGGGTGACTTTGGGCCAGTCACTCTGTCAGCCCAACTCATCTCCCAGGGTTGTTGTTGTGGGGGAAACAGGCATATTCACTGCCTTAAATTATTTGTAAAAATAATAAAATCAGGATACAAGTAAATAAATAAATAATTTATTTGGCCATGCTACAGAGAAATGAAGCAATGAAGAATAGAGGGAATGATGTAGAATGCGAATTTTAACCTTTCTTGTCTTCAACATCTCTGCAACCACTAGCTTGTACATACAACAAATACCTGGATAAGCCGATCAGCAGATAAAATATTCACATACCAAACCTTCATGAGAAAAGATCCAATACAGTCGCTAATTATGTATGATGGCAGCCTACCAAGGGCTTTAACAAAGTAGAACTTCTTGAGTCTACAAAATAAGACAGATTACCTAGCACTTGGCAAATTAGAGCAGTGTTTCTTAAACTTTTTTTTTTTACTTTCAGGGCCCCTTTTCACTTTTAAAAATTGTGGGGGACTCCAAAAGAACTTTTGTTTGTATATAGCACATTGACTGTATTAAAAATTAAATTTGTCCAATATGTAGAATATGTATTTATTGAATCATGTAAAAATAACAATATTAAACTCATTACAAATAAACAAATATTTTTCGTGGAAAAAGCTACTTTGGCAAATAAAAAAATAATAAGAATGATATTGTTTTATTATTTTTTGTAAATATCTTCAATATCTGGAAAATAAATTTGATTTTACAGACTCCTGAGTGGCCTTACCCAAGAGGTCTGTAGAACATACTTCAAACACTGGACTTGAAGGATTATAAATGCAGTAAGTCATATATTGGGCAGTAGGAAATCTTATTATTCTTAATGTTAGGACTATACTGCTATTTTCTATTCTTAGACAGTCTTCTTTAAGAGAATTTCCTCACTGTCAATCTTTTTTCTCAGAAGAAACACCATCCTTGTGGGGAGGGGAGCAGGTGCATTTCTTGTAAAGGGGAACTTTCCTTTGGTCTGTTGCTGTGTGATGTGGGTTTTCTCAACTACCCACAACAGGATTCCTGCTGCGAGTTGCTGCATGAAATGTAATTGACAGGTGCACTTTCCACATTGTGAAGTAATTCACCTTTTTTAGTGAACAAACAAACAAGCAACTACCGGTGTTCATGCTGTACTTGGGGGAGCATGGAAAAAGAAGAAAACACCTGTTTATCCCCCAAAGTTTCATAAGGAAAGGAAAACGGTGGGAAATGTTGCTTTCTGGCAATAAAGATAAAATATTAGCCCTGGGGAACTGTATATCTATCCTTCAATGATCATGATACCTCTCTATAAATGATGTCCTTCCCTATGCCAATCAACAATTGGCCAAAAGCTGATTCATAAACCTACTGCACGAATTGTTATTCCTAAAACTGTATATCTCTTGATGGATCAGAATAGCCACACAAATGTTCCCGAAATACAATACAAGTCTAACCCTCGAGGCTTCAATTTTATTTACCTTTGTACTTCACCATAAAAATATACATTCTTCCTATCTGCCTGCACCAGATCCCCCAATCCTTTTATTGGTGCTTTGCCATGGTGATAAAAGATGAATAGACTATGTATAATTTGCTCTCATAAAAGATGATAAAGTTTCTGTGATATTTTGGGCCAACAATTGAAACAAGGCATTTGAAGGCCAATGACGTAAAAGTTTATATTGTAGTATAAATGAGCCTGTATTTGAACCAAATGTTGAGTGACACTGCAGCAATAGTCTAAAAATAGCATGAGCTTTATTAGGTTGCATACCATAATAGCTATGCTTTAAATGCTGTTTTTGTAGTAGGCATGGAGTTTTTTTTCCTTCCTGATGCAAGAATATTTTCTGTGATTGACATCCCATTCTCTCTTCTTATCTTATTCTCTTGTGCTTGGCTGCATGGCTATTTTTTAAAATGTTTGATTTACCTAATCAGTTACTACTTTGCCCCCAGATATCAAGTTCAGACAAGGATTTAAAACATTCAGTACTTTCACTGAACTACTGCAGCTTCTCTCTGAGCAATAATGCTAACAATAATAGCCACAAACTAAATTTCTTTATTTATACATTCTTTGTCAGTCTTGAAATATTTCACTTCTCCTTTTCAGTGTAACTTTTTCCAGCATTTGCTGTTGAGGATGCACACGGAATTCATCACTCTAGCAATGCCAGTATTTTACTATATTTGCAGTTTGACAATACCACTGTTGAAGAACGAGAAACTCTCCAAACTAGAGTTGAAATTCTTAATCCAGACTTCTCAGATGAAATAGAAACTGCCAAACGAGACTACCTACTTAGTTCTACTAAGGGCAGTAGAGGTGATTTTTGACTTAAAAACCATTCATTCAATGACCTTTCAAAGCTACAATGTTACTGAAAAAAAATGACATGACCAGTTTTCACACTTATGACCATTGCAGCACAACTGGTTTGATCACCTTTCAGTCTAAGGGACTGGCGGGAGTCTTTTCCAGCACCATAGTTCAAAGGCCTCAATTTTTTGATGCTCAGCCTTCTTTATGGTCCAACTTTCACAGCCATACATTGCAACTGGGAAAACCATAAGAAGGAATCTGTAAACGCTACTTAAAGATAGATTGCAATATAATGCACAAGCAGCAAAACACTATCCAAATGTTGGAACTGCTGGTGGCTAGCAATAAGTAACCTATTACACTCCAGATGTTGGGTTGCTAGGCTCATAAACTCCAGGCAGTATCCTATAGTCCAGGAACAGTTAGAACTTAACTGTTAAGGTAAAGAAGAAAGTATTAGTAGCTTATTAATTTTCTTCCTATGCCATCTTTCAATGTAAACCACACAGATAACAACAAAGATATGACTTTTCACATTTTTAGTATCTCATGAAAAATAACACTCATAAACCCATGAAACCTGAGGACTAACCCACCTCAAAGGAAGACCAATTGAATTCAGCTGGATTTACTGCTAAGTAGGGCTCCATGTTATTATTCTGCAAAAATGTAATCCTAAACACGCTTACTAGGAAATAAGTCCCAGTGATAATACTGTGATGAATGTCTAAGCAAACATACTTAGGTTTCCATTCTAAAAATGCAATTCCATATGCTTTTATCAGCATGTTCCAAAGCAGAGTTTATTCACAACAGATAAGAATGCATCAAACCCAATACATAAGCTACTTATTTCTTTATTTGATGTCTGCTCTGATTTCTTGTTCTATCTTGCAAATAAGATGACTTCCTACTCATCTTGACAATGGTAGCGATGGTTTATTTTCTGCGCTTACAAGTTATTTGAATAGTAGCAAAAGGATATTATTTATTTACAGGTAATTGATTATACAGTACAAGAAATGATTTTTATTCTGATAGCATCTAACATTTTTGTAGTACTGCTCCTTAAGTGCTCAAAAAATACATTACATATCGCTTTAGTTCAGGCAGATTGATGCATATACCATACTTAATGGGCTTACTTATAATCACCAATTTTCAAAATGGTGTATCACCCATCTGTGCACTTAAATTATCATTTCTACATTTCTTATTCAAGAAACTCAGGGAAAGGCAGGAATTTAGACTAAATTAAGGGTTGTTGTTTTGTTTGCATTCACAAGGAAGATGTAGTCTGTCTGTCTGTCTGTCTGTCTGTCTGTCTGTCTCTCAGTTTCTCCTAATGTATACCACCTCTGGGTGCTCTTCTTTCCATCAGATATGAACAGAACAATGGAAAGTATTTTTATAGGCTTATGCTTTTCCCTTATCACTCATTCACTGCTACAGGATTTTTGTGAAAAAATGGGAAGAAAGCAGGTGAAGGTAACAGAATATAAAGGCACTGAGGGATCAAAAAATATTGTATCAGCTGGAAGCTCACTTGTTCACTACATTTTTTCCTCATAGGGCGACTTTTTTTTCCCACCTAGCAAAAGACTCTTTTTGCCAGACCTTTAGATCCCACGTGGCCTTTTTATGTTGCATGCTGTTTGTTTGGAACGCTGTCTTCTTTTTTTAAAACATTTCCTGGGCATTCTTCCTAGGTTTTGTTTCTAGATCATGAAAAATATTGAATAGATTCCAACATGTATTCTGTCTTATTTTATCACCTCTTTATTTTCCATGCATTTGCCCACAGAGCTCTAACACTGTTTTTTAGCAGTTGTTTTTGTTTTTATTTGAACTAATTTTCAGCCACAGTTCTAGATACCACCGGGCAGCTTACACCTAAGCCCAGGGCAACCTCTCTTCTAGGCTGTTGCTTGGACAAAGAGCCTCTTTTCCTTCCCCATCCTTAAAGCAAAATTGCCAAGCTGGGGTGTTGCTGGCAGCTCAGACAGTGGTTCTTCACATATTTACAAGGAGGTTGGTCTCAGTGAACAAACCAAAATAAAGCTCCACAATTAGGAAGCTGAGGGAGAAGGGAAGATACATGCTACACTGAAAGTTCTAGTAGTTAATGATATCCATGCATTTTCTCCCTCTGTCTGTCCCTTAAATTTTAATTATACCTAGAAGTTATTCATGCCATGCAGTCATTTAGTATTTGTTGCTGATTGAGCCTCAGTGTTGCTTTCATTCTCAGACATTTTAAAATATGTTATGTACTGAGTTTCTGCTTTTTTCCCCTCATTTACTTGTTAAAGTAAAATACAGATGTTAATATATGCATACATCTGCTCAGAGTCATTTGGAGTTGGGCAGCATACAAGTTGAATAAATTACTATTATTATAGTTGATTGCATAGTCAGCCAGATGTTTAGGGTTGATTTGGCATTTTAATCCACTATCAAGTCCATCCCAAAGATCTGGGCTGGGCAGAAGTTGGTGTTAATGGTATTTCTTTGCAGAATGTAAGTTGTTGCAAATGAAGCTGCCATTTGCAAAAACTGATGTTTTTGTCTGATAATGCTGATGGTCTTCAGCAGGGGTGTCAAACTTGTGATCAGTAGGCCTGTTGCATCACATGCTGGCCATGCCCACTCCCAGTTTAACAAAGAGGAAAAAAGTCACAGTACATCACGTAATAACAATGTGATGACAAGAGTTTGACACCCCTAGTCTTCAGCATGTAGGATTCAGTGGAGGCCAGGAGGGAAGAAGAAATGAGTGAAAATCAATTCCACCTTTTATTTATGGATGTACTTGCAGAATCAAAGTTTTCTATAAACAGGTAATAACAATAGGATGAAATTTTCCTTTTCCCTAAAGGACTTAATTTGCTTTTTTTAAAAAACCAGCAGTCTCTTAGAACAAAATAGCTTTAAGAAGTAGGTTCGGTAACACGGCATTTTTTGGGCAGTGATGAGGAACTGGTTTTGTATTTGCTATATTCAAATTACTTGTTTTTCAGTGACAGGACATTTAACTTTGCCAGCTTAGAGCTGTAAATTTTTTTCCAGAAATAAGTATCTACCAGGCTTTCCTAGAATTTGCAAAACTGAAAAGAGTGATGCTATAAGTTGGTGAGCTAATATTCAGTTCCCTTCTATCTTTGGTAGCACAAGTCTTCAGCAGGTAAGCAGGACTGGAGCTAATTAGGCAAACTGATGTGTAGTTTATATTGAAGGCATCAGTAGAGTAAACCATAATAATGATGCACACACCCAGAGTTACCTGTTGAAATGGGAAGCTATGGAAATCAAATAAATAAAGCGTTCCAGTGTCAGCAATATTTAAGAGTAAGCTCTATTTATACACTCAATATTCAAACACTTTTGTATTTCTTATATTTTGTCTCCACAATGATTAAATCTGCAATCATATTATTTTTGTCTTTGGAGGTGTAAGAACTCACAAAATTATTTTAATTTATGTTCTAAAATCCAGATACTCACATTCTTGCACAGGGTGATTTTTATATTTCTAAGGCTGTGTTTCTGAAAACTTACTTTTTAAAGTAATCCAGGATGTTAATGATTGATTTGAAATTGAATTTATAATTCCTAATTTATGATACACCACCATACATTTTTCTGAAAATCTTTAAATCAAAATTGCATTTCGCCCTCTCTACCTGTATGTGGAAGAAGTATTCAGAGTGATATTGCCTGTAAGCTTGTGAAGATGAGGCATTTTCAGCCAATCGTTCCTCATCATGAATGCAGGCTAAATAGTCAAGACCTTGTTGATGATCCAAACTCTGTCAAGGATCTTGGAGTACTCATCTCTAATGACCTAAGTGCTAGAGTCCACTGTAACTACATAGCCAAAAAGGCATTAAGAGTTGTTAACCTAATCTTACATAGCTTTTTCTCTGGTAATATTATACTACTAACTAGAGCATACAAAACATTTGCTAGACCAATACTCGAATACAGCTCATCAGTCTGGAACCCACTTTACGTATCTGATATTAACACAGTTAAGAAAGTCCAGAAATATTTCACAAGAAGAGATCTCCACTCCTCTACTTGTTGCAGAATACCTACGCCGCCTTCAGTCCGATCTCAGTATAGTATATAAAATCATACATTGCAATGTCCTACCTGTCAATGAATACTTCAGCTTCAGCCATAACAACACAAGAGCAAACAATAGATACAAACTCAAGGTTAATCACTCCAAACTTGATTGCAGGAAATACAACTTCAGCAACAGAGTGGTCAATGTTTGCAATACTCTACCTGACTCTGTGGTTTCTTCCCCAAACCCCAAAAACTTTAATCTTAGACTGTCTACTATTGACCTCACCCCTTTCCTAAGAGGTCTGTCGGAGGTGTGCATAAGCGCACCAATGTGCCTATCGTCCCTGTCCTATTGTTTCTTTTATTTTTATTTTTCTTATATGTATCCACGTATTCATAACTATGTTTTTACTTATACCTATTATTTTGTAAGCAATTGACAAAAATAAATAAATAAATAAAATAGCCAGTAGCTTCTATTAATAGTGAGCAGGGCCCAATCCATGCTCATTATTTTTCATTGCAAAAGTGCCATCACCAGGTTCAAATCCTCTTCACAAAATTCCACTACTCCTTGAAATAACAAGCCGGCTCACTCCCTTCCTTTAAATCAAAAGGAAGTAGCTTTCATAGTTTTCTCTGAAGATAATATGGTAAATTGTTTGGGAACAGGTGGAAGAGGCTTTCATCCTGAGTGGATAGACTATGGCTAGAATGATGATAATGAATATGGCAAATGAGGGAATGTGCAACTGTAGGAAATCTTATTGGATTCAGCTTGATTTCTTTGTAATAATTGTTTTCCAAAAGGCAATGGGATGAGAGATTATGCATGGTTCAAAGTTAGTCATGATCAATTGGTTTGGTAGGCTTTTTAACAATTAGGCTTGATTTTGCCCCTTCTTGGAATATAATAGTCATTAGCTTTATTAACTAGTAGAACATTGGAGTAACATTGTCCCAGAGTACTTCTGCTGTAGTCCAATGTTTTTTAATCTGAACATCCTGAAGATAGTGGACTTCAACTGGCAGAATTCCCCAGGCAGCAAGTCTACACATCTTCAGATTGCGAAACATTGGACTAGTCTCTCAACCAAGAGAATTGATTGGGATGGAGCACTGCAGTTTGTATGTTATGTAACTGTGAAGTGGTTTTTGTAGTCTGACCCAAATAAGGTTTCTTTATATAAACCTAATTTCTGATTACAACAAAGCTTGCATTCTCCTGCTTCCTTGCATCATGTTAAATTTAAAAGTTGCTTCATCATGATTTATTGAACAAGCCACAATGCAGAAAACCAAATCTAAAGAAAACATCATGCAGTTTTTACATATAGAGACACCAAAATAGATTTTTAAAATCTCATTTTATTTTCCTCATTTCCTTTCCTCCCATTTTATTTATTTGCTACTTTTATGTTTGCCTTCAGTGTCAAAATAATGAGCAGCTTTCAATTAGCACAGGTGAAATGAATGAATATAAACAAATGAGCAAACCTAAGCTTGTTTCTCTCATTTAAAGTTTTTAAACCAATGCATTAAGATATTTACATATGTAAACACAAATAGCTTGTATGGAACTTTTTCAGCTGTAAATATCCACTTTATTTATGGATTACAAGCTCAAAAGTAAATTGGCACAACAGTAAGAGCTGAACTCTCATTTGTGGGCTTCATCCATAATGTTGGAGCTGACAGCTTTTGGTTTTCAATAGCCCAAACAGCAGCTTCCTAGAATTTCAATCACTCTGTAGCTCACAGAAAGTTCTGTAAGTCATCTGGAGACACTGGTCCAGCCTCCCCTCCCCCCAAATAAGCAGCTCAGTGCTGTGAAATTGAGGAAGGACTGAATAAGAAGACGAATGCTTCATCTCTTTCTCAGGCACCATTTCCAGAGAAGAGGTGTTTCTTTGCCCCCTTAAAAGGATTTGCAAGTTAAATCAGAGGAAAATGTAATTAGTTGGAAGAAAATCTTGTTTGTCTTTCTTTGCTCAATTGATTACTGCGTGGGCATCTATTCTGTGGCTTTGTAGCATCACTTGGTCTTCCAGGTTCATTTTTAAGAAACATTATTGTAGCAGTAGTCCACATCAGATTGAGCTATAGCACTGGTGTCAAACTCACAATGTAACATTGCCGTCACGTGACATTTCATGACATTTTCCCCATTTGCGGAGCTGGGATAGGTGTGGCCAGTACGTGACATATCCGGCTTGCGGGCCGCCAGTTTGACACCCCTGAATTCTATAGTAAACTTCCCTAGTCTGATGTTTTCTTGGTACAGTATATGGAGCCTACATGCTGACTGGGAATTCAGTCATGGCAGACTGGGAAGTGAGACTGCTTTCTTGAATTTTTCTGGTTTGTTTGTGAGATAGAGGAAAAGTCATTCAGTAGGGATTTAATCCTAGGATTAATAAAACACCACCACCACCACCACCAAGAAAACCTCAAGAGCTTAAACATTACACCTGTTTTGCCATCAATTTTCCAGAATCGAGAAAAACAGGGCTTGGAAAAAATTTCTTTAGATTCAATTTTAAAGTAGAATACAGAACTCTGCACAGCTGGCTCAAAACACAAGGCAACAGTGGAAAGTAGACGCTGCTGTGTATTGTGACACAGCTTGTTTAATCAGGAAAAACACAGAAATATGTATGTCAGGGATATTTATGTGCACAGATGCATGTGATTGATACAGCAAAGAAGCTACAATTATAAAACATAAATAAAAGCAAATGCTTAATTTTAAAAATAAATGACAGTGAAAATTTCTTAGAGGCAAAGGTTTCTAATGGATTGGCAAAATGTAAGCATATGGACTGGTACATAAAATTGTAGAAACAAGAGTTGGCCTTGAAATGAAACCATTTAAGATAGCTACCTTCTAGCTTCGATTTGCATAGGCGCTACCACATGTAAAATGGATATATCTGTACAAATTAGTTGATGTAAAATCTCAAGCTATTATTATGAAATGTTCCAAATTAAAATTAGGATGGGGAAAAAATCAGGAATAGAAAGAATTAACCACTGGAACATCCTTCCATTTTTTTTGGTTTAAAAAAAGAGATGGGAACAGAGGGGTAACATTTTAATTTTTATAGAGAGCTATTAATATTCAGCAATGTTTTGGGCCTTTTAAAATGGCAGCCTTAGCCAACTACTGAAGACTTTTCCCCTTGATATCCTCAGTAGATTCCTGATCTTAACATTTCCTGAACCTGCAGAACAACAAAGTAGGGCTAAAAATATAAGATAAAGCATATGATCATCACAACTGAATTATAACGTTCAGAGCAAAAGCGTCTTATGATGTTCATGTTATCTTAAATGGCTAAGATCTGTGATAGAACCCAGTATTTTTTCATAGTGAATATATAAAATTCAGTCAAGAGTTTCACTTAAAAAAAAAAAAGGATTTCACATAGTACCGCATCAAAGGAACTGTGCTTAACACTCTGGAGAATTGTTGCTAGTCAAAGAAGAGAGTTGTTGAGCAGAAAATAATATAAAGCAGCTTTGTAGGTTTTAGTCAAGCAAACAATGAGGCAAAAGTAGTACACTTCTCTCAGTGAAATATTTCTGCTTTTCTGATGAAAAGTTTCATACAGCTTTGAAAAACAAGAGTTTACTCACTTACTCACTGCAAATCAGGAACTGGAAAAAGTCTTCAAGCTTCATGGGCTTGGGCATTGTTATTCTTTGTTTTAAAAGTGCACCTCTGAAGCTTTTCAAACATGTGGCTAAGCACTATTTTTATTAGTGGCTTGGGAAATCTGGTTATATTCAGAATACAAATGTATCATAGAAGTGCATTTTCCTAAGGAGCAGCATTCTTTCTCTGCAGGTTACAGGATAGTTTTTTTCTGAAACCAAATTGTTTATTAGAGAGTAGGTTGTTAGTTTCTAAGTGGAGGATGATGGATTGGTTAATAATTGATTCTATGACTTTACAGGTGATGCAGCATAAAGAGATTGGTCTGTAATTTTCAACTAGGCTGGGGTCTCCCTTTTTGAAGATGGGGATAACCGTAGCTTGCAACCTTAGTTTTGGCAAGGAGCTGGTCCTGAAAGATTTTTCAAAGATTATAGCTTAGAGGTTTGGCTATGGCAGTGGATAGCTTTTTTAAGAAGTAGGCACATATTCCGTCTGGTCCAATAGATAGGGATGGTTTTAGATTGCGTAGTGCTTTTTCAACATTGTATCTGAACAAAGTTTTTTTACTGAATACTTAAATTTTTTTGATGACTTTGGTATGTGTTTTTATTTTCTTAAACGCCTCCATCGCCACCTGTTCCTTTTTCTATTTGTTTCATATTTTTAAAAAATCATTGTAGAGATAAAACTAGGACTGCATTATAAAACTCTTGCTATCTATTTAGGATGAAATTAATTAATCGGTGTCTGATGTTGTGTCTGGACAATGCAAGATTGTGAGTATAAATTTTATGATGTTCACAAGGAAACATGCTGGTTGAAGATGCTTTAAATAGAATCATAGCTATGCACATATTTCCTTCCTTCCTTCCTTCCTTCCTTCCTTCCTTCCTTCCTTCCTTCCTTGTTTTTCTTCTCTAGCTCTCAAGTTTCCAGACAGCTAGTCAGACAGCAAGGACTATAAATCCTCCCATTCCAACTATCCTGTCAGAGTTGAAGAAGCTTCTTGGATGAGAAGCAAAATGTCATCAAAAGAAAAAAAACCCAGAAAGTCCAGTTGCACCCTGAAAAAAGCACCTTTGGGACAACGATGATCTGGATGACTGACAATCTGTACAGACTATCAAGGACAAACATACTAAATTTATTCAATTTTTTCTATGTTTAGAAAATCAGAAGACTCACTGTTATAATAACATGAAAGGCTAATCGTTTTGATTCTGTGCCTTTGATAAGCTATTGCTCACGTGTTGTGATTTATCTTCTCTGAACAAGTAGGTGTCCTATTTCCACTGAGGACACTCTTTGCATTCTTTTCTAGATGATGGCAGAGCAATTATTTAATTATCTGATACTCTTATATAATTTCCTGGAACATGGTGCAATGTTTTAGAAGGTGATGCAACCTATATAAAATCTGGATAGACCCAATAGCAAGACACTTGAGTTGCTAGCTTAATAAAGGATCCATTTCAGATGTCTCCAATTGCTTTGATTCTTGAAAATGAGATATTTTTAACCGACAAATGTTACTGCTACATACATTTTTCTCCTTCTCTGAAGAAAAATCAGTTTGAAATATGCCCCTTGCTTCTCTCTCTCTGCATTTATCCTTTTTCCCACACAACCTCCCTTCTCCCAGGTTTCCTCCCTTTCCCCAGACTACCTGCCTACACCATTATTCTCTCTTTGGAGGCAACTCAGTTCTTTTCGTTACTCAGTTCTTTTGTTGCATTTTGTATTAGATGTTTCTTATACTACTTATAGAAAAGGCTTTAAAAGAAATAGGGAAAAAAATCTGTTCACTTTCAGTAAAGATTACCCTGGAGTCAAACAATGAATGGAGTGGATGTGGAGCCAGATTTGCCAGCTGTACCTCCATTAGTGACTTTGGAAGAGCTGTGGTGGTTCAGTGCTTGGACTCCAGTACTGCAGGCTAATTCTGTTGACTGTTGGCAGTTTGATTCTCACCAGCTCAAGGTTGACTCAGCCTTCCATCCTTCCGAGGTTGGTGAAATGAGGACCCAGATTGTTGGGGGCAATATGCTGACTCTGTAAATTGCTTAGAGAGGGCTGTAAAGCACTGTGAAGCGGTATATAAGTCTAAGTGCAATTACTATTACTTTCCCCACTCATACTCCTTCTGGATCTGGAACTTAAGATAATGGTTAGAAGGATTGATGGGCAAACCTAAACATGTTTACCCAAGCATCTAGAATTCCATGAAGCTGTGATGGCACAAAGAAAATGAATTCTTGATTTGTAATTTCAGACTCTTATAATTATTCTGTCTTTTTGTGGCTGACTATACAAGGAGCTGCCTTCATAGATGTGTTTGGGGCTCAGGATTGGTATAGGGCAGTGGAGCTTATGTCCCATTTCTACTTGGTGCATTCCCCACCACACATTGTAATTGCGTTAAAATGCTGAACTTGAACATCCAAGTGGAGTTGTGTAAACAATAAAGAAATCCACATTGATGGAAATACAACGTTATGTGGATAAAAGGGCTTAAACATTTTTAAGTCCAGAGGTGACATTTAGAAGGGCATCATGAAGATATCTCTCTAATTGAATAGACTATGATGATGAGCAGGAAGAGGAGCAGAATCAGATTTTTAAGTTTCTGTTATTACAGATAGTCCCTAACCTATGACCACAATTGGCACCAGAATTTCCATTACTAAGCAAGATAGCTGTTATGTGAATCATGCTTTCCCCATTGATTTTGCTTGTCATAAGTGCAGTCAGTGACACCAGGATGCTGTAACCATTGTAAGTACATGCCAGTTGTGAAGCACCCAATTTTTGATCATGTGACCCTGCAATAGTTGTAAGTGCAAAGACTGGTGTCATGTGACTTTTTTTAGTGAGTTATAACTTCAAATGGTCACCAAATGAATGCTTGTAAATTGAGGTCTACAATCTCAACCTCAATTTGAATCTCAAGCAGAGTTTTCAGGATGCAATTAATATGTCTTGCTTTCTGTAATCTTCGTACAGAATACTATTGGATCATCATGTACCTTCACCATGGTCTTAGCTTGCTATGCTAGTTATAGCTTTCTCTTCTACAAAGGACCTTCTTCTTCCTTCAGAAGTCTACATTCAGTATTTCAATTTTTGAATACAGAACACAATGTCAACTGAAGCATTTTGTAACATGTTATAGGAAGCATCACTACATTGTGGGGAAGTAATATAGGCAGCAGTTCAATTAATGTGTAGTGATGTTGCTAGTTTTGAATGAAAATGAACCTCTTCTCGATGTTGATTGGCCCTAGCCTGTAAGAATGAATTGCTGGCATATGTAGTTCATCCATTAGGGATAGACTGTCAGCCCTTTGAGGTATTTTGACAAGAAATTCAAACCTACAAGTAGTAACGCCCTTGGTAGTACCCTTTTTGTAAGGTTACAAGCAGAGGTGGCATTCAGCAGGGTCTGACCAGATCTGGAGAACTGGCAGTGGAAATTTTGAGTAGTTCAGAGAACCAGCAAATATCACCTCTGATTGGAGATTTTACAGTATCCTTCCCCTGCCACTCCCACCAAGCCATGCCCACTGAACCAGTATTAAACATTTTTGAATCCCACCACTGGTTACAAGTACAGGATCTTGTGACTCTAAAACCAATTCACTCCGCATTTACTTTTACTTTCCAGAAAACTAGTAAAATTCCCATCTAAGACATTTTCATGTCCCTTTTTCTTCCGTGAGCTGAAATATCCTTTGCATGATGGTTGCCTAGACCATAGTTCTTCCTCCTATATCATAAGTTCATTTTCACAAACTATTAAATAATCATAAAATATGAATGAAGAGGGGGGAAATGTATTGGTTGCTATTAGCACTACCATAAAATGTGAGGTAAGGAATGCTCTAGTTTATATAGCACTTTGTGGGTATATTGGGTCTCTTTTCAATTAGGTTAGGTTTTTTACATAGGTTTTGTTATGGTGAGGCCATTTGAAGAGCTTCCTACCCTGGATTCTTCATAGATTACCACAAAGCAGATAATTACACTGGCTGAATGTAAACTTTCACTTGTCCTATGTGTGTTTCTATGAAAATCAAGAAATGCTTTCCAGAATTTCAAAATACTGAAATTATCTGCCCTGAATTTCAGAGATTCAATTAGAGATTGCTGTGGTTAATCAACACTATTTCAGAAAATATAGAATAAAATTCTTTATTGGCCAAGTGTGGTTGGACACACAAGGAATTTGTTTTGGTGCAAATACTCTCAGTATACATAAAAGAAAAGATACATTCATCAAGAGTCAAGAATCATAAGGTACAACACTTAATGATAGTCATAGGGTACAATAAGCGATCAAATCGTACTAGGAAACAGTCAATATAAATTGTAAGATAAGCGACAAAGTTACAATGATACAGTCACATGTGGGAGGGGATGAGTGATAAGGAGTGATGAGAATAGTAATAGTAGTGCAGATTTTGTAAATAGTTGGACAGTGTAGAGGGAATTATTTGTTTAGCAGAGTGATGGCGTTCAGGGAAAAAACTGTCCTTGTGTCTAGTTGTTCTGGTGTGCATTGCTCTACGGTATCGTTTTGAGGGTAGAAGTTGAAACAGTCCAGGATATGAGCAGTCTGTAAATATTTTCACAGCCTTCTTTTTTACTCGTGCAGTATACAGGTCCTCGATGAAAGGCAGGTTGGTAGTAATTGTTTTTCCGGCAGTCCTAATTATCTTCTGAAGTCTGTGTCTGTCTTGTTGGATTGCAAAACCAAATCAGACAGTTATAGAGGTGCAGATGATAGACTCAATAATTCCTCTGTAGAACTGGATCAGCAGCTCCTTGGGAAGTTTGAGTTTTCTGAGTTGGCAGACAAAGAACATTCTTTGTTGTGCTTTTTGGATGACGTTTTTGATGTTAGGTGACCATTTTAGGTCATGTGTTATAGTAGAACCTAGAAATTTGAAGGTCTCTACTGTTGATACTGTGTTGTCTAGTACTGTAAGAGGTGGTAGTATGGGAAGGTTTCTTCTAAAATCTACCACAATTTCTACAGTTTTGATTGTGTTCAGTTCCAGATTGTTCCGGTTATACCATGAGGCAAGTTGTATAATCTTCTGTCTATATGTGGATTCATCATTGTCTCAAATGAGACCAATCACTGTTGTCTCATCAGCAAGCTTCAATATTTTAACAGATGGATCATTTGAGATACAGTCATTGGTATATAGGGAGAAGTGGAGAAAGCATACAGCCTTGAGAAGGCCCTGTGCAGGTATCAGATGTGATTCTGCCTAGCTTCACCTGCTGCTTCCTGTCTGTTAGGAAGCTTATGATCCACTTACAAGTGTGTTCAGGTACTGCTAGTTGGTTTAATTTACTTTGAAGAATGTATGGGATAATGGTATTGAATGCTGAACTGAAGTCTACAAAGAGGACCCTTGCGTAGGTATTTGGAGATTCAAGGTGTTGTAGGATGTAATGCAGAGCCCTATTAACAGCATCACCTGTCATTCTATTTGCTCATTATGCAAACTGCATGGGATCTAACAGCAGATCTCTGATGGTTTTCAGATGGGACAGCACATGCCTTTCAAATATTTTCATAACTACAGATGTTAGAGCAACTGATCTATATTCATTCAGTTCCTTGATGGAAGGCTTCTTTGGCACTGGGATGATAGTAGAGCATTTGAAGCAGGAAGGAACATAGCACATCTCTAGTGATCTATTGAAGATTCGGGTGAAGATGGGGGCCAATTGGTCAGTGCAGACTTTTAAGCAAGAAGGAGTTATGTTGTCTGGGCCTGGTGCTTTTCTTGGCTTTTGTCTATGAAATAGATCTTGCACTTCTTTTTCTGTGATCACCAGATTTACGATCTCATGCACAGAGGAGGATTTGTAGCTGGGCAGATGCAGATAGATAAATTCCACAAAACATCCATAACAAAGTACATTTATTGGTACATCAGGTATCTTCATAACTCACATTTGTGATGAAGTTCTTCTATAATGACCAATCCTTTGTATATCAGCCTTGCAGGTAAAAGATTGTTATCTCCTAACGCATCTCGTAGCAGTAGAAAAAGCTGCTATGAGTTAGAGAGTTCAGACAAAGAATTAGGAAAACCTCCCCCAACCCACCAATGATCAATTTAGTGACCAATCAGGATTACAGATGCGGCCATGTGACATGAACTACATTTCCCAGGATACCTTTAACTACATTTACCATGATGCATTCCCTTAAGGGGACAGCTCATAATTCCTAAGTAACTAGACCTTTGGGACAGCACACAAGACATTGTGAACCCAATGGGTTGGGGCCAGTTGTAGGAGGCTTGGCTGTTGTTGGTGTGTTTGAGATGGGGGTTGTGGAGATAGGTGGCTGTAGTTTCCTTTCAAACGTGCAGTAAAACACATTCGGGTCATCTGCTAGTTGTTGACTTGCTTCTGCCTGGGAAGGAGGTTTGCTGTAGCAAACTTGCTGTAGCCAGTGATGTTTTAAAGAGTTTTCCACATGTTTGCTGGTTTATCTGCTGGGAACTGATTCCTTATCTTTTCAGAGTAGCTTCTTTTTGCTGCTGTGATCTCTTTTGTTAATATGTTTCTGGCCTGATTGTATAGCATTCTGTCACCTGTTCTTTAGGCTTCCTCTTTGGAGCGCCGTAGCTGCTTAAGTTTAGCTGTGAACCAAGGTTAATTGTTACTATATATTTGCAGGTTCCTTGTTGGTACACACAAGTCTTCACAGAAGCTCACATATGATGTTATAGTATCTGTGAGCTCATCTAGGTTTGCAGAGGCATTTTCAAAAACATTCCAATCAGTCCAATTAAGGCAAGCCTGGAGAAAAAGCAATAGTAGGTTACTATTGGATCCTTGCACTTTGTTCATTGAACAAGGTACAATGTCTGGTTTCAAATAATATACTGAACCACAGCAGATTGGATCACATCATGACTTAATGCAATTTATAGGGAAAACTGGAAATTGCAATGCAATGATAAGTGAACCAAGTCTCTCTTTTTAAGGAATAAAGTTGATGGAATTATGAAAATCATACACATTGTTCCATTAATTTCCTCTCATTTTAACCTTGCATGTTTTCCTTTGTCTCAAGCCTCCCAGAAATTTTAGCATTAGTCTTTGTATCAAGTTAAATGAAAATGTTTCGGTGAATTTCTAACAAAAACTAAATTGGAAATGTTACACAAAAGTTTACATTCAGATGTAAACAGATCAGCTTTTGTGTAGTCAAATTGTTTTTTGTTTTAAAAGAAAGGTGAGCAAAGAACTTTTAGAGCAGTGAAGTCTGCTGAAGTCTACTTGTAGGACCAGATTCAAAATAATTCAGTGAAGATTTAAATAACAGGTCTTTGCTTAATTATGTTACATCTACATGATCATATTGTTGCTGAGCCAAGGTGTTCCTTGTAAGTATCTTCATATATTGTGAAGTTACAATTCAATTGATACTCTGGGCAGCAGAATGTTTTCTCGCTATACTGCACAAACCTACCCTTGCAAAGTAACTTGCCATCTGTTTTTTCCTTTGGCTTATCAGGCTATGAAGATCATAGCCATTTGATTTAGTTCTAGAAGATTAGGAAAGCTACACAGTTGTTCATTTGGACAGGTATAAAATCGCACTGTTCTGTATTGCAGAACAGAGTACTGGGAAATAGAAAACACAATCAATAATAGTGTCATTCTTCCAGTGAAAAAGAGATGAACATTTTGGCTGAATCATGAAAAAACTGAACCTAATAAAAATGGATGTTCATCAAGAAAGGATTTCACAACTCAACAAATACTCAGTTCTCTCCCATCCAAATGCACTAGATTCTTGCTGTCTCAATTCTAGTTTATCTCAGATGTAAAAGTGGACAATAAGAGTGAGCATGTAGTAACTAAAATGTCTTCCTCATTTCTTATCTGAATTTGTCTTATAGAAATAGTTCTACACTTGAGGAAGCCATAACCTTCTGACATAGTTCTTCAGAACAGCTGTGGGGCATTCACATTTTCTGGATCCATGCTCACTGTTTTAGCTACCATTCAATCAGACTTTTTTGTTAAAAATAAATTAAACAGCAAGTAATGAAAATGGTTCTAATGTATACAGGGATACAATTAAAAGCTGTAATGTATATTCTCCCTCTATGAAAATGTCAGATATTTATCAATGACAGAATTCTGCTTAGAACCTTCAGTCTATATCTAGTTTAGTAAAAAGAAGGACTAGAGGAGACATGATAGCAGTGTTCTGATATTTGAGGGGCTCCGACAAAGACAAAGAGATCAGCCTATTTTGTAAAGCACCAGAAGGCAAGATAAGAAACAATAGATGGAAACTAATCAAGGAGGGAAGCAACCTAGAACTAAGGAGAAATTTCCTAATGGTGAGAATAATTAAGCAGATTGGCTTGCCTTTAGAAATTGTAATCACTGGAGGCTTTTAATAAGAGACTGGACTGACTAGATGTTTGAAATGGTCTAGGGTTTCCTGTTTATGCAGAGTGTTGAACTAGTAGACTTCCAAAGTCTCTTCCAATTCTGTTATTTGATGTTCTATGATTTGCCTTTCTATGCACCACCACAACATTCCTTTATTAAGCAATTTCAAAAGACTAGATTGTTCTCTGGCTTCTCAAATGAATATAATGCAATTTAGTTTCTGATAATCTTTAAATATTTACCAGATACTAACTAAAAGACTCTAAACCATTTTGCTGCAGTTCCATTATATTTATTTTTTCTTAAAAAATAATTCTGCTTCATGCCCACATCGAATGAAGTTCCATTTAGAAATCCTGAAACAGCCTCTGTGGTTTCACTTCTTGAACTTTGTCACCTGCCTATAAATGGAATTAGTTTCTATGCTAATGGAAGCAAAACTTGGATTTATAGAAATTGTTCATACCCTGGGCCAGTGGTGGAATTCAATTTTTTTTACTATTAGTTCTGTAGGCATGGCCTGGTGGGTGTGGCAGGGGAAGGATACTGTAAAATCTCCAGTCAGAGGTGGTATTTGCTGGTTGTCCGAACTACTCAACATTTCCACTACCGGTTCTCCAAAACTGGTCAGAACCTGCTGAATACCACCCCTGCCCTGGGCAAATAAATGGAAGAACATTTTTGTTGAATTAATAATGTCTTCAATAAGCAAATGCATGACACATAATGCTCACATAAACATCCACACCTTTAAACATATCACATTCTCTCTTTCCTACAGACACCTACTTAAGACATATGAAATGTAGGTTTTCTCTGATGTTAAAGGAACACAAGTATATCTCAAATGATTTCAATGTGATTTATCTGGCATAAATAATCATCACCAAATATTGAACATAGCTTAATGGCAGAGCTATGCACAGAAGCTCAAGATTAATATTTGCCGAGGGGGTAGCAAATCCTTTTGAAATCCTGATTTCAGAATTATATTGGGCTAGGAGAATGTATGTTCTGATTCAATGCCCCTGGTCATTAAATACATAAAAATCTCATCAGCCATTAATCTAGTGAGATCTCCTTTTGTTGTTGTTGTTGATTCTGTATCACACTAAAGGTCATCATGTTGGTGGGAATGCTAGGCCATTTTCTTCATCTAGCATTTGGTTTCTCATGAGTCTTTACATGAGGAACAAACTAGTAGGATGTAATGACATCACAAATCCTTTATCAATCTCTGTGGCTTCACTGCTGTAGTTGAGTAAGTATTGGTATGCTTATCTCCTCTGCCACTCCTTGTCCTATAGTTCACCGTTCCCTCTTCTGGCCCAGCTAAATATTGGTGAGAGCTGACAGAGGATGTAGCACTAACTTATTTCAGCACCACAGCAGCATATAATCTTTATGACTGATATAAACATTTTATTGTATTTCTGTGAAACTGCAGTTGTACTGTAATTCCAAAAAGCACAGAAGCTTCTTCTCAACATCTAAAACAGGAAATAAATCTATTCTGCAATGGTTCAGCACATCCAATTAATGTTAATGAGCTCTTCCTTTCAACTTAATTGGATCAGAGTCTAGAAATCAAGAAGTGGTTCAGCTTCACTGTTTCTTTTGAAATAAATTCGGGCAAATCTTGTTCTGTGAAATTGTCTTTATTTGTCTGATACATGATAGCTGAAAGCTCTCTAGATCAGACTACTTCGGTGCTGCACGTCTAAGGTTGTAAGTTCATTAATGAAAGATTGACTTCATATGGAAAGCTAATCAGAAAAGCAAAAGACAGTTTTTACAAATTAACAGTTTTGAAAATTAACTATTATAGCTTTGTGGGAAGACATACAAAACATTCTCTTGTGTCAATAAAGCAGATGTGCCTTTTTTCAGGCACATATGGATGATTTGTGATGTATGCAGAGACAGCTCAGAACAGTTTCTGAAATGATCATGTGAGCCTGGAAAAAAAAGATGCAAAATGGATCTGCAAACGTTTCCACACATTACAAACCACCTGTTTCAAATATGTGTGTAGCCCTCATGTCCATTTTCATGAAGCTCACGCGTTCATCAAGCTCAGAGATGACAACTTTTTACAGATGATGTCAGTACTTTTTAAAGCATATAATTTTTTGGTTATAATGTTAAAAAAAAATCAGGAAAAAAAAACCCTCAATGATATGAAGCAACATAAAAACAAAAGTGTACCCATAAAATCCTCAACAAACCAAAATACACATGTTGCAATAAGTTGATAAAAACAATTTATATACAAGTAGATAATCCAGGACCTATTAGGCAATTCTTATTTCCACATATAATATAGGCTTGTACCCTCCCCCTCGCCTTCCCCCCAGAATTGCCTGCCATTTTATTGTGGGGAGGGAGAACAAAGGAAGCCACAGACTGCAAGGAAAACTCTACCTTTGCTGCCCATTGCAGAATGTCCCCAGGGCTCTCTCAGGTATTGTTTGTTTCTTGATTGTTGGTCTAATGTTAATCTTGGTTTTAATTTCTGCTCATCTGGATGTTGAGAAAGTGTTTTGGTCCTTTTGTTTTCTTTTTGGCTTTTTGATTGTCTCTTTTGAATGGTATTTAGACATTGTGCCTGTTTATGACCTATTTGTCCTGTTTTGTTAGGCAAGGCAATAAATATTTGGACGACATACATTACTCAGTTGAATGTAAATTATTATTATATTGAGATTATGTTCTGGGTTTTATGGGCAATTATCAAGATGCTTTGCCTATATGTGTGGATGTTATTCCAGAGTTTGATAAACAGATTATTCAATTAGCTTGAAATAGGCACAATATACTTCCAGGATTTTGAATGAATGAATGAATGATTTCTTTATTGGCCAAGTGTGATTAGACACACAAAGAATTTGTCTTGGCGCATAATGCTCTCAGTGTATATAAAGAGAAAAGATACATTCATTAAGAATCATAAAGTACAACACTTAATGATAGTCACAGGGTACAAATAAACAATCAAATCATACTAGGAAACAGTCAATATAAATCATAAAGATACAAGCCACAAAGTTACAGTCATACAGTTACAAGTGGGAGGAGATGGGTGATAGGAATGATGAGAAGATTAATAGTAATAGTAATGCAGACTTAGTAAATAGTTGGACAGTATAGAGGGAATTATTTGTTTAGCAGAGTGATAGCGTTCAGGAAAAAACTGTTCTTGTGTCTAGTTGTTCTGGTGTGCAGTGCTCTAAAGCAGTGGTTCCCAAAGTGGGCGGTACCACCCCCTGGGGGGCAGTGGGATGCCTTAGGGGGCACTAAGAGGCAAGGGGGCTGGCAGGGGGGTGCTAAGAGGTGGCGGGGGGGCGTTCGAGGTGCCGGCCCTGCAGCTTCACTCATTCTGTAGCACTGCTCCAGAGCCAGCACCTCCAATGCGGAAGTGGTGGCACGTTACGTACCACCACGGCTGTGTTCAATGCGCCGCCCCCTGCTGCCTCTTAGCACCCCTCTGCTGGCCCCTTTGAGGATGCTAAGAGGCAGCAGGGGGGTATTCGAGGCGCCAGTCCTGCAGGTTCACCTATTGACTGTAGCACCGCTCTGGAGCTGGCACCTCCAATGCGGAAGTGGTGGCACGTTATGTGCCGCCATGGCAGCGTTCAATGCACTGTCCCCCTGCCACCTCTTAGTGTCCCCAAGGGGGCCAGCAGAGGGGCACTAAGAGGCAGCAGGGGGGCATTCGAGGTGCCAGCCAGCCCTGCAGGTTTACCCATTGAGGCGCCGGCTCTGGAGCGGCAGTACAGTCAATGGGTGAACTTGCAGGGCCGGCGCCTCAAATGCCCCTCTGCCACCTCTTAGCTTCCCCAAGGAGGCCAGCAGAAGGGTGCTAAGAGGTGGCAGGGGTGTGGCGCATTGAATGTGGCCGTGGCGGCATGTAACGTGCCACCGCTTCCGCATTGGAGGCGCCGGGTCTGGAGCAGTGCTAGTCAATGGGTGAAACTGCAGGGCCATCCGGCACCTTGAACGCCCCCTGCCGCCTCTTAGCCCTGCTCTTCTGGCCCCCTTGGGGATGCTAAGAGGTGGCAGGGGGGCGTTGCCTGCCTGCCTGCCTGTCTGTCTCTCTATCCATCCATCCATCCATGTTCAAAGCGCCAGCCCCGCAGGCACATTGGGAAAGTAGAGTGTGGTATTCACAGAACTGACGGCAGTCCCCACTCAGGTCCGCAGTTCTGGCGGGAGCGCCAATCACTCCCATTGGCTGATGCCGTTTGACAGCTGGCTATAAAAGGAGCTCTCAAACAGCATCAGCTGTTGCCGCCAGCTGATCTACCTTGTTAGCCTCGGCAGTCGCGGCAACCCTTTATTCATTGAATAAAGCTTCTAACTGATCGCTCTGTGTTTGCCTCATATCTCCGCCGCTCTACAACACTGTCAACGAGGGTGGGATGCAATAAGAGGCAACCAGACGTTCAACAAGCTGAGCTAAGTCACTAAAAAAAGAGCAGAGCCACCGAGAGCTGACAGCCGCAGCTGCTGACGCTCTCCATGAGCGCGAAGTTTAAAAGCCTCCACAGCTGAGGAGACAGACACCACCTGACAGGCGCAGCCGCAATCGCTCTTTTAAGAGCGTAAGTTTCAAAATCTTCCCCAGCTGAGGGGACAGACGCTGCCACCTCACGATGACTTCCAGCCCGGCATTTCCACCCTTCAAGCTGACTGCTGAGATGTGGGAATCGTACAAAAATCACTTCATCTGCTTCCTAGATGTGATAGACCCCACGGACACCACAGACCACCGAAAGAAATCATACTTCCTTAGCTTTTGCAGGGCTGCGGTTTTTGACACTGCTACAGCACTGGTCGCTCCTCTTTCTATTAGAACTATCCCCTGGGAGGAGCTTCAAGAGATCCTCTCCAACCACTACTCCCCTAAGCCTTCCCAAATCGCTAGGAGACATGCCTTTAGGATGACGAAGCAGTCTGAGGGGGAGTCAGTTAGTGAGTATATGGCAGCTTTACGATCAGCTGCCCTACAATGTGGGTTCAGAGATTACCATCCATCCATCCATCCATCCATCCATCCATCCATCCATCCATCCATCCAAAGGGTCTGTCTGTTTGCCTGCCTGCCTGCCTGCCTGCCTGCCTGTCTGTCTGTCTCTCTATCCATCCATCCATCCATGTTCGAAGCACCGGCCCCGCAGGCACATCGGGAAAGTAGAGCAAAGCCAGTCTGAGAGGGAGGGAGGGAAGGAGGGAGAGAGAGAGAGAGAGAGAGAGACAGACAGACAGACAGACAGACAGACCTGATGCATCAGATTGAATGAGGCCTAGTTTAGACTGAGGTCCTTTTCCACACTGAAACATCTTTGCCAGCACATTGAAACCTCTTTGGCTTCTATTAAAGGTTTTGTGGATGAAACATGGACATGACTATCAGGAAGCTCTCACATTTTGTTGAGGCTTTAAACAGGATCCATTGGACCAGATCTCCACCCTAAAAATTACTTTTCCCCAATGTATTACAGTGCCAATTCTGAAGAAGGCAAAACCAAAATGTATTGGTAAATTACAAGGAGAACACACACACACACACACACTCCCTTCTAACCCTGCTGGAGCAGGTGATTGGACTAGAATAGATATCTCATTATCTTTCTCCTCCCTCCCTCCTTCTTTATTTCTTTTTCTTTCTGTCCCTTCTTTCCATCCCCCCCTCTTTCTTTGTCCCTTTTTCTTTCTTTCCCTTTTCTCTTTATTTTCTCTCTCTCTCTCTCTCTCTCTCTCTTTCTTTTCTCTCTCTCTTTCCCTCTCTCAGGCTCATCCCTTTGGATCAGGGGTTGCCAAACTTTTGGACCTCAGGGACCACCAAACTCATAATTTTAAATCCTGGAGACCACTAATATGAATTTTGACTGACAGTGGCTTTCTGGCGTTGGTGGGAGAGAGAGAGAGAGAGATCTGATCCAACCTCTCTCTCTCCCTCTCTCTCACACACACAGGCAGGGGTGGGATTTAGATCCCTGATCTAAAGCTGTCAAAACTCCAAAAACTGGTCAAGTAGCTCTGGAGAGGCCAGTCATAAATTAGAACACTTGCTAAACAACCGGTCATTAAGTGAGGACCACTTGTATTTGGTTTGCCAGTCACCTGGCCACGCTCACCCAGTCACATGACCAGCAAGCCATGCCCACCCAGTCATGTGACCAGCAAACCACACCCTCAAATTAGGCCACACCCATAGAAATTTGAATCCCACCCCTGGGTGTGGTGCACTGAGGATGAGTTTGTAGCACCAAGGAGCCAGTGAACCGAAAAAGTTTAGGAACCACTGCTCTATAGCATCGTTTTGAGGGTAGGAATAGAAACAGTTTATGTCCAGGATGTGAGCGGTCTGTAAATATTTTCACAGCCCTCTTTTTGACTCATGCAGTATACAGGTCCTCAATGGAAGGCAGGTTGGTAATAATTTTTTTGTTATGTATATATGTATATTTTGTATACACATATACATAAAATGTATGTATATTTGTACAATGTGAGGCTTTGTTTACTCTTTGAATTTTCTTAAATACCTTGGAATAAAATTTTAAATTGCAAGCAAATTCCTTTTTCAAAGTACATTATTTATTCTAGAAAGGACCAACATCCCTAAAAAAAATTGGTACACTCGCACTCCATTCTCCTAGCAAGGAAAAATATGTTGAAATACGTGGGATGGAGTCCTGCTATTAGCATCACGGGCAGAGATAAGATGGCAGCTGAAGGGCCTAGGAATCAAGATGAACAGAAATGATGCTTCCCTAAAGCTGTCTGCCATTTCGTGTATCTAAGAAAGAAAGAAACAGCACGTATCATTTAACCAATGCGCCTCTATGAGTTCCAGAGATTTTCATTTTATTCAAATCCTATTTCATAAATAGACAAAAACTATTTTAAAAATGGAAAGACCTTTCTTCTTATTAAGCTGCATATTTAGAAATGGTGGAAACACATATATATGAAGTAAAATCACACTGCCTTCAATTTACTCACTTATTATTGGGATATTTTATTTTATTATCCCCCCTCAATCAAAAATGCTGTTATAAAAGTATAAGCTGATTGTAGAATTAATATTGACATTTCCATGTTATTTTTTTAAATGACCAAGAAAATGGAAGGATAAGTGCTTCAAATGTAGAACTGTTATGCATGTCTCCATGGCAAGAAAATGTGCTATTGATCTGCAATTTTACATTAGGTTGGAAAAGCACAAGAAAGTAAATTGAGAGAAAACTCATTAGAAATTGAATTGATTGGGAAAAATCAGAGGACATTATTATTACAGCAAAAGAGCATTTGTGAATTCCCTTTATTTAAATACCGCTGTTCTTTCAAGTCAATAGATGGCATGTCTGTCTTGGGGAAGAGGATATTCCTTAACTGTGAAGTAACCTAAAAATGTCCAGTGATGAAACAAAAACAAACTTGGCTGAATCTTGTAGACAAACACTTATTATTGGCAGGATTAATCAAGTATTTAAAAAAGATCACAAGAGATTGTATCACAGTACAAATCTTTGCAAAAGACATATTTATTTTGAAATACTGTTTCAGCTTCATTTAGCTCCAGCTATTACTCATTAAGGTAAAAGTAAAGGTTCCCCCACACATGTGTGCTAGTCGTTTCTAGCTTTAGGGGTGGTGCTCATCTCTGTTTCTAAGCTGAAGAGCCTGCACTGTCCAAAGACATCTCTGTGGACATATGGCCTGCATGACTAAACACAGAAGGCTCATGGAACACTTTTACCTTCCCACCAAAGTGGCCCCTATTTTTGTACTTGCTTTTTTATGTGCTTTTGAACTGCTAGGTTGACAGAAGCTGGGACAAGTAATGGGAGCTCACTCCGTCATGTGGCACTAGGGATTCGAACCGCTGATCTGCAGACCTCTGATCAACAAGCTCAATGTCTTAACCACTGAGCCACCACATCCCTGGTATTATTACTGAGATGTTATTTTAGATTTAGGTGGTATATAGTTAGAGATACACAGCTTTTGAGAAAAATATACATCACTGACCCAGTTACCAATGCCTTAGAATAATAGAATTATAGAGTTGGACAGTACCTTACAGGTCACCTAATTCAACCTCTGCTCACAGCAGAATCCATTAGAGCAGGGATTTTCAACCTTTTTCAGTTAAACATAAAAATAGATCGACAGATGATGCTGTTAATTTGTCTCTGCACTACATCCTATAGCACCTTGAATTTCCAAATATCTTTGCAAGGGTCCTCCTTGGTAGACTTCAGTTCAGCATTCAATACCATCATTCCAGACATGCTTCTAACTAAACTAAACTAACTAGAGGTATCTGAACACACTTGTAAGTGGATCATAAACTTCCTAACAGACAGGAAGCAGCAGATGAAGGTAGGCAGAATCACATCTGATACCTGTACAATTAGCACAGTCCCCAATCCCAAGGCTGTGTGCTTTCTCCACTTCTCTTCTCCCTATATACCAATGACTGCATCTCAAATGATCCACCTGTTAAAATACTGAAGTTTTCAGATGATACAACAGTGATTAGTCTCATTCGAGACAACCACAAATCCACATACAGACGGGAGGTTGTACAACTTGCCTCATGGTGAAACCGGAACAATCTGGAACTGAATACACTTAGAACCATAGAAATGGTGGTAGACTTTAGGATAAACCCTCCCATACTACCACTTCTTACAATACTAGACAACATAGTATCAACAGTAGAGACCTTCAAATTTCTAGGTTTTATCATATCACAAGAACTTAAAATGGACACCTAACAACAAAAACGTCATCAAAAAAGCACAACAAAGAATATTCTTTCTGTGCCAACTCAGAAAATCCAAACTGCTCAAGGAGCTGCTGATGCAGTTCTCCAGAGGAATTATTGAGTCTGTCATCTGCACCTCTATAACTGTCTGGTTTGGTTCTGCAACCCAATGAGACAGACACAGACTTCAGAGTAATTAGGACACCAGAACAACTAGACACAAGAACAGTTTTTCCCCGAACGCCATCACTCTACTAAACAAATAATTCCCTCAACACTACCCAACCATTTACAAAGTCTGCACTACTATTATTATTATTTTTCTCATCACTCCTTATCACCCATCCCCTCCCACACGTGACTATGACTGTAACTTTGTAACTTGTATCCTTACAATTTATATTGACTGTTTCCTAGTATGATTTGATTGCTTATTGTACCCTATGGCTATTATTAAGTGTTGTACCTTATGATTCTTGACTCTTGACAAATGTATCTTTTCTTTTATATACAGTGAGAGCATTTGCACAAGACAAATTCCTTGTGTGTCCAATCCCACTTGGCCAATAAAGAATTCTATATAAATCTTGGAACTCCTGATCAAGATAAAAAGCTCTAATGATAAAAAAAAAACTGATTGCATTTGAATAACTTTTTTTTTGCTCCATCAAGTTTTTTTACACCATCAAGTTCTCACGCATTCCTCAATGGCATTAAAACATTTCACGATGGTCTAGCTTCTATCTATAAGATTTCTGTGAAGAAGAACTCACCACTTTATGTGACAGCCAATTTACTGGGTGAGAGCTCATGCAATCAAGAAGTTATTCCTGATGTCTAGTGTGAACCTGTTTCTTTGTAGGTTCAACCAAATAGTTCTGGTCCTGCTCTCTGGGAAAAAAGAGAATAAGTCTATTCAATCTTCTGCGTGCCAGCCATTCACATCATTGAAGACAGCTGTCATAGCTCTTTCCTGTCATCTTTTCAACAGGTAAGGATACCCACAGTGGTGGGATTCAAATTTAAATGTGAAAGTTCTTGCATAAAGAAGACATTTGGTTGTGTACCTTGACTCCATCTAAACCAGTGGTGGGATTCATTTTTTTTTACTACTGGTTCTATGGGCATTGCTTGGTGCATGTGGCAGGAGAAAGATACTGTAAAATCTCCAGTCACAGGTGGTATTTGCCAGTTCTCTGAACTACTCAAAATTTCCACTATCAGTTCTCCAGAACTAGTCAGAACCTGCTGAATAACACATCTGGATACCCAGTTCCCTTACCCTAACTCTTCACCAATATTATTCTGAATTTCCTCCAAATTGTCCCTTTTGGTGAAACAATTCCTTTCCATGATCTACAAAAACTTCCTTCCTTGTTTCCTTTGGATCTATTCCTGTCAAGAGGCAGAATATATTCTGTTTATAGGAGGATAAAAACTTGCCCCATTAGACAAAAGTCTTTACATAAATAAATCTATATCTAAAGCATCCACATTTTCAGAAAAGGACAGCTCTTTTGTGATTTTTCCCAACAGGTGTTCCACAATTTACTGCAATTTATCCCATTGTGTAACTTTATACAAGTAGTCTTCCTTTAGCGATCACACTGAAAGCTGGCAACTTAGTTGTTAAGCAAACAGATCATCTAGTGAAACTGTAGTGTAACTGTGCTTATCATCTTATTTCAGCTTTCCTTTCTTTATAGATCTGCAAGGATCATAAATGCTAAGTTTCGATTTAAATGACTTTTTCAAGACTCATAACTGCGAACAGTAAAAGTCAGTTGCTAAACAAAGACTGCTTGGTGTCATTAATTGTGGGTGATTCCAGCAGTTGATCAGAAGAATTGGGAGACGCTTTGCAAATGCCTTTAATTCAATATTAGGATGTTGTTATGTATTAAAGCAGAATAGAGTAAATCTGTTATTTCTTAGATTTAGAAACAATACTGTAGCTTGGCTGAAGCAACCCAAAATTACTTTTGTCTTTTTTGCATCAATATTCCACGACTTGTTAGTATTCAGTTTTATGATTACTCCACAATCTGTATCACAAGGTTTATTGCAAAGCTGAGTATCTGACTTGGTAATTTTGCATTTGTATGGGTATTTGTATGGGCTGTAGTGGTGCAGTGGTTAGAATGCAGAATTGCAGGATAACTCTGCCCACAGCCAGGAGTTCAGTCCTGACCATTTCAAAGTTGACTCTGCCTTCCTTCCAAGGTTGGTTAAAATGAGGACCCAAATTGTTGGGGGCAATCCTGGCTGTGGGCAGACTCATGCTGACTCTGTAAAATAGTTAGAGAGTGCTATAAAATGCTATGAAGTGATATATAAGTTTAAGTGCTATTGCTATTTGATTTCCTCTGCCTAAAAAAATCTTAGCTAATGCCATGAAAATGTGGAAAAATTAAAAGAGGGTGTTGCAAGAAGAAAAGCTGAATTCCTACACATATTTCTTGTTAAGGCAATGCTTAGGAAATATTGAAACCTCTGAAAAATCAGAATTAAAACATTATCAGCAGTTGTAAATCTGACTTACCATGTATGACTGGTATGAAGTGGATTTATATTTATATAAATATAATCTGCTTTTTTCATACTCAAAATGGCTAACACTCTAATTTGAAAGCGTGGCATACCTGAAACGCATTAAGACCTCTGCTCTAAAATAAAAATATGGCAAGGATGTCCTTCTGTCTGTATTAGAATATGAATCTAATATGAAAAAAATTCAGCTCCTCTCTTGTATTCATGTAAAGGATTCTGTCCAGAGGTGGTATTCAGCAGGTTCTGACCAGTTCTGGAGAACCAGTAGCAAAAATTTTGAGTAGTTCGGAGAACAGGCAAATACCACCTCTGATTGGCCCCACCCCCATCTATTCTTTTCCTCCTGAGTCCCAGGTGATTGGCTGGGTCTTCTTTTGTTGCCCTGCACAGGAGAATGGAGCTGGAAAGCAGGTTAGTGGGGTGGGGTGGTGACGGATATCAAAGACCAGTCATTGTGCAGGGTGCCAGGATATCTGACCATATATGTGGCATTTATTACCCTTATACCATTTTTACAAGCAAGGAAGAGTAGCATAGATACAGTATTTGGATTGGAGAATAGATCCAACATGGGTGAAAGCTCCCAACCACATTGATACAACCTCCCAACCAATCCTTAAGACTAGTGATGATGTTAGTAAATGAGATCATCTATAAGTCTAGGACTTTCCACCTTCACCAAAATACACCTTCACCAAGATAAAAAATGAGATCATGCAAGTAGCAAAAGAGGCCCAGATAGACTTCAGACACTGCAGTTTGCTGCTAGCATCTGGAGCCATCTATAGGATCTCAGTAGCTACTACAGTGTGGGGAATGGGATTTTGCAGGATCCTTCCCCTGGAGTGGGGTGGGAATGGAGATTTTACAGTATCCTTTCCCTGCCATGCCCACCAAGTCACACCCACCAAGCCACGCCACACCCACCAAGCCATGCAGTAGTACATTTTCTTTGAATCCCACCACTGATTCCATCATGGTATTTGTCTCCATAAAAAAAGATACTTAGCTGAATTTAATTTTGTGATGGAGAGAGATGTGAGAAGAATTCTTCATACAGAGTTTTTGAGATTGGTCAATGTCATATCTTGACTCTCCTGTATCCTGAGGAAGTCTTTTAAACAGATACTCATCTAACTTCTGAGATCTCTCAGAGGCACCAGAGCATGACTTCTGATGTCTGCAGGCAGCTAACTAATAGAAAGAGCATAAGGAGTAATTAATGAAAGCCACTAAGTTGTAAACTCCACAAGTGAAAGCTAGTCAGTGACAAAGAGGTGATGCATGATCAGAGTGAGTTTGGCAGCACCACCAGTTCTGGAGATGCTCATTCTATTGATACAGATTTAAATCTGGCCATGCTGAAATAATATTCAAATGAGTAGCATCTGCTTCCTGGTGTTATTATTATTTCTCTCCAGCATTTCATCTCATGAGTCTCATTCCCTGTTTTGCCAGCTTTTTCAACATTTCTTTTTTTCATATCTGCTCCCTAGTCTAGAACAATCCAACAAAGCTGGGGAAGAGGTGGTGATGATGTGACTGCAGGCTTCAAACCCCACCATTAACCAGTTCAGCAGCCCTCCACTATTGCAAAAGGAACACCCCTCTCTGTAACTTTTCCAATATTTTGGAAATAATTTCCAAATATTTCTGCAGGCTTGAATTTATGCTCATGCAAAGAAATCATATTTAAAAAATGATGCAAGCTTTCCTTCAATTTGTGTTTTCAGAAAGTGTGGCTCTTGACACACCATCTTAAAGATAGATTATGTGCTAAATAAAATTTAACACAGGGTTCAAGAAGACTATAATATTTATACACAGTTACTTTGAAATCCCGCAATTAATTACATGCTATTTAAGCATATATGTGAAAATATTTATTAGTCTTTGGAAAATACCAAATTAAAAGAAAATTAGTGGGTTTTTTTTTGTTTATCTAGCTCTTGAAGTATGAAGTTTCCATTCAATCCATCCTTACAAATTTACATTTGTAAATTTCTTAATAAATAGGATGGAGAAAACTTAGATATTAAAATTTAGAAGGTGGATGACTCAGAAAGTAAAACAGTTAAGTTCTTCCATTCTGGTGCTTAATTCTTGTGTATTGGGCTAAATTAGAGCTGATGTCCCCCTTCCCCATATTGTTAGCCTCTCAATGGATATACATATAGCACTTTTTTTCGCACTGAGCATAGCACTCTGTCTTCTTTCTTTCACTGTGCAGTATGTTCCAAGTGCTCCAGTCCTCCCATGGAATAATAGGGATCTTCAAACATTTGCAACATGGACAACCTCCTGTGGACATTTTTTCAAAATGGCTGCGGGTCAGAGGTTTTCCCATGACCATATGATCGCCCTAAGGAGCATAGCCAGTTAAAAATCATTACTGTGCTAGAATACCATCTGCTACTTCCTGTAGTTCCACTTGCCATAGGGTGTGATTTGTCCTCATGTTGATCTTTTTTCCTGGCCAGTGGTCACATTTTTAAAGGAAGCATTAGGTTACAGACAGCTACTCTTTTTATTTTCCAATAAGCTATTGAGGGACCTATTTGGGCACCTATATAAGCTCAAATACAGTATATAAGCACTCTTGGAAATAATATTACTATTGAAAGCTGGCGTGGCACTTTGTGGGATTTGTGTTAATATCCTATTTTGTGGGTATGATGTACTGTATAACTATAGGTATTGTAGATACTGTAAACCCTATTTCAGAAATCCGGAAACTCAGTCAACAAATACATTTACTTGCAGGTTTGGTGAAAAGTAGTTTATTGTAGATTGTTTTCTTCCAGTGGGCAAACAACGGCAATTCCAAGCAAAGCCAACACTGAGAGTGAACACTTCCCAGAGACTTTTATGCCCCATCCCCTTCCCATTCCCAAACTAGCATCTGCCTAACTCATTAACCCCATGCCCCACTGCCCCGCAATCCTAATCACAACTATATCCAACGCCCAGAACACATCTCACCCCGAAGTGCTGACTCATAAGCCAAAGAAAAGGAAACCACAATAAGATGAATTCCCCCCACCCCTCAATCACTGGAATGCAATACAATCCTTACGCGGTGCAATTAAAGATAGTTCGGCAGAAACTTGCAATGGATCCACATCATTATGCACTGTAATTGGAACAGCCAACAGTCCCGTGTTGTTTCAGCAAGGGGAACAGTTAGTTGGGTAGGAGGCGCAGATTTGGAGACTCATTTCCCACTCCCTATTAGGTGGCTGGCAATGCTTCAGTGAAGCCCGACAGGCGGCCCCCTCTACCATGGCTCCATCTGTAATAAAGGGAATACATTTAGGATGATGTAATGCCCTTTGTTCATACCTCCCACCTGTCTTCTTAGGATATTTTTTATGGAATTGTTGATGTAGACGAGTAGCAGACACATCTTTATATGATACCCATGAAGCATCTGCTAATGGATAGCCCACCCACCTGAGTAAATATTGTAGGATTCCTCGCTGACGTCGGGAATCAAGTATTTCCTTAATCTCATAATGATCATCATGGACTGGGCCAGGGGTCCTTACTCTGGGCTCTTGTCTAGTCATATCAGCTTGTTTAAGAAGACTGATATGAAATACAGGGTGAATCCTTGTAAAGTGTGAAGGTAGTTGAAGCCCAACTGTGACCGGATTTATAACTTGTATCACTAAGAATGGTCACCTGACATTTGTACTTTGCTTGTGCTTGTTTTAAGGCAACTTTTACTGTTTCCTATTGTTTCTGTATCTTATCTACCCAGGTTGAAACAGTACTTGGTTCCTGAATTGCATGAGGCCATTCCGATATTGGTACAAACTCTGTACCACTAACTATTTGAAATGGAGAAAATTCCGTACTACTATGGATTGTATTATTGTATGCTATTTCAGTATATGGAAGTAGGTCCACCCAGTTACTCTGTTGGTAATTTACATAACACCATAGATATTGGTTTATAGCGGCATTAGCTTGTTCCGCAGCTCCATTGGTACATGTGTGGTAAACTGTACTTAATCCTTGGGTTGACCCAATCATGTGTGTTAGGAATGTAAATCACCTAACATTTAGTTGGGTTGGAAAATATATAAACCAGGATAGACATTTTAATACTGTCTCTTTAAGGGAATGCTAAAATGGTAATTGGGTGTGGTTCCTCAAATGGCCATAAGATGGAGCCAGAAACCTGGGCTGTTCTGTTCTGTTGTTGCTGAGAGTGTGTTCCTGCATTTCCCCATTGATTGTTACTGATCATCGTCATTCTTGGATTTGATGTAAGTCTGAGATAACTGAGTTAGTGTGAATGCACAGTACTGTATACAGACAGCTGTTTACTGTTTAATTGTGGGTTACTCTCCTGGGAAACATGGCACAAGACCATTCAACAAGTCTATCACTGATAACCCGGCTGGATGGAACAAACTATGTTTCCTGGTCTATGAAGTGCAGTCTACTTTTGCCTAGGGAAGGGTTATGGGCTGCAGTTCAGAATCCACCGGATGTGAATACTTGGGATCCAGAAAATGAGGATGATGACTTTAAACAGAAAAACAAACAAGCTCTTTGTATAATTGGACTAACACTGAGTGACCAGCAGCTAGTCCATATTCATGGAGAAGAGTCTGCTGCTAAGTGTTAGGAGAACTTGAAGAGGATTTATGTTCGTGACAGTGTAGGTGCACACATACATCTTACACGTAAACTGTTTAGAGCATGTCTTCTGAAAGGAGGAGATATGTTAGCTCATTTGAACTTCATAAAAAGAGCTTTTCAAGAGCTACATGAAAAGGAACCGATGTTTTCAGAGCTGCATCAAGTTTACATCATTCTTTCCTCATTGGATGAAAGTTATGATGATTATGTATCTTCACTGGAAGTCCTTCCCAGAGATAAACTGACATTGACTGACATAACTGGAAGGTTGTTATAAGAGGCAAGAAGATGGCTGGATAGGGACCAACTGAGGAAGAAACAACCACAAGAAAAGGATTTGTCTTCAACTGCCTATACTGTTAGGAAATGTTTTTCTTGTGGGGCTAGGGGACATATAACTAGATTCTGTAAGAAAGGAAAAAGACAGAATACTGGTAATCACCAGAAGGCTAAGAAGAATGTTAGTTTAGCTATGTCTAACAATTCAACTGTAAACCATGATTTGTGGGTTATTGATAGTGGGGCATCGCAGTGCATTACTAAAGATAGAGAGAGGTTTGTAAAGATGTCCATGAGTAAACAACATGTATCATTGGCAAATGGATGGAAGATGAAAGCATCTGGTGAAGGTACTGCATATTGTTCTTGTGTAAATGAGCATTTAACTATGTTATATGTACCTAAACTGAAATTTAATTTGTTATCAGTAAGGGCTTTAGGTAATATTGGTTATGTAGTAACCTTTAGGGGAGATAACTGTATAATAGAGAAAGAGGGTAAAAGTGTTACTGCTACTTTAGAGAATGATTTATATGTGATTCATGATGACCAGTTGCAGATGGCTAACTCGGTTTATAACAACGTTAAGCCACATGATGAATGTATACATTTACTACATAGATGTCTGGGGCACATTAACTTCAAAATGCTCAAACAAACTGTTGAATTGTCAGAGGGAGTACAATTGAAACCCTGCAGCAAGTATTTAACTGTAATGCCTATAGGCAGGATAAAAGCAAGGTTACTCCAGCAAACAGACTTAATGGGTTTAAGATTAAAGAACCTTTAGAGGTTGTTTTTGCTGACATAATTGGTCCTAAGAAACCTAGTTTGAGAGGTGCCTGCTATGTTATGAGTATAATGGACCATTACTCATGGTACGGTTTCTGCTATCTCATGAAAAACAAAACAGCAACATTCCAACATTTCTTTAACTGGCTAAGCTTTGCTGAGAGAAAAATGAGTAGTAAAGTAATTACTTTAGTTACTGATAATGGGACAGTTTATTAACAAGAGATTCCAAACAATGCTGAAATTGGCTGGTGTTCAGCATAAATGTTCTGCATCTTACAGACCACAACACAGCTCGTTGTAGAACGAAGAGGGCAAACATTACAAGCCATGGCTCACACTATGTTAATTGATTCAGATTTGCCTGAAACACTGTGGGGTGAGGCCATCATGTGTAGCAATCATGTGTTAAACAATATGGTGAATACAACAACTGGTGAATTGCCATTCACTCATTGGCATGTCAGAAAACCAAATTTAAGTTACCTACACACATTTGGAGCTCCAGCATGGTGCATATTCCCTCACAAGTAAGACTGAAAGGGCAACACAGACCTAGGAAATTATTTTTCATAGGTTACGAAGCCAATCATAGATCGTTTAGATTTTGGGATCCAGGCACAGCTCATGTTTATTGTAGCGCTAATGCAAAATTTCTTGAGCACGTTGGGTGGGATAAACTGGAACAGGAATCCAGAAATGATATTATTATTGACACCCAAATAGTCCCTAAAGATAAAATAAGTAAACCACAAATAGCCATTAAAGAGGAAGAACAGGAGGAGGTAGAACAGGCACAGGAGGAGGTAGGAAAAGAGGAGCAGGTGGCACAGGAAAGTCTACCAGTTAGCCTTGTATTACCAAGACATTCAACCAGAGTAACATGACCACCTGATAGATATCAGGCTAGTGTTATATGCCAAGTAAATACAGTTCCTAGTAATTATAATGAACTGAAACTGTATCCTGCTAAGGATCAGGCTGCTTGGCAGGAAGCAATGGATAAGGAACTAGAATCATTACAAAAACTGGAGGTATATGAAAATGTCAGGTTACCACCAGGTGAACAAGCCATAGGATGTAAATGGGTTTATAAACTTAAGACAGGTGTAGATAGGACTGTTACCCATAAAGCCAGGTTAGTAGCACAGGGTTCAATCAGACTATGATGAGGTGTTTGCACATAGTCTGAAGGCTACTAAATGAAGGGCAGCATTAGTGTGGGCAGCTAAGGAGAAATTCATTATAAATCATTTCGATGTAGAGACGGCATATCTGCATGCACTGTTGCAACACACTACATATTTAAAGAAACCTTTTGGTATCAAAAATGATAATACAACTGATTGCTGGAGATTGAAAAAGAGTCTTTATGGTTTGAAGCAATCAGGATATTAAGGAATTAACATGTTTGTTTAAAAGAGAAAGTAATGGTATAATTTGATTGTTGCTATTGTTCACTGATGACATAGCATTAATCACCAAAATTGAACAAGAAACTACTAAAATAATGTCACTGTTAGAGAAGAAAGTTAAGATAAAACAGTTAGGAGAAATCAAACAATATCTTGGTTTAAAGATTGATAGAACTAGGGGAGGATACAAAATCTCACAGGCAGATAAAATTAACCAATTACTAAAAAGTTTTAAAATGGAACTTTGTAAACCGGCTAAAACACTGATGAGCCAGGAGTTTAACCATAGTGATGTTCAAAGTCCTATTTTTGATAAGAACATTTATCAGTCTTTGATTGGTAGTTTATTTTATCTCAGTAATTGGTCAAGGCCAGATATAGCATACAGTGTTAACCAATTAACAAGATTTAATACTGAGCTGACTGAAAGGCACTGGCAAGCTGCTAAGCGTGTGTTAAAATATCTGAAACAAACAATGCATTATGCATTTTATTTGGAGCCTAAAGATGAACTAAGTCTAACTGCATATGCCAATGCAAGTTTTGCTACAGACATAAATACACGTAAATCTACATCAGGTACTATTGGGAGTATTATTGTAGTATTATTGGGAAAGGTGTTGATTGGATGGAGGTCTATTTGACAGAAACATCTAAGTTTGTCAACAATGAAGGTTGAATTCTCATGTTTGTCTTTATTATGTACAGATTTAATTTGTTATAAGCAACTATTAATTGATATGGGAATTGATGTAGCAGATTCTATTGTTGTTTACGAAGACAACCAATCAACAATACAGATGGCTTCAAATATTGCTGTAAAGACAAGATCAAAACACACAGATTTAAGATATTTAAATGTGAGACAATGTGTGCAAAGTAAGATGATTAAGCTGGAATACTGTATGTCAGAAAATAACATCGCAGATCATTTTACAAAAGCCCAAGGCTCTGTAAAGCATAAGGCTTGCTGTGAGGATTATGGATTTAGAATGTAAGGTTGTATATATTGTCCTACCCAAAGGGGAGAATGTAAGTTAGGAATGTAAGTCACCTAACATTTAGTTGGGTTGGAAAATATATAAACCAGGATAGACATTTTAATACTGTCTCTTTAAGGGAATGCTAAAATGGTAATAGGGTGTGGTTCCTCAAACAGCCATACGATGGAGCCAGAAACCTGGGTTGTTCTGTTCTGTTGTTGCTGAGAGTGTGTTCCTGCATTTCCCCATTGATTGTTACTGATCATCGTTATTCTTGGATTTGATGTAAGTCTGTTACTGAACTATTTATGATACTGGACTTTGTTATTGGATTATCCCTGGGCTGAAAACTGACTGCTTTAACTGAATGACTTGGACTGTTTTGTTGAATTTTGCTTAACTGTTTTACTGGAAGTAAAAACCTACATTTTACTATACAGTGTGGCTGTTTGTGTGTGTGTGTGTTATTCTTCACTACTCTCACTACGTCTCCCTGTGTGCGCTCATTCTCCTAACAGGGAATTACCTCAACAATGTGTATAAATTCTCTCCAGAATTTTGGTGTGAACTGTACTCCATGGTCAGATATGATTTTGCATGGTACACCATGTCATCTCTAAATACGCTTTATGAATAAATCTGCTAATTTCCTAGCAGAAGGCAATCCTTTACAAGGGATGAAATGTGCCTGCTTGGAAAATAAATCAATGACAGTCCATATAATGTTGTAGCCATGAGTTTCTGGTAGTTCCACGATGAAGTCCATACCAATGTCTTGCCAAGATTTTATGGGCTCAGACATGGTTTGCAACAATCCCGATGGTTTCCCTATTTTTATTTTATTAACCATACAGGTAGGACATGATTTCACATTGCGTTCTATATCTGTCCTCATACCCGGCCACCAAAATTGTCATTTCACTAAGTGCAATGTTTTTAAAAACCCATAATGTCCTGCTGTTTTGTCATCATGACAACATTTCAGTTCTGTCTATCGTAGACTATTCGGAACATACATTTTATCCTTTCACCACGCAATCCCATTTCTCATTTCAACTTGACTTTTATTATTGATCAACCATTGATCTTCTGCTAATATAGTAGGCCAGTCACTGGTGAGTATAGTAGTTTTTAATGGCACGGCATGGTTACTGCATGGTATAAGTGGTTGTATTATATTATACCTTTAGTTATTGTATTGAGGAAGCTGCGATAAGGTGTCCGCCATGAAATTTTTTCCTGATGGAACATATTTTAATGTAAAATTAAACCGTTTAAAATACAATGCCCACCTAACCTGCTTTGAGGATAATCGGCGTGGGCTTTGCAATGCTTCCAAATTCTTATGATCGGTCCACACCTCAAATGGATGTGGACCTCCCTCCAGTAAATGTCTCCAGGTGAGCAAGGCCCAACAAACTGCAAATGCCTCCTTCTCCCAAATTGCCCAGTTGCGTTCAGTCGAACTAAATTTTCTGGATGTATAAGCACACGGCTTATACAACAGTCCTTTTATGTTTCTCTGCAATAGGACAGCTCCCACTGCCACATCACTTGCATCTGCCTGGATAAAAAATGGCAGATTTGGATCAGGGTGATTCAATACCGGCTCTTGAGCAAACTAACGCTTTAAATTTTCAAAAGCCTCCTGGCATGTTGTAGTCCATGGTAATCCAATTCTTGTTTTTGATTTTTCAATATCAATAGATTTAGTACGCAATAGTTCAATTAAGGGTAAAGCTATGTCAGCAAAGCAGGGTATAAATTGATGATAGAAATTTGCAACCCCCCCAAAACTTTGTAATTGTTTCTTTGTGTTTGGGCTTTCCACTCCAACCCAACTTTAACTTTTGTGGGGTCCATTTCAATACCCTGTGCAGATATGCGATATCCTAAATAGTCCAACTGCCGGTTGTGAAACTTGCATTTTGACAATTTGACATATAACTGGGCATCCAGCAATTTTCAAAGCACCTGTCTCACTAATTGAATATGCTCATATTCATTATCCGAATAAATGAAAATATCACCCAGATAAACCAAATGCCCCTATATAAATGTTCATGCAACACTTCATTTATCAGCTACATAAAGACCACTGGAGCCGCCTGTAAGCCAAACGGCATCACATTGAAATAATAACTGCCGAGAGGGCAATTAAACCTTGTTTTCCATTCATCTCCCATTCGTATTCTCACTCTGTAGTATGCTTCTCTTAGATCGAGTTTTGTAAATATTCGTCTTTTTGCCAAGGTAGATTGTAAGTCCTTAATCAGTGGTAATAGGTACAATGGTTCCAGACAGATTGCGTTTAGGCCTCTATAGTTGACACATAAACAAAGTCCTCCATCCTTCTTCTCATGAAACAACACTGGTACTGCCATATGAGACCTTCCAGGGGTGATAAACTCCCTCTTTAGATTTTTATCGATGTACTGTTTCATTTCATCTAACTCACGCGAAGTCATTGAATACATCTGTGGTTTAGGCAAAGGAGCCCCTGGAATTAATTCTATGGCACAGTCCGTAGTGTGATAAGGTGGCAAGCAATCAGTGCCCTCTTCATTGAATACATCAGACAAATCTGCATATTCACTGGGATATTGATATTGGGGTATTCCTTGAGTTTTTTCATTTAACAATTTACTAGCTATCAGATGTTTTTCATTATGTTCTGGTGGATAAGAACCAGCCACTAATCATATCTTAGCTGTTCTCCCAATGTATGGTCAGTTCCCATTTATCCAGCCATGCCAATCCCAAAATTAATGCTTCACTCATATGAGAAACCACCACAAAAGAAATCCATTCCCAGTGCTCTCCCATAACCATTTTGATATATTCTGTCCTATGAGTTGCTGGAGTTCCACCTCGTATAGACCCATCCACCTGTTCAAAGTTAATTGGAACATCCAATTTAATAACCCATAACTGCAATTTCTCCACCACCACACTAGTAATTAGACACCTTGTACATCCTGAATCAATTAATGCCCCCACTTGAACAGTGTAATTAGTACGTTTATTCCACAGAGACACAGGTATAATAAAAGGATTAATAGGGCTACTTACCATAGGATCGTCAGGCATAATACTCTCCATTTCACTTTCACATGAAGTATTAGATGGAATAGTAAATGGTTCTTCTGCACTCTGGCTTCCGGATGGGTTACTCACTATTCCTCTCGCCCTCTCACGCTCTTTCCATTCTTGTCTCCCTGGTTTATCTCGATGCAAAGATGAAGGCAGTTGGGGACCCTTCATCATGGTTAGTGGCGGTACAGGACATTCCATGGCCCTGTGGCCGGGCCTATCACAATGAAAACACCGAAATGTCCCTCTGTCTCTGCCCCCTTGAATTGGAGTTTGCCTGTTTAATTGCCTTGTAATAGTACCTAAAAGCCTTATTGGTGGTGTAATCCTTTCCAGTCTTGGGTGCAATTGATGTAAACTATCATCCAATTCAATTGCCACTTGATACCACTGTGTTAACGTGGTAAATGAACCACGATAAAGAGAAGCCTGGTTTAAATTACTATCCAGGCCTTCTCTAAACAGATGGATTAACAAACTCTCTGGTATAAATGGTAGTTTACTAACCACTCTCCTAAACTCCCCTACATACTCCTGAGCCGACCGACCCTTTGCTTGGTTGCTAACAAATCGTCCTCTGCTTGTTTGTCAGCTGTATTGTCTTCAAAACGAAACCTCAAAGCAGCCAAGAATTGACCTACATCTGCTAATTCTTCTGCCCTATGATGGTACAAATCAGCCGCCCAATCATGGGCCTCTCCAATCAAGACACCTGTAATCGCTACTATCATAGACCAATGTGACATGTAGTAGTGGCCATATAACTCAAAATGATTTAATACTTGTCCTAGAAAGATAGCCACCTTACTTGGAGTTCCATCAAAGCTTGCTGTTAAGGGAGGAACCCATTGCCCCTGTGGCTGGGCATCCCAACGGGCTCCATAGTCCATCTCTTGTGGTTCTAATCCACTAGTCCTCATTGACTGCCTTTGTTCTTTGCCAAGTTGTGTAGCAGTCATCCTCCCAGGACGTAAATCTGATTGTTCCAGTCTCCTTCCAACCTCTGATTCCCAGAGCACTAATGGACTGGATGTAAATAACGGTTCTTTTTTCTTATATTTCCCCAATCTCTTATCCAGGATGCTCTTTGTAAAGTAAGTTCCCCAGACTGCATTTTTAGTATGTCTAATGCCTCACTGCCAGGGGGCCATTAGCCGGCTTTCTCCTAAGCCTGGCCAATGCCTGACCTTCCAATCCTCAAGATGGTCCGGTGGATAAAAATCTTTTCCTGAATATTGCTTCTGAGTGAAGTTAGGCTCACTGACATTTCCTTTTTTCTGTTCTTTAAATATCTTAGGTCTGACCACTGGTTACAATACCGGTGGCTCAACATCTTGTTTTTTTCTCCACCAGATGGCAGCACCTGCCTGTTTCCCCCCTCCTCCTCAACGTCTTCTGTGTCCTCCTCCTCAATCCGTTTCTGTTCCGTCCCTTCAGCCATTCTCCTCAACTAATCATTTTCAATACGTTTCATGCAGTTAGTCTAGATACTGTAACAGTGAGCGCTGGCTTTCTGTAAGCCCTATTTTGGAAATCCGGAAACTCAGTCAACAAACACATTTACTCACAAGTTTGGTGAAAAGTAGTTTATTGTAGATTGTTTTCTTCCAGTTGGCAAACAATGGCAATCCCGAGCAAAGCCAGCGCTGAGAGTGAATGCCTCTCAGCGCCCTTTATGCCCCATCCCCTTCCCCTTCCGATACTAGCATCCGCCTAACTAATTAACCCCATGCACCGCCTGCCGCAACCCTAATCACAACTATATCCGATGCCTAGAACACACCTAACCCTGAAGTGCTGACTCATAAGCCAAAGAAAAGGAAACCACAATAAGATGAGTTCCCCCCCTCATCGCTGGAATGCAATACAATCCTTACGCCCTGCAATTAAAGATAGTTCGACAGGAACTGGCAATGGATCCACATCATTACGTGCTGTAACTGGAACAGCCAACAGTCCCGTGTTGTTTCAGTGAGGGGAACAGTTAGTCGGGTAGGAGGGGCAGATTCAGAGACTCATCTTCCACTCCCTATTAGGTAGCTAGCAATGTGTCAGCCATGATAGGTGAAGCCAGACAGATAAACTCAGATACATGTATACACATTCATGCATGTGTACACATGTGAAATGTCAGGTGAGGCAGGGCATCAGGTAAATTCCAAGCAAAGTGGGACCAGATATATTGCAGAATTCCTGAATGGCCAAAGTGTTTGATCATTCTGGGAGGAACAAAATGTATTTTGGGGCTCAGAATTAAAACATGGTACCGATTTACTTCTCTCTTTTGTAAGTTGTGTCTGTACCAATGTTTCCCAACTGGGTATCTTCCAGATATATTGAATGACAACTCAGATCTTTCCTAGCCAGCATAGTTGTGCAAATGTCCCTGGGAATAAGTCCCTGTGGGGATAACATTTCAATAAACACTCTTTGAAATAAATAGTAGATACGTTAATATTTCTTCCAAGAGCAAAGGAAACTAAATCCTGTTTGCTGTGTTATTTTCAATAGATGATTAATTTGGTTTATTTCTAAGTCCAAGATCATCACAGTTCCTGATTTTTTTCAAATACTGAACAGATGGAGCCTTTTAGAAGGGATGCATTTTATTAGAAGTTTTGTCAAATAACATTGCAATATTTTCACGGGCTACAGTTAAAATGTCTTAATGATTAAAATCTATTCCTCTCCCCCCACTCCGCAAAAAAAGAAAAAAAAAGTACATGATGAGTTTGGGAATAGATGTACTATTTTAAAGTACGCTGCTGAATCATCCCAGTAATTCTGATTTAATAATACAATACCATTCCATTTTGGTGGGATTTAGAATCAGAACAGAGTTGGCACTGCACATTTCTATTCTTTTTATTGTATTAATTGTACCCAGCCTCAGCCCCTGCTGCCCCAAAACTACTGGTATTCTTTCTTTCTTTCTTTCTTTCTTTCTTTCTTTCTTTCTTTCTTTCTTTCTTTCTTTCTTTCTTTCTTTCTTTCTTTCTTTCTTTCTTTCTTTTTATTTGTCAGATGCTTACAAGATAATAGGTATAAGTAAAAACATAAAAGAAACAATAGGACAGGGACGTTGGTGCGCTTATGTTGGACAAACCTAGATACCATTTTAAATAGATTTGCCAGCAAAAAAAAAAAAGTCTTATCTGGAAAGGATTGCCTTCCATTTCTGCTAACAGAACCTTTCTCCCTTTTGCAAAGCATGAGGCAGAATTTCAATAGGCTCAGTGCTTTCCCATTGCAGCTTCCTCATGCTGGATTTCTGTGTAAGGCAGCTGTTTAAAACAAAGGAAAACAGGTGTCGTCCCTGATCGTAACATGAGAGAGAAATGTTACCTATTCTCACACCACACTGAAGCCATATGGCTTTGGTGGTCACATGGCTGGTTTGGATGCATCTGGCAGTCAGTATGGATGGCATTAAACTAACTGGAAAAAAGTGGACACAGGCCTCTTTAACTCACTTTTTTCCATATTGTCCCAAATCTCCCAGGTGACAATCTCCACATAGCCCAAATTTTACTTGCCTTTTGGAAAAAGCTGCTCTGAGTTTCTATTTTAGCACTTTTTATGCAGCCTGAGGGGAGAAAATGTTTATAAGAAAAAGATGACTGTAAAAATGATGAGATTTTAATAATGTGTATAGAAAAAGTTGTAAGTAGAACAACTAAGATTAAATGAAATAGAGAAAATATGGAATGATTTGGATTAAAGAAAAGCATTGTTTGGGAAGGAAGAGGGCTAAACAAGAAACCTCCAGCAGAGAGAATTCAATTTCCCCCCTTTTTATGACCCTTAATTAAGGGTAGAGTTGAGGTGATTGATGGAACTGTTTACTGGCTGGATGCCCTTCCTGATGCCTAGATGGAGTTTGCAGCAGACATTTTTCCTTTGCACCCTGAGAGAAATGTCTGCCACTGCCTAGGATTGAATTCTAACCTTCTGAGTGGAGGTGAGCAACTTCACCATTAGGCCGCTCAAGGGAATAGAATTAAAAATAAAAGTGATAAAATGATTTGGAATCAAATTGAAGTGAAGGAATGTTGAAAGGGCTATTTTTGATATATAATTATAGAAACGATATTATGTTGAGGAACGGAACTGAAGTGAATGCTCAAATCCCAGAATAACATAATATAGGCTTGAAAGTTCCCTTAATCTTCTAGTTCAACCCACCATCCAATGCCAGATTGGACATATGTCCATCCAATATCTGTTTAAACTCCTCCAGTGAAGGTCAGTCTACTACTTCTTGACACAGCTGTTCCACTCCTGAACAGCAATCACTATTAGACAAACAGCAACTGAAACCTTCTAGCTTCTCCCTGAAACTCTGTTGTTTCTTCTCTGGTCTTCTGGAACAATTGTGAACACTTTTACTCCATCACCTTCATGAGAGTTCTTCAATTACGGAATCCTTGGGTCAGCTTGATTTCAGAAATTGTGGGTGCTCCAAGACTGGGGGCTTTTAAGAAGAGATTGAACAGCCACCTGTCTGAAATGGTATAGGGTCTTTTCCTTGAATAGGGGTTTGGATTAGAAGACCTCCAAGATCCTTCCAACTCTGATATTTCTATGTTCTGTATTCTATTACTTTTTCCTTCCTTTATTTACATCTTCTCTTTTGGTTGCTTCCACATCTTGCATGCTCCTCCCAGTTCTATCTCCAAACAGGATTTGATAACACATTATTTTCACTAATCTTTTTTTCTCCCTAACAAGAATCAGTTTAAATCCCCTCACCCCAATCTGTTTTTTTCAAGGTGCTTTCAAACACGTTCTTTTCAATTCTTATGAGATTAGCCTGTCTTTTGTTGAGAGTTCCTCATTTCAGATATGCGTTCCCTTATTAAAGAATCCAAAATGTTCTCATTGGAACCATCTGCATAGTCAGTTGTTCATTTTCAGTATTTGTCTCCCTGTTCTTGGGTTATGTCCTTCAATAGGAAGGACAGAAGAAAACACCATCTGTTCTCTTCAATCCATCTTCTCAGCTCCTTCAACCTCTCGCTTTGGCATCCAGTTTCTTTTGCTTATTACTTTTATGTGTGGCGGGGTTTTGCACAGTACAGCTTACCCTGAAAAGGAATAATGTGAAAAGGCCTAGCTATGCAGTTATTGTTTTCATTCCTTTACTGTCAGGGAAAAAAAAAAAGCAGCCTTAGAAATATTCTGTGTTGTATCCTATACATTCAGGTTTTTTTCTGAGCCAAATAGTATCCTCTGAATTTGCTCAATGGGAAAGGAGGCACAAAATTGGCAACCAGACACTGCCTCATGCCTCATCCTCATGGTTGCCTCCCTGTGTTTAGTTTCTCAGTGAATTTGGATGAATTTGGATATCATAGGAAATGGTGAATCAGCTTTATCAATTTATCATGCTTTGATTTCAGCAAGGCAGGAAGTTGAGGAAGAGATGTTATCAATTGGAAAATGTATTCCTTGTAGTTCCAGTGTTAATACTGAAAAGTTTCTTTACTGCATTTCTTTCTATACTACAGCTTGACTGGAAATTAATGGGTTCAACTACTGAAGGGTTCCCTACTGAGAAAGCATGTTGGCCTGGTATTCATCTTGGATCGATGCCAAAGTCACATATAGGAGATCGCTTTAACTGAATCTCAAGTCATAGGGACTGCTGTGCTTTTTATGTTTAGAAAACACAGTAAAGGCATTTACTAAATTCAGAGTAACAGAATAATATTGTTGGAAGGGACATTGGAGGTCTTCTAGTCCAACCCGGCTTTCAAGACAGGGGGGGGGATGGATCAGGCAGAGGTAGCGAAAGGCTTCTTTAGCTGCATCCTGAAGTTATAGCTGAAGTTAGAAGTTGTTCCATCAATCAAGTGGAGTTCCAAAGGCTGTTTTGCATGAATCAATAATACTTGGCGTCAATGAAAAATGCAGCATTTCCCAATATTAACAGAATAAGGAAGTACTTCTTAGGTCTTTCCCCTTGCTTTGGCAGTCAGGACACACATTATCTTACAGGCGTTTACCAGATTAGAACCTGTATGCATTTTTATCTCTGCCACATTTATGTTTTGAGATGGGGAAAAGCTTAAGATGATCCTATTAGCCTGAAGAGGATGGCAATTAATTCCCTCAGTGGTTGGGCTGAAAGAAAGAATAAGGATTAGGAAATTGGATGAGAGCAAAAGTGCTGTGTGGCTCTTACTGAGAATAGCCAGGAAAGTGAAGGGGAAAAAACACTATTCTTCTTCCTTATATCTTTCAAATTGCAGTTGGATGCAGTAATGCAGAAATATATGCTAGTAAACAACTCTAGGCAAGTTAAAGGGAAAATAAATGGTGTGGCTCTCCCATACTATTTGCAAAAGAGCTCAGTTACTGAGACTTCTGACAGAGCTTGCCTATTTCATGAGAATGGAACAAATGCTTTTAACCGAGAGGAAAAAAAAATAGATTGAGATCCTGTGGGTAGAAATTAACTTATGACACCTCTCACTGGTTAAAAAAGGGGAGAAGGCTGGGGCATTTTTATCACTGCTGCCTTTATTTAGAATTGAATAATCTCTTTTTTAAAGGTTGGCAAAAGTGCTGAGCAGAGAAAATACCCTCCATTTTTCTCCCTGTTCTGATTCAGTTTGATGAAAGAAAAAAGAAAAAAAAGAAGCTTTAGACATTCTTTCAGAGGTGGGAGATGTGGCTCTTAAGGCAGCTACTGTTTGGGGTTGAATGTCCTATCACTCTGTGCAATGATTGCTTCATCAGTTGTGGCACTGAAAACTTTATAAGGAAGTTCTTTCCACTGGACTTTAATCTGTCAGTTCTTGGACCTTTTCTTCTTCTGGAGAAAAGCAGAGAATTCATCCATCCCATTTTTCTCTCCAGAATTTTGATTTACAAGGTTGGAAGGCTGTTGATGGTCGATTCTATTTGGGAAACAGTGAAGTTTAAAACAAGGTATTAGTAAAGTGTCCAAATTCAGGTAAACAGTTTTTTAACTGGAGGAAGTTTCTGCTAGATTGAAGAATCTTCATGAATTGAAAGGAACATTTCAGTTTTCAGAAGAATAATTCTCAAGGGTCTTTTTTGCTCAGTTGATATAGATGGAACTGCCTTCTCTCCTTTTTTCCCCTGAAATCAGAACTCATTCAGTGTAGAAAAATCAGAACTACCCAAGTGTTTCCATTTCTGCTGCTCCTAGTTATCTTTTCCTGCAGATGCAGGTGCAAGGGCAAATTAGAAGCTAGAAAAGACATGTTGTGCTTAAAATAAAGTATATCATTGGAACAGAGGTGCTTTTTTTAAAAAAAAAATAATAGATCAATTTTCACTTTGAATTGAAATAAAGCTTAGTTTACCTTGAAGTACATTAACAAAGATTCTTGGGGGTGAAGAAAAGGGAGATGCATCTGAGAAACTTTAAAAAAAAGGGGTGGGGGAGTAAATTCATCTTGGTAGACTTCCTCTGAAGTTGCTACAATTTGTCAGTGTTCTTTTTGCCCAATGGTGCCTAGAACTAATCCAAGTGAATATAGTAAATTAGAAGAGCCAGTCTGGTGTAATAGTTAAGACACCAGGCTAGAAACTAGGAGACTGTCGCTTCTGGTCCTGCCTTGGGCATGAAACCAGCTGAGTCACTTTGGGTAAGTCTTGCCCTAGAAAGAAAGCTGTGGCAAACCACTTCCAAATGACAGCATTTACCTTTTAAGCAGCTGCTTTATACTGCTGGCTTATGTTTAACTTGTGGTCAACAAGGACATCAGATGTTGCTTAGCAGGTTGTTGTTTGAACTCATGTTCCAAGGATTAGGGAGAAGATTGCTGGAAAATCTGTTCACGTTTTCAGCAACCAAGAATGTTATGGCACCTTAAATTCCAAGAAGTGTATTACTAGCTTTCATGAATCACTGAATAATCCTTATAATTATTGGTTAATTAATATAGTTTCTTAAGGATTAAAGTCCAATTTAGATTTCTTATTGTATTTTATGTGCTAATCAGCTCATTGGTGCACAGATATCTGTGCTACACTGAACAATTTCTCTATGAATGGCTACAACTAATAAGTAGTTCTCCCTATTTTTGTTTTATTATTCTGATGTTTCCTTTTACAATTCTTTCATCCCTCTCTTGGAAATGGTTAGTCTACATAAGCCCATCTGAAGACAATAATCCACCAAACATCTAATCAAAAATAATATCAGTAATCCATGAAAGCTAACACGGTGATAATTTCATTAGTGTATGAGATACCAGGAGATTTTTGTTAATCCCTACTACTGCAAGATAGGCTAGTAGGCTATTCCTCTGAAACTATCATGATTTTAAGGATACACTGGAGATAGGCACATATAAATTTAATAAATTCATAAATTTATTATAGGATATAGAATATTGGAAAGAGGCAGAGTGCTTAAAATAAAGCATAGTCTGTGACAAATTGGGACACAGATGCTTTTTTTTTTTAAAAAAAGAACTGTCTTGAGTTTGAATTGAAATAAAGCTTAATTTACCTTGAAATATATAACAGAGATGCTTGGGGGTGAAGGATAGAGAGGTGACTCTTACAAACTTCAAACAAATGCTGTGGGGAGTAAATCCATATCAAATCCATATCAAATTGAGTTGGTTAGGAAGTGTTTGATGCTGTGAAGTGCTTTGCAAAAACTGCTTCACTGGAAAGATTATCTGTAAAGATTTTTGTTGTTGTTCAGTAAGGCAACATCAACAATATGATATTGCCTTACTCTTTCTTGTCTAATGAGAGGGACATAATACTTGGAAAATGTGCTAAAGGACACATTGATAAAAGAGAAATTTGCTATGTTTGTCTCTACAGCCACCCCATTTTTTTCCTCTTTTTAATAACACCCTGATAAAGTAGTATATTTTGAATTTGTAACATAGATAACTGCAGGACATTATGGCTATATATTAATGGAAAAATAATCATGTCTTTATTTTTCTAAGAACTTGAACTGAAGTTTTTAAAATAACAACTTCTAGAGTATTCCTAATAAAACCTGTTTTAGATCCATCATCACTGACAACTATTTAAACTTTCTTATGTCCTATTACTATTACATTGATTTATATATTGTAGGGGACATGGTGGCACAGAGGCTCAATGACTCTGGATGTGATGAGAAATTGCCAGCACTCTGAAGGTTCGAGTCCAGCTCTGTGGAACAAGGGGAGCTCCCATCTCTTGTCCCTAGCACCTGCCTATCTAGCAGTGTGAAAGATTGTGAGTAGATAGATAGGTATCGCCATTTCAGTGGTGGGAAAAAGCTGGCTGTGTTCTGTGTGGGTAACTGGAATTGGCACTAGATTTGCCCAGATACGATTGGTGGAGGAACAGCGGAGGAAAGCCTTGGATGAGCTGAATTCCTCTGAGAACACTGCAGACCAACTGAACTGATGTAAAGCTAATTCATACTCTTGGGGTGCACAGGTGCAACAAATGGACAAACAAATGTTAGCTGCCAGGATTTCTAACCTGTGCATAACATGGTAGCCTCTCTGGTCTTATATGCCATAGACTAATTACATAAATAAATTGTGATGTAATATTTCTAGAAAGTTGATTTTGATTCACTTTAAATTGGTGTTACAGATGTGGAACAATGCAGAGGTCACAACTGATAAACAAAGATTTGAGGTTTGTAATGTTCAAAAAGCAATGTATAAACCATTAATCAAGGAGGGGAGATGGATAAACACAGTGTATTTATGATAGACTCCAACCATGACTTAGGCAAAGGTGTTTCTCCTTAAACAACTCTAACATGCATTGGAGGCCACTATTTTATGATCCCATCATGGGGAGCATCTGAAAGGAGACCTCTGGGTGACCTCAAATCTTCTTTTCTGGAGAGCAGTTCCGGGAACTGGTTCCTTCACCAATTTCACTTTCCAGTGTGATTTGTAGCTCTGCTAAAAGTGAAGTCATCTTAGTCTGCAATTACTCCTTGAAAGTTCACTATTAGTCTATAAATATTTGTTGACTATAAAATCTGATATGCAAATTTTAAAGACTGGGAAAAAGAATTTTGTCTTAGTAATTGGAAACCATCTTAATGTATGTATCAAAAATTTCAGAGGACTTTTGACTACAGTGTATGGAACAAAATTTTTTATTTATTCAATTTCTATAGCTGCCTAACTTAGAAATAATAGTTTGGACCTATTGGATCCTTCTGGATTTGTGTACAAAAATGGAATGAGTTAATCATTGTGTTATTGGAGTTGTAACTACAATAGTACTTTATGAAGATGCTTTTGTGATGTCCTAAAATTGTTTTCTGGTCAACCTAATAATTTGGTAAAGGTTTAATAATTTCAGGCATCCATATTGTTATGAGTTTCATATGTTCTACAGGGAAATGATAGATAGACAATGGAGATGGATTTTCTCTGACTTTCTTGATACTGTTTGAATTGAAGACCTAACCTTCCTTGCAACAGATGAATGAGTTGCTTACAGACTTAGATCTTATATACCCAGAATTTCTGATGGCAAGCTGTTCCACTGGTTAATTGTTCTCATTGTTAGGAAGTTTCTCCTTAATTCCAAGTTGCTTCTCCCTTTGATTAGTTTCCATTGCTTCTTGTCCTGCCCTCTGGTCCTTTGGAAAATGTTCACTTCCTCCCCTTTGTGGCAAGCTCTCAAATTCTAGAATACTGCTATCATGTCTTCTTTAGTCCTTTTCTCCAGACTAGCCAAACCCAAATCCTGCAACCATTCTTCATATGTTTTAGTCTCCAGGCCTTTGATCATCTTAGTCACTCTTCTTTGCACTTTTTCCAAAGTCTCAACATCTTTTTGTAATGTGGTGTAATGTGGATGCAGTATTCCAGGTGTGGCCTTTTAAGACTTTAAAAAGCGGTGCTAATACTTCACATGATTTTGATTCTATGCCTCTTTTTATACAACCAAGCATTGTATTAGCTTTTTTGGCTGCCGCCGCACATTGTTGGCTCATACTTAGGTGATCATCCGTTATATGCATCCCACATATAATGTGTTGTTGCTATTGTTTTATTTTTCTTTTCTTTTGTTTTCCTCTTTCATTTCTGTTTACCTAAAGGCAAATAAATTTTTTCTTTCATGTAGCAATTTTATCAATTATGAACACATATTCTAACCAGGATAAAGTTTATCTTATAAAACAGGTGGCACAGCAAAATTGAGATTCAACATTTGTTGCTCAAATTTAATCAAATGTCATTGGTTTGATTTATTAAATGTACATGTAAATCTCTAATTACATTTAAAAGACAGGAGGAGAGGGCACCGACCAGTATGGTTTTTTTCCCAAAAGCAACACCAGGAGAAGGTAAAAATAGCAATACAAAAGAAGAGACAGTCACTTCCCTTCCTCACTGTGATGAATGTGGTAATATCAATATTTAAATTTAAATCTTTAAATTCAAAGGCCTAAATCTGCCTAGCGCTTACTCAAAAGAAAAAAAAAGTAACTGAGGATGTTGCTTTTGTTCCTTTTTAAAAAAATACATCTCTGGCTGTCCCAAATTTCTGGTCTGATAAAATAGGTGCAGTTGCCTTAAGTTGTTTTTGCTTGGAAACCTGAGAGAAGCTGCAAATAATTGCAGTGACGTTTGTACAATGATAGAGTGGGCTATATAACTTTGTTGCCCATCTCTTAACTAATAAGTACAAGAACACCATAATCCATCTATGAGAATTTCTTCAAAATCTCTGCACTGAAAGAAAGCTTGGAAACAAATCACTTTGCATTCAGTTGAACAAGAGGTTTAGTAGAGGTTTCATGACACTGGAAGTAACTTTTATTCTCAACAGCTTGTTGGTCAAATGGGGCAGAGAATATGGAAACCGAGAAGTCAGGAGCTTTGATGTGTAATGATAGTGTATACCACTATATTTTAATGGTTTTAATGCATATAGGCTTTTCAAGTAATCTCATATTTTCCTGGCCTGTAAATTTCCATTCTTACTGCTAACAATCACATGTCAATGTGATAAAACAGAAGGTAAATTCTCCATCAGACTTATACCCCAGGGTAGACAAGTATCTGCACATTTAAAAAAGGAAAATACAGGTAATTGGCATTTATTTTCTGACACTGTCTGTTCCCTTCTGGAAAACAGTTGAAATAAAGAGAGCATGAGACTGTCTGACAATTCAAGTCTGGAGAGAGCTAGCATTCAAGCTTAAGAGATCACATATAGAAGTTGGTTTATACTGTACGTTCTGTTGAGTAGCCTTATTAGAGTTCTCCAAAATGAAAGAATCTTGTTTCTTTCTTCCTTTGTTTTTTTTTTATGGTAAGCAACCACCCGTTAAGTTTCTCATTAGATGCTGCTACCCTCTTTTCTTCTGTTAAATTTATGTTCAAATCCTTGGGGGAAATGCTTTGATTGGTGTAGTTTGTGACAGCTCTTTGCCATTTGTCTGGGTACCTCATTAGCTTGATTACATGGACTGATGCCTGTGCTGCTCTCGGTGCCTAAATGAAGCCTTCAAAGGAATTTGTAGAATGTAATTAAAAGCCACTGAGCAAAATTTGAAGGGACCTGGAAGCACAGAGGTCCCAGGAGTTAGAATACTATACTTGGTGTCTCAATCAAATTGACCTTACTGAGAATTAATGGCATTTGTTCATTGCATATTTTATGAGGTGATCATGCATGCAGTTGAAGAAAACACATATGTTTGTTGGGAAAGGGGGAAGGGAGTAAATGGAGAACATTACCACCTGTTTCCCACAATGAAGAATTTTTGAAATAACTAATTGAACACTTCCCGCCCCCAATGAATGAGGTATTGGCAAAAGCCTCTGGTGATGAAGTTGCTAGCATGCTTCCATTCCTTACCGTTTTTAAATGCAACAAAGGAATGATGACTTGGCAGCCAGGAAATCCAATACTTTAATTTACATTTTTTTAATAACTGATCTTCTCATATAGTAATTTACCTTCATTCAGAGGTAAGAAAAGACTCTGCAGAGTCAGAAGCAGCGAAGGAAAGTGAAAAGGGAAAGGCTTGGCTTTTTTTTCCTTCTCTCTCCTTCCCTATACTGACAACTAAGAGACTTAAATAAGAAATCAGAAAAATGTGCTTTGACGTCAATAGGCAATTAAGCTGAAAATAAAACAAAGTATAATAAAGATTTCTGGACATTAAAATTTTTCTTTTTCATAAGCAGGAAGGGAGAGAAAAAGAATAAAGGCAGGATCTGGAAGAGGGAGGAGACTGCCTGGAATTAAAAAGAATCTACAGTAAAACTTCAACAAGACTTCTTAAAGATACATTTTAACTGAAACTTTGCAACTAAATGGTAACCCCAGGAAGAGAAAGTGAAAAAAAAGAGCAAAAAAGAAACAGCTTGCGTGTTTTTGGATTATTTGGTGATCTTTGGATTCTTGGTTATTATATTTGAATGACTAAAATCAATCGGGTAGTTGTTTAAAAATTTATACAATGGCACCACTTCTGGATCAATTGAAAATGGAACTTAAAAAGTACAAAGAAGATGCACAAGAAGAGAAGGGTTCTTTTGGCTTCATTTTTCAAATCTTAGAAATGGAGATTTGGAACTATGAGAAACAACAAGAAACGACTGCAAAACAAGAAGACTGGGACAAAGAAGAAGCCATCTTTAATGAACAAGCAATTTTATGTGGGGAAGAAAAAGGAAAAGGGGGGAAAGAGAATGGAGAATTTAAGACTTAAAAAAACAACCAAAGAAAAGAAAAATAATTCAAAAAATAAGTATAATACTGGAAAGCAACAGAAAGGGGGAATACAGAAGAGAGAAATAGAGGTAGAGAGACAAGAGGGTAAAAAGGGGAGAGAGAAGAAGAGAGGGAAGAAGGAAAGGAAAAGAAGTTACAAAGGACCAGAGCAAGATATAGAGAAACAGGACCTATTTAGAGATAATGGGTGAAAATCTAACTGAAAAAGGGATTCTGTAAAGGCACATAAGATTGTATTGTTATATTAGTAATAGAAATAACTTTAGAAAATTGGAAACAACGTATGATTAAAATGAGGGATAAAACAGTTAGTGTAATTTAGTGACATGTTTGTGAATAAAATAAGTGAATAATTAGTTAATGTTTTATAAAATATAAGTTGGGGGGAATTAACTTTGGAAAGCTTATAATTGTTCCTATAGAAGTATGATATTTAATTGAAAAGTAATGTTAAAGTTGTTAAGACTTTAATGAATATTAATATTAATGATAGAATTGAATTGGAATGGAATGTTTTAATTATATACATTTATAATTTTTTCTTTTTTTAAGAATACAGTGTGTATTTTAAGAATGTACCAAGCAGAATCTGAATGGAAGTTATGTATTATATTGAATGTTACAACTTTAGGGAAAAGATATAAACGCGTCATTCTCCAATCAGTAACTACAGGAGAAATTTTGTTTAATGAGAAAAGATAATAGATAATTGAAAAAGGACAGACAAAAAAATATAAATACAATGATTTGAATTGAGATGAGATAATTAAAATAAAATTGAGAAAATTAAAAGACGGGAGAAGCTATGCAGAAAATGTAAAATAGTAATAAGATATGGAATAGAATATAAAAATGAGCATGAACCTGAATTTGTGTCTGTACGAAGAAATGTAACCCGGGATTATGCTACTTTAAAAAAAGATGTTTCATTTGTATTTTTTTTTCTCTTTGTGAAAACTCAAATAAAATTTACAAAAAAAAAAAAGACTCTGCAGATCACATTCAGATTGTTTTACAAGAGATAGAAGTGGAAACACTGGACATATGACAGTGTCCAGTGCTGTGGATTTTTCTAGATCTTAGCTTCATCTCTCTTTTGTAAATCAGGACAAGCACCTTCCTTCCTTTCTTCCCTCCCTCCATTCCCCCCCCCCCCTTTTTTTATTTTCAGGCCAGTTTAATCAAATGAATTGCAGCAGAATATAAAAGCGATACAATTGATCCTAAGTAGAAGCAGATATTTCTCTCTCTGGGCACAATGAGAATATATATGCTGAACAAAAACTCCGCATTGGCATCCAGCTATTAAAACACTCTGCTAGCTCTATTCAGTTGCAAGACTCCACCCCTCAAAGGATTATGCCGTCGTTAAAAGAAGATGATAAAAGCTATACCCCCACCCTCTCTCTCTTTATTCATTTGCAGCCCTATAACATCCATGTTGTCAAGATTTTCCATCAGTGATTTACCATATCAACTCTTATGGCTTTGAAAACTCCAACACATTAGCCATTCCCACAATATCCTATATTGAGCCTTTATATTGCTTTGGTGCTATGGGGAAGGCAAATAGCAGGATGGCTCTGTGGGTAGACTTCTAGTTCCCTTGATGTTCATTACCATTTATTCCTTCACATTTCAATTTTCTCTTAGGTGCCCGTTCTGACGAGGAAAATTGCATCATAAGGTACTCTAAAAAAAGCAAAATAAATCTCTGCACTGAAGACTAATTTCAGCTACCAGGCTGGAAGCAAATTCTAAAAGCGTTTACTTTTTATCCCTTTCTTTATCAACTTCAAGTTTATTTTCTCACCTTCTTTAATTGTTCCACATCCTACGTCCAAATTTTCCAAGCTTCCTGGAAAAAGTTATGAATGCTATTTGGACTTTCCAACTTTCTTTTCTGCATCTAGATGAATCTTTTTCAATTTGTCTTTGTTGTTGTACGTTTCAGTCCAAATTGGAAATGTTAAAGGGAAGAGGTTCCTGAATCCTGTATGTAAATGAGAAAATTCTACATAAAAGTATAGCTTTAAGTCATAACATACCAACCCCCCCCAGGTCAATATAGGAATTATTTTAGAAAAACATGATAACTCCTATATTTGATGACTGGATTATTTAAAGGAGATATAATTGTGGGAATAAAGATGTAGGATAGCAAACAAATGGGTGCACAGTTATCTGCTCCTAGGCTCCTATGTTACAGAAACAGTTAATCAAGGGACTTAGGTGAACTTCTTCCTATTTCCAGTAAGTCATTAGGAGCTTAAGTGAGTTGCTCCTGCCACTTTCCTTTCCATTAAATATTCATAATTACTAATGGATATTGTCTTGACAAATTGAACAATTTATAAATTTATGTCACACATAGCCACAATTATTTTTGTTTTTGGAATTGTCACTGAGCAAAAGTAATGTTCAATCGTTAACATTTTATTGATTTTATAATTAAAAAGCTGGAGAATAAATATAGTAGACTTTCTAAATAGAATAGGAGAATAAAAAAAAATCTTAAAATAAATAAATAAATAGAATGGGAGCTAGGTTTTCTGTTCTCTTCCCTGTCCTGCTTTTTAAGACACACACACACACACACACACGTACACTAATATCTGTGGAACAAGAAAAGTCCCTCTGGGGAAAAAAAGACTATTCCAAGATATATTTGTGCAACTGCTGGCTATATGGAAGATGGATGATTTCATTCTCCCAAGGTACGAATGAAAATAGTATGCCAACAAAATAAGAGCAATGGCAAACCCAAGAGTATACAACATATTGATTGTAACACACCTATATAGATTGTGGATTTAACAAAATAAAAGGTATTAAGGGCATTACAAAGTACATGTCAAGAATTGGGGAAATCAGGAGATTCAGGCAGTTCAAATGAGTATAAAGATTTTTTCAACCTTAAACTCTCTATAAGAATCTGAGCTACTAACAGTCAAGACAAATTAGCAGGAAATAAGAAGGCATTCAAGTGGTCTGGACTTGGATCTCTAGAGGCACTCAGGGAATCATGATGATGATGATGTGTTTGACCCCTCTATCAAGCTCAGCCTGGTCATCTCCTACAGTCCAGTGCTTAATGTGTTAGATCAGATCAGTTATGCATATTAGCTTCATGTGTCCAAAAGGATTAATACCGTGTTTCTCATAAAATAAGGCCGGGTCTTATATTTTTTTGAGCCCTGAAAAAACGGTTAGGCCATCTTTTGGGTGTGTGTGACTTAATTCCCCCCCTTGCATCCTCATCTAGAGTGCCCTGTGGGCAGCCTCGCCACCAGCTGCTCCTAATGGGTGATCATGGCGAAGCGCAGAGAGCTCCCTACTCCCACTAAACACCTTTTCTGCAGACCCAAGACCTTTGGCACCCGCCGCTGTTGCTTTCCCTTCTGCCCATTCCGCCACCACGTTTGGAGCTGCTGCTTCCGTGTTTGGAGTGCCGCTGCCATTTGGAGTGCTGCCGCCATTTGGAGCACCACCGCCATGTTTGGAGCTGCTGCTTCCATGTTTGGAGTGCCGCTGCCATTTGGAGTGCTGCCGCCATTCGGAGCACCACCATCATGTTTGGAGTTGCCACTTCTGCGTTTGGAGCTGCTGCCGTGTTTGGAGTGGCGGCGGCTCTCCAAATGGTGGTGGTGCTCCAAACAGCAGCAGTGCTCCAAACGCGGCAGCAGCAACTTCAAACAGCAGCAGTGCTCCAATCAGCAGCAGTGCTCCAAACGTGGAAGCGGCAGCTCCAAACGCAGTGGCAGCTCCAAATGCAGAAGCAGCAGCTCCAAACGGCAGCGGTGCTCCAAACAGCAGTGGTGCTCCAAACATGGAAGTGGCAGCTCCAAACGCGGTGGTGGCATGGGCAGAAGGGAAATCAACAGCAGCGGGCACTGAAGGTCTTGGGTCTGCAGAAAAGGTGTTTAGTGGGAGTAGGGAGCTCTCTGCGCTCTGCCATGATCGCCCATTAGGAGAGCTTGTGGTGAGGAATTGCTGCCCATGGGGCTCTCCTAACAGCAAGTCCCCCCCACCCTTCTCCCCATTTTGCATGTTTTAAAATAGGCCTAAATTTGGGGGGAGGGGTTTAATTTCATTTTATGCCTAGAAAACATGCTGGGTCTTCCTATTGGGGGAGGTCGTATTGTTGGAGAAACACGGTATGTATTTTGAAAACATAAACTGGTGTAATTTAGGTTGTGGGTATGTATAACATAGGAATATATTGATCAATAGTAGTTGCAAAATATATCTCAGTTAAAAGATGATAATGGAAAAGCCAATGATAAATATCAGAAAAAATTACTTTGCTGGATGATATGAATGGATGGGTGGGAACAAGAGGAGTGAGAACAGCAAAATTGATTGTGTGATTTGGACCTTTAAGAATGATGACACCTTGATGAATAACTATTTAGAACAATATCTGTTTCAAATCTGTGGTTGAAGCACACATCTGCATATAAGTTCACATGGCAAAGGAATTAACATAAATCTAAAAATGTGCTTGATTTGATTGTTTATGATGAAAGATTGAGGTAATTAGTGGAGAATGTTGAGAAGTTCTGAATTTGAGACAGTACATTAATGAGTGAAGAATGGTTCTTGATTAAAAAAAGAAGTGGATAGGAAAGAAGTAGGGAGTAAGTAAAAAAGAACAATTTAAAGAAAGATTACTTTTCAATAGAATGAATGTGAAGTAGATTCAAGGAAAAAAATTTTTAGAAGAGAGTGGAAGGAGCTAGGTTGTTGAATGTCACCATCACCATTTTAAAAATATATAAAAACTTCCCATCCATTCTGATCCATATTATAACTGTACATATGTGTGTGTGTATATATATATATGTGTGTGTGTGTATGTGTGTGTATCTGTGTGTGTGTGTGTGTGTGTATCTATCTATCTTTGGTTATTCGGGTTTTCTCCCGTGTAAAATTGGAAGTATCTAGCCGACGTTTCGATGAAGTCTCATCTTCAGGCTGGTGTTTTCGGCTTTGTGCTTCTCGGAGTAATGTGAGCTTCCAGCTGCTTCTTTCTTTAACTGCTAGTGGGGATGTGTTCTCATTGGTTAGGGGTTTGGCTGTGTTCTGATTGGTTGGGGGTTTGGCTGTGTTCTGATTGGTTGGGGGTGTGTTCTGTTCAGGTGGGGGCTTGGCTGTGCTCAGGTTAGTCTTATTTGCCGGGGGATTTGAGCTGGTGAGCTGTGATCCTATTGTTTGGCTTCACGTTCTTGTGTGTGTGTGTGTGTATATACACACACACACACACATACACACACACACACAGAGCCATTTTAAAAGCATAGGTTTTTGTTTGTTTCTAAGTTTCTTCCAAAGAAAGTTCCTTTATCCAGTCTTGTTTATTATCTTTCACTGTGGCCCTCAGCCTGACCAATGTAAATAAATATATAAGTAACTGCAGGGCCTTTGGCCTCTCCAAATTTGCCCATCCCTAGTTTAGGACCTGACCTAAGCCAAACTAAGTTTCTGATGGTGAAGACAGTAAGTGTAGATACAGTAAGTTGCAACTGGTAAAAAAACTAGTTTAAACCCATTTGACAGCATCCTTGTTCATCAATGTTCCAGGATAGATAGAACATGAATATCAATCAGTACTTTAACTGATGGACTTTAACCTGAACCAGGAAAATGTGAAATGCTAACTACTTAACTACTAACTAAGTAACCAACCATTAACAAGATAAGAGAACACCCCATCCCCAAAATTCCCTAGAGCACTGTGGTCGGTAAAAGACAAAAATCTAGAGTCTGTCCAATTTCATTCTGTTAAGCTTTTTGGCAGATCCCTTTACCTCAGATATTTGGAAGTGATATACAATCTGCTCTCTCCTTTCTGCATCTCGTTCTTGCAATTTACATTTCCTTTGCAAGACTTAAATGGACATGCTCTTAAAAGCCAGGGGTGATGTTCTGGCTAAAGCAAAATCAACCCTTGTTTTGCTTCTCTGAATTTTCTTTTCTCACTTAATTGTTGCCTACTCTCGAGGCATCTTCTTGCTTTTTTTAGTTTGAAAATATTTCTTGGTCCTGCTCACCCTTAGGGGAATATATTCAGCAGCTATAAACTTTGAGAAGCAGTGTCAGGCTAGCTATCATGAAGCTTCAGTAATAACATTCAGGGCTACTGTATTTTTGTTTTGAGATAGCACATATGGACACACACACATACACACACACAGACACTCACTCACACGCTCATATACACACGAGTTCTCGTACACACTAGCATGACTGAATGGCCCAGTTAAGCCCAAGAACAAGGGCTATTTACTATTCAGTGAAAATGAGCAACAGTTTATCAGCTAAGAAGTTATTTTAGTCTAAAATATTATTGAAATGCCATTCTGTGTGCTACTTAAAATGGATAAAACAGGCAAAGCCAAATGCATAGTTGATGTAGCAGCACTTACTTTTGGAAGCCAATGAAAGCAATATTACCATATTTTAATTTGCAAGTAGGGTGAAATGTTTCATTCATTTTCCTAGGCTAGTGTCCTGGGGTAACTCTGTAATGCACTTTACAGCGGTGGTCATGTAAACAGTAGCTAAAAGGGCAATGACACTGCTGATATCTGACATTTTGCTTCTATCAAAACAAATTTTCTCCAGAGAACCTAAGGCCATTGACAGGATCCATCACCAGCCTCTGAAGTGTCTGATCATCTTCCAATGATCTCTGAGGCATTTTTGTCTCTAACATTTCTGTTCCTTTAGCGTGGTGATGGATTTTAAGGAAAGTCAGAATCTCTCTCTCTCTCTCTCTCTCCTCCCTCCTTCCTTCCCTCACCCTCTTTCAGGGTATGTATATGTGCATGTATTTGTCCTGTTTCTTCACTCCTTCTCTAGCAATTTAATTGCAACATTATGATGACTTATTGGTGTCAGCATCATCTATTAAATTAAAAATATACTGGCATACTTCTACTTAATGTATTTAGCAAAACATGTTTATTTATTTTATGTGATAAAGTGCTGATGTGCTCATTTCCATGTTTAGACATGCTAACTATAAGAAGGTAAGACATACACAAATAAAGAGTGAGTAATCTGGATGTTTGAAATTCTATTCTTAGCTCACATGCATATCTGAATCAGACCTAACATTAATTTACTTATTTATTTCCATAGATCACTTAAGTAGTTGCAGAAAACCCACCATGGAGTTGTATGTTCTGGCTACTGAATGCATGTACAGCATTAATACTTGCAGAACAGGGAAATAAATAAGCATACTATTTTGTAAAAAAATGATCTTGTGAAGAAATTATCCCATTGTCCCATCATCTCTCCATCCATCCATTGCAGTTCTCTTCTTGTAGAACTACAACATGATACTACTGTAGATATCAAATGGGTATAATAAGATAAGGAGCATAATTATTTTGACCTACTTTCCAAAACATATTTATTTAAAAACTAGTCCACTAATTACAGTAGGTTAGATCCATCAAATTCTACCAAACATTTCAAATAAGTAGGAGGTTTACAGCCAGATATTAGCAGAGAAGACAATCAAGGGCATATTTGAAGGGGTTCAGAATATGTTGGTAATGGGAAAATCTCTTGTCAAACTTATTTATGGTTGAAAATGTTGGGGAAAACTATAAAGGGTGAGGGAGAAATGGATGGGTGGAGCTCATGGGAAAAATTGTAAATTGGTTTTATGTTCTGGTTTTATGTTCATTTGCAGTAATGTTCTTAAAGTAGTAATCTAGAAGTTGCTGAATTTAAAGCAGTCAAACAAAGCAGAATGATATTTTAAATTTGTAATTGGGTTTATTCCATTTGGATGGATCTGATCTAATGGCAAAAGAGTATCTTCTATCTATCATCCATCTATCGTTTGTCTATCTATCTATCTATCTATCTATCTATCTATCTATCTATCTATCTATCATCTATCTAATCTTCCATCCATTCAGCCATCCATCCATCCATGAGATGTCAACCTCAGTACTCGCACCATTCTTTACACCCTGGTTTATGTCCAAATAAACCAACAAAACTATCATGGACAAATGTATGCCTCTGTAGCTCAGTAATCTAGATTGCTGTAAATCAGGGGTTGCCAACGTTCTGGACCTCAGGGACCACCAAACTCATAATTTTAGATCCCAGGGACCACTAACTGGTTCTGTGGGCATGGCCTAATCTGTGGGTGTGGCTTGGCGGTCATGTGACTGGCTAGGCACGGCTTGTATGTAAATATTATTATATATATAATATATATTATATATATAATATTGAATTTTTTATTTAAAAAAAGAGCAACTGTTACCCCAAATCAGGCAAAGCAGGCAGATTGAGTTGCTCACAGAATCATTCAGTGATCTATCTATCTGCCATCAGCTAGCTCAGTCTCTCAAATTCTGCACTGAATTTGCTTGCAAGCAAACCTTCAGTCCTAAGGGAGGTTTGGCTGTGCTAAGCTGAAGATCTAAAGACTAGCTAGAAAGCAAGAAATCCAACCTGCTTCCTAGCTAATCTAAATCTCCAGGCATAGCAGAACAGATGATGGTCAGAAAAAGGAAAAATAGCAATTTAGCAGGCAAGTTTACTGAGTAAGGAGTGAGTGGGTGGGGAGGGTTCCTGCAGGCCATGTGGATGGTGCAGCCTTGTGTTTCTGTTCAGCCTGGATTAATTGTGGGGGTGCTCTGGGGGTGAGATTTCTCTGTGGCCCACCAAAATTTTCTCATGGTCCAACAGTGGGCCACAGCCCACTGGTTGGCGACCGCAGCTGTAAATGAGATGCTAATGAAAACAAAAGAACAAACTTCCTCTTCTGCATCTATAGCAGTCTATAGCAATCTATAGCAGTCTATACAGTACAGGTAGTCCATCACCATTACAACTGGTAGCCTTTCATAACCTTTTTTTACAAAATGTAAATTAACATGAAATATTTTTCAGATAAAGCAACCTCTGTGACACTCTATGGAAGCACGAGTTGGACTTTGAAGAAGTAGGATGTGGGGAGTATTGATATTTTTAAACTCCTGAGAATACTGTGGACAGCCAAGAAAACAAATCAAATGGATCATGGGACAAGTCAATTCAGAGCTTGACGAGGATGAAATTACCTTACTTTGGACATGTTACTCAAAGTACACAGTACTCAAATACATCTTTCTGGAGATGGCTGCAAAACTGGGAAAGACAGAGGGAAAGAGAAGAGGATGACCAGCAGCAAAGGGATGGACTTAATTACAGTGGTGATGAGTGAATTGTTAGCAAAACAAAAGCTCAGTTTGGGGATAGATGTTTATGGAGAATATCTACCTATTTGATTGCTAGGAGTCAAAAAGGACTTGATGGCACATCATCCATCCATCCATCCATTCATCCAGTATGTGTGTTGGTGGGATGTGCATGACTTTGTAGATGTTGTGCTGAATCTCCTGTCGTATTGGTTAGCATGGCCTGTTACCAGGAATAATGAAAATGATAGTCTAACTGTACCAAGCTACTCCACCAAATTGTTTCCTTCATGGTGCAGAAGGAAAGAAGAAGATTCTTCTTTCACACAAGAAGATTCTCCTGGTGACCTCCTTTCCACCTCTACTCTGCTGCTTTTATATGCACAAAAGGGTTAAAACTAGCACAACCACTTTCTCTGGCACTCTCCATGCCAATCATCCATAGTATTATTTCTAGTGACTTTGGGCAGTTCTATGCTGTTAGATAGAGTTAAAGAAGTAGAGGGAGAGAGAGAGAGAGTTAATTGTTGTCTGTTCATGTATTTCTCTGTCCCTGCCTTTGCTTGTGTTTTATCCCATTTTCCCAGTTAACTCTTTCTGATGCTTTCTAATGTTTGATAAATAAACAGTAAAGTATATTTCAGTAGCTAAGCTGAAATATGTGTGTGCTTGTTCTGGTGTGGATATAAGATTTCTTTAGAATGTACTGGATGCAAACTAAATTGGAAATTACTCAGTAATTTTCCAACACCAGCAATATCTGAAAGGCCATGAGTTCTCCACACTTACTTTAAATGCTTTCTTTTGTTTAAATTTCCCTATTTTTCTTCCTAATGTGTATGACCTTTACATATGATCTTGCTAGTTTTCATTTTCTACCGATATAATTGGGGAAAAAAAAAACCACCCACCCAACTTCTCAACACAAGTAAGCCAATGCCAGGATTCAGGGCTCAATATAACAATTCAGGTGGAATGCTATAATCTTAATAACTTAATCAATTAGTAACACAATCTTATTAATTCTATTGCATAATTCTGAACAATAAAACTCTAGCCTGAAATTAGAATGGCAAAAGCTAGTAGGATTTGTAAAAGTACACACAATGTACTTTTAATTAATACACAATTAATACACACAGTGACAAAGTGAAGTATAGAATCTAAAACAATATAGAATATATTAACACAGAAGAAGCACAGTAGGAGAGCCAGTTTAATGTTGTGGCTGAAACCACTGGGCAAGAAACCAAGAAGCAGTGAGTTCTAGCTTTGTTTTAGGTACAAATGGGTGATCTTGGTCCAATCATTCTCTTTCAGCCCTGGGAAGCAGACAATGGTGACTACTTCCAAAATCTTGTCAAGAAAAATGCAGAGATTTCTCTATTGGGGTTCTAGGACTGAATACTAATTTGAAGGTCCACACAAACACAAAAGTCCCACTGAAATGAAATAGTCTTTTGCTATCTGTTTCGTAAGTGTAAACCATGTGCTTAGGTTTGCTTAAGTGTAACGTATTAGATGTTTGTTAAAGCAGAGAGGACTTATGAAACTTCATTCATCTTTCTGCTAATACATGTTGGGCCTGAAGGAATGCTTCCTAACAATTCACACTATGCCTCATTGATTATTATTTCTTCCTAATGTTTCATACAGTTTTTAAAATAGTTGAATTAACATCTGGTCCAGATATTCAGAACTTGAAATATATTTAAAATGGATGATTAAATTAGAATGTTTTAATTGAGACATTTATTGAGGCATCTTGAATGAAACTGAGCTGAAGGAATACAGGGAATTCTCATTTAGTGACCACCATTGGGACTGGCAACTTGGTCATTAAGCAAAGTAATCACTAAGTAAAACTGCGATTGTACTTACAATCTTTCATTAGTTTTCCCTTACTTTATGGACTTTTGATGGCTATAAATGCAAGAATTGGTCATCAAATTACTTCCTTATCATTGTTGTAACTGTAAATGGCTACTAAATGAGATAGTCACTAATCTTATGCTGAAAGATAAAATTCATCCCATATTTGTTGGTTAAATTGCATTTCCTCCCCCCCCCCCCAAGAGAGTCCCTTAGGAATGGTCATTTGAGGGACTACAGATAAGACTCTGTTCCTGAATCAATGTGTCCTATAAGGATTTGTTAAAATTCTACTGTTTATTAATATTGCTGTTTATTTTTCTATTATATGATCAATACAAAGCATTTAAATACTACTTTAGAAACTACATCATACACACAAACTATTCTGTGATGAAATATTTGCAGTAGTTTGATGATGAGATGATATCATGTAATGCAAGATATCCATGATTGATCTTCCAAATTTTTGTCTTAAAAAAAAAAAAGAACTGGAAATGTAACGTTAAGGTAGGATGATAGCTTCCATTTGAGGGGATAAAAGGATATTTTACTCTTTATCCCTATACCACTTTTCCAGTGAAAATAATTTCCCCAAACTACTGTACTCTTCGTTTTACAAGAAAATACATGTGCTAGCAGTTTAAGGGCAATTTTTAAACTGTGATTTTGACATGGGTGCTGGGAAAAATAACAAATGTGTCTGTTTCTGCACAAGTCAAATTGGAAGCCTTCTGTGGATATATTTTAAAGTGAAAAGACCAATCATACATTTCCTGAAGATGTGTGCCTTGACCCTTAGCTACAAAATGAGATCTGGTAAGAGATGAGTTTTGCCAAGCATGAGCCTTCTGTAAAGTGTAGAACTTAATTTATGTACTGAGTATACATGCCACCTTGAGTTGCTTGGGATAGTGAGATGAGTAGAACGTACATTAAATAAATAAATAGACTTGTTTCATTAGAGAGTGAATGAAATCATAAGGTCCCTAACCTGATCCTAACCATATGGCTGAGCTATTGGACAAAGTGGAAGTAAAGGACATCTGGAAGAAAATGATGCATTGCCCTGGAATTCTTGGTATTAATGGAAATGAAAGGAAGGAAGATACCTTGGATTTCAAAACAAGACAAAGCAGCAGAGAAAGATTCCATTTCAGGAGAGTCTAGTAAGAAAAGCCACCCAAAGAAAGAATTGGCATTACCTCCAGACTAAAAGGTACATTTTAAGGGGCTTCACAGCTATTGTACAAGAGTGGAAAAAAGACAGTACTTCTTGAAGGTCCTATTGACAGATAATGAGTGTGCTTGGATCTAATATATACAGATATGGGGATCGTAGAATCATAAAGTTGGAAGGATCCTTTGGATTATCTAATCCAATTCCCCCATTCACTTCAGAGATTCAATTTAACAGTTCTCTAACTTCTATCTGAAGACAACTGCAATCACAAGCTCTGTGGGTAATTTGATCAGAAATAGGACAACTGTCAGTAATGCTTGAGTTCATCTTGTGTTCAATGCCATCTAGCAATATAAAACAATATAACCCAATGACACCTTAGTTAAACAGTAAACCCTAAAACAAAAAGCTACATCCCCAACAGAACTGATCTAATTGCCTGGCCCAAATGGCAATCAATGTTTTCAAGACTTTTGCAGGTTGTAGAAAGATGATAACCTACTAGAAACTGCTTAATGCCAATGTATTGAATTTAATTTTTGGTGATGTTCTTAGTTTGCATTGATAGTCTCAAAAACCCTGATAATTTTAGAGTATCTTGTTTATTTAGAGACCAAGCCAATAATATAGATTGATCAATATTCAAATATTAAGTAAATAATGGTGAAATATTTTTCTTTCAATTTTAAGACAAGACTAATCACATTTTTAAAAGATTGTTTATTTGTTACATCTTTTTATGTCAGATTTTCAATAAATATGAAGATACATCAATATATATCATTTGGACATATCCTCTGGTTGTTCCAAATTTACTCCTAACAATAAATTTAATAAACAGTAAACTCCTAACATTTGGAATCCATCTATTAAGAAAGTTTGGATCTCTCATGACTGGATTGTGACAAAAATGATCAATTTCTTGGAAAAATACAAGCACATCAAATACTAAACATTGGCTTGAGGAAGTCTCAGTCTTTGAACTAGCTTTTTGTCAATGTAATGGAAAGACTGGACAGTATGATTCTATGTAGTCAAGATTTAATGTGTTGTTTAAAAGTTGAGCTACATCGTTCTTTAAATATTTACAACTGTTGCATTTTATTTAATTGATACTTCCTTCTTTCTCCTTTTAGAACTTTATACATTTTTTTTGTTGGAGAGGGATTGGGCTATTAAAACAATAAATAAATAATAAAATTATTTAAAAGGTAGCTTTTGACACAGCTTTATTTTTAGCATTTGAATGTAAACAAGCTCTTTAAGTGAATATGGATCTATCTACTAACTAAAGTTTGTGTAATATAGTTTGGATAGAGGAAACTAACATTTACATTGTTTTTGCCTCCTTCTGATATTTCATCTTTTGTATTTTGATACTATCACACATCTAAGAGCATATTTCATATTTTCAAAGAGTAGCTAGCAAACACATCTCTCAATTTATCTCTTATGCGTTATTTTGTATCCTACTTTTCAAGCCAATAACATCTTTTCTTCTGACTAGGAGCTAGAATGGCTAATTTAGAGATTCCTGCTTTTCTTTTAAATTGTTCTTGTATCCTTGTAAGCCATTGATTGCTCTGTTGGTCATAGCTATTCTCAGTCCAACTTTCAGATATTTGCTACAGTGAAAAAAGGAATCCTATGCAGTCTGTAAATGCAGGATGCCTTTTAGTAAGTGCAATTAATTGAAATTCCTGGATAACAGCAAACCTCTATGTAAAAATTACAAAGGGTGACTAATGACTTGTAGCACTTGCAAATAATTAGTGACCCCCTTTAGGTAAACCATTATCTACTTGTTTCTGAATACATTTAACCATAGGGAATTTTCTGAAGGCTCTGAAAAAAGTGGTATCTACTTCAATTTTCACAGTAATGTCTGCAGAGGCTTTGCTCTCATTTTTTAAAAATTCCCCTTCAGTTTCAAGATCTCTTTCTAATTTAGTACAACTGAGAAATTAACTACCTGGGTTGAATAATTATATATAAACCTGTTTTAGTGATTATTCTCAAGGTGCCAATTTTCTATCCATTTTTGAGCATTTGAAATGTTCAGCTTAATGCTCTCTGCAACATTCATTTCAAAATGGAACAAGAAAGGCTTTGTCAACATCGGAGATGTAAATTAGACAGGTAGTTTGGCATTGCGACATGAAGTTATAAAGATTCCAGATAAAGCAAGTCATTAGATTTATGTTGTATGGTGTATAACTGGATTTATTATTTCCCCAGTAGAGGTTTTAGCAATCTTACTGCTTAATAGATTTTTCTTGCCTTGTTGTTTTAGTTTTAATTATTCATGCTTCGTTAACCTCCCAGAATTGATATCATGATTGTAATCAGCCTATTCAGATATTCCTATGACCACAAGTGAGCCCAAATTTTCTGTTGTTAAGTGAGACATTTATTAAGTGAGTTTTATGATCTTTCTGGCCACAATTGTTAAGTGAATCACTGCAGGTGTTAAATTAGTAACACAGTTGTTAAATGAATCTGGCTTCCCGAGTGACTTTGCTTGTCAGAAGGTTCCAAAAGGAGATCACATGACCTTTACAGGTTGCAGAAACACGATAATCTGCTAGAAACTGCTTAATGACTGTTAAGGGTGGAGTCTGGGAACTGAATGGAGCCGAGCATTTACTGGCCGGATGCTCTTCCTGATGCCTATGCAGACTGTGTAGCAGATATTTTCTCTTTGCACCCTGATGTAGAGAAACATCTGTCGCTGCTTAGGATTGAATTCTCAGCCTCCCAGGTGGGAGGTGAGCATCTTCACCTTTAGGCTCCCATGCTGTTCCCTATAAATGGACTAAATAAACAAATAAAAATATGAGAAGTCTTGGAATCATCAAAAAAAGAATTTAAACCATTCTTCTGCCTGCGGGCTATCATAAGCAGTTGGTAGATTTCTGCAAGTGGGACTAGAATGCATTCTCTGATCATGGTTTATTAGATCGACCTTCCTTGGTGCCCTTTCTAACGTACCAAAGTTGGATTCCAGAACTTTCTGTGAGCAAGCATTTTATTATATAGCCTGCTGGGAAATACTGAGAGTTGATGTCTCAACCTCTCTGAAAGACTAACTGGAGAAACCTATAGTAGGTACATTACATGTAGGCATATTTAGTCTTTCTGACTCTATATATAGAATGGGGAATCACATCAATCCAAAATGGCTAAGCTACAAATTGCAGCAGTTTTTCTTAGCATAAGTAATTGTAAAAGATGCTAGACAGACCAATGCAAAATTTGGATGGCTATTACTGCTCCAGATGAATCCAGTATGCTCTTTCGAATATTTCTAAAACTAAAACTAGATATGACAAGAAAACAAGTGGGATTAAAGCTTACGTTTTCCCAGGCTCATGTGGAAATGTTAAGCATATGACCTTTGCTTTAGAGAACTGATCATTAGTAGTGTAATGCTTAAATGTTTTCTCACCTCAAAGTTCTGTCTTGAAATGGCCCCGTAACAATTGTTCAATGCTTTCTTTGCCTCGATGGGCCCATAAATGGGAAGTGAAGGCAAAGTCATTTTTGCAGTGAGTACTTGAGACCAGGCAAAGCACCCTCCTATATTTCTGTAATTTCCTGTAAGATAAGGAGCTGCTGTATCAGTCTTATTCTACTGATTCTTATTGTTATCCTGTTTCTTATTGTTTATAGTTCAGGGCAGTTTTCCAATCACAGATTTAATAACAGATGCAAAATTTTATAACATTTCAAAACCTAAGGAGTGATTCATACATATGTTTTTTTTAGTTTACAAGGATGCCTTATAGCAGGAGCTACGTCTAAAAAAGCATGCATAACAATATGGTGCTATGAAGAAAATTTCATGGATTTCAAAGTGAATCTTCTGAATAAACATGTTTAAGATTCTGTTGAGCATTCATGGCAACTGTGTTGTCAGGTTTTTTTCTTAAATGGTGAACCTAAATGATTTATTTATGCTTACTTCTGAAAATACACCACAAACTTTATAGGCAAACTTTTTCTCCCAATCCATCTTAAAGTGAGTTATAATCTAGAAACATAACTTTCAAAATATATATTTATCAGTAAGAATAAAATACAAAACAGTAAACCATACATCTAACATTAACAACAACAACAAAAATGTGTACAAAAAAAGGAAAAATGAGCTAAAGATCAAATAATTAACATTAAACATATAAAATCCATCCTGGCTGGATGTTGAGAAGAAAAAACAAACAAACTAACAAAAAAACCTTATATATTCTCCTCTCTTTTGTATAGTTATAAGCTTTCCCATCCCTATTTAATACTATATTAAATAAACAAATATTCCAGGTGAGGAGATCTCTATCTGATAATCAAACCGACCCAATATCTGATCATAATATATATGTTTAAAAAAAAGTTTAGCCCAAACATTATCCTACTCATCAAATAGCCATGGAAAATAGTTCTTGACCATCTTTCCTAAGGTATCTTTTTTATGTAGCTAAACTCTGAGATCATGTATCTTTTTAGTCTTCTGTTCTCCAAATTGAACCACTAAACTTTCTTCAGTTTGTCCTCATAGAGTAACTCCTAGAAGATATAATACTGGCCAAATGTGATTGGATACACAAGGAATTTATCTCCATAAACTCTCAGTGTACATACAAACAACAAAGTAATATAATCATAAGATACCAATAGGAGAAGATAGAAGTGAAGATGAGAAGAACAATAGTAATATAACCCTACTATGTGGGTAAATATCCTTAGACATAAGACAGTGACTCCCTATACTATATTTCCACTGAACTCACTGTAATCTGTCAATATCCTTCTGGAAATGTTGTGCCACATAATTGTATACACTACTCTAATTCAGAAGAAAGGGAAATGAGGATTTCACATGATTTTGATATAGTGCTTCTTTGAATGCAGCCCTATTTCACACTGCTGGCCCATATTCAGCTTTTTTCCAACAACAAAGTCCTACTTTACAGTAGTACTTTCAAGCCATGAATCCCCTATTTTATATGTGTGAATTGTATTTGTGTTAAATGTAATAGTCAAAATGGATTCCTGCAATGGGCACAGGGCTGGAAAAGATTACATCTAAGATCGCTTCCAACCCATGCATGTATCACTTTATCTTTTATAAGTTATTGTCTAGAGAACATGAATGTAATTAGTTTTTGGATATTAAGAATAGTGGGGAAATAAGCTGTGCTTATTTGAAACTTGAAAAAAAGGGTTTAGCAGTATCAATTTCCAGTTACAATCTCTTCTCACTTGGGAAAACATAGATGCAGATAATATTAATGCAAGATTATTTCTGTATCATACAGAAGGGGAAAATTAATTGTTTAAAGGATAGAAGCCACATTTTCTCCCTCAATTTTGGGAGTTACTGAATGCTTTGGGGGGATGGACATTATGGACTGTGACATTAACAAATGACTAAGGACTATTCCCCCCTTTCACTTTTTAAGTTCTGAGACATCAAAAACTTGCTGCATGTAGTTTATTTATTGTTCTGAAGAGCAGTACGTGAGGCAAAAATGATTCAGAAGATGTGGTCTGGACCTTGGGCAAATATCAACACAACACGTCTTTGTTATTCGCTGAAGATGCCTAAGAAGAGGTGCTGCTTTTGAAGAAGAGAAAGGGATGGCTTGCTTTGAGGCACCTGCACTGATATAAAGTAGGAGGGTGTCTCACCTCTTCCTCCCATCAAACCTCTGGCAGTGCCAGACTTTTGACCTGCCCTTCTTGCTGTGATATTCCTGCCACATAGTATTTCTACCACAGCCAGTCAACACTGAGCTACAAATATTCTCCTTTTTAAATAGTTGCTCTCTTTTCCTTCATTAATGATACAGAGCAAATTGTTTGATATCTTATATTACAAGAACATAAGATACATTTTCAAAGTAAATACCACTTTTGTTTATTTCTCTTTAATGTTGTGAATTATTCATATTATCTATGCCATAAAACTCAGCAGTCTTCATAATAGCTTTCTAATTATATCTAATATCATTTTCATCTCTGATTTAAGAGGAAGTTTTTCAAGTGCTCTACAGCTTTGAATCTGCAGGAGTGTTGAAGGGGGGATTTTAGATGTGACGCAAATATGGTTGCCAAAATCCAATTTGTCAAATAATATCCACAATCTACTGCCACATAAAAATTGATTTTGAAATTTAGAAGATTTTCTAGTACTTCTGAAACTTCGCAATAGTAAAATGAAGGGTCAAAAATGTTTTGGAAACACCCAAACTCTGGGAAATAAAACAATTGTCTGAACTGATGTTAGCAGTTGGGCGGCCTTGATTTATATCAGATTTATACCATTTGTACCATAATAGCACATGAAAATATTATTCATTTTGCATAAAATACCTCTGAGTTAACCGTTTAGCTAACTAATAACATCTATTATCTTTTTGAAAATTAAGTCTACAAATTCTGTGGAAGAACTGATTAATGAACTCACTGTCTTTTGGAACATTCTCATCCCAGAAATGAGATGGGTGCCCACTCTCCTGGCCTTTCAGAAATGCTTGAAGTAATTGATCCTGTGAGAGTGTTGAAAAAGAGTGAGGCTGTAGGTGTAGATGGTGTAACTAGAGAAATGTTAAAATTCGATTGACCAATGAAGTGTTTGTACAATTTGTTTAATGTAATTGGGAAATATGCATCTGTTATTGTTCCTCTATATAAAGGGAATGGTAGCAAGAGTGAATGCAACAACCACAAGGGGTTTGGGTTGTTAAGATTTCCCTCATGAGGTAACAATGAGTAAAATATGGGAAGTGCTTTATGTTTGGCGACCAGGTTTGTGCTCTCAGCAGGTCACTGAGAAATGTATGAACAGTGAGAAGGAATATTTATTGCAAAACAGCATGATAAAGTAAATAGATTTGAATTATTCAATGTTTTAACTGAATAAGAAATTGAAGTTTGGTTGCTGAAAGCTGTAGGATAAATATAATGGAAACAGAGCATGCATAAAAATAAATGGAACGCTTAGCAAATGTTTAAAACTGAAAAATCAAGAATGCATGATGATCCTCTGAATCTCTATGCATTTATGGATATACAGTATATATGAAATGCTCGGTCACAATAAATGGTTGGGGCATGAATATACATATCCATGTGTATGTAGATAAGTCTGAATTCCAACAACTGAATGTTTGATTATGTGATGTAACAGAATATGGATCTGAATATTCATGTAACAAAGACAGGCAAATGGAGTGAATAATTTGATGCCAAACATAAATGGAGAACAAGGAAAGCAAGTAGATGAATTTGAACAACTCTAGAATATTTATAGAAGATGGGGAAATATGACACCAAGTTGGCAATAGGTTGCTTAAGTATGAGTGATAAAACAAGGATTGTATATGCACTATACACTAAGAAGACTGACCATAAAAATGACTAATATAAAAGAGACCTGTTGATATAGTTTTGTTCTGCAGAGAATGAATGTGGATTGAACTGCAGAACAAATATATAAAGGATAGGTGGACAGAAGATAAAAAGGGGAAAACTGAGAGATTCATAATTATTCATTCATGAAATCTCAAAAGGATTTGAGAAGTTTAAAAGACAAGAGGCAATGTATGAAGTAAATAGACTATTGGAAGCAAGGATAGCTTGTAAAGGACTGAAAGATATGGAAATATATAATGTATGGCAACTACACTACATATATTTTTTTTGCTTAACCTCATTTCTTAAATTTAATTTCATAAGAGATATATAATTCTTTAATTTAATTTCTCTTAAATAATTTTCTTAAAATTCATGGATTTGTATTCTTTCTCTCTGATTACCTAACAGTACTTATTCCAAAATGGCATATTCTTATCTTTATGTATGTGCATCTTAAACATACCTATTATTGTATTTAGTGGGGCTTAGTCTTGGGTATCTAAAAGATTATAATAAAACAAATCTGCTTTGTTTTGACCTCATTACTGTAAGGCATGATAAGATGTCACCAGCAATGATGTGAATCTTTTTTTGTAAATATAGCTAAGGTTTTATATAAAGTCTACAGCCAACAATAAACTGGTCTACTTTAGAATTCACACTAATGAATTCTGCTTTAAATGGATAGAAGACTACTTTGCACTGCAACTGACCTACCATATTGCACCCAATAAACAGTATGAAAAATGCAATTCTTACTCATCTTGCCCTCTCATGAATAAGCTGACATCTGATGTTTTCATATACGTCCAGTGAATGAATGAAGTGTTATGATTTACATCAGATCATCTCTGGTGATTACAGTAAACATGATGGCGAGATTAAATTCTGGAAAAAAAGTTTAGCATGTTCATAAGCTTCCAGAATTTATTTTGTCTTTCTGAACTTGCAACATTTCTAGGTTTGGTTTTTGGGGGGGGGGAGGAATCTGAATTTTAGGGCTGTGATTAGTGCCTTTCAAGCTCTATGGATGAATATTGATGCAATTCTGATTAATTGTTATGTTTGGCACTATTTATTCCATCCAAAACTTCCAGCATGAAACACCACATATAAAAATGCTGTGTAAGGATTCAAATTAGAGCTGCACTTTATTGCATTGAGTCTCTGCATCACATAGTTATATCTAATCGACTTGTCAGTATGATTCAAATTGAAGAGATGGAATTTGGGTATCATTTTCTAAATAAAACCAACATGCCAAATTGAATCATTTTAATGTTTCATGTGGGAATACCATTTTGAATTTAAACTAGTTTGGTATTGCATTTAACCCATTTAACTTTTCAAATTGGGTTAGGGGTGAGGTGATTCACATATCTTAAATCCATAACTCAGTCTAGAAACTATAAATAAAAGTTGATTGTTGTTAATTACTCCCCTCTCTTTCTTTTGGGCATAACTGACATCAGTTGGAGCACAATGGTCCAAAGATAGTTAAAAGCAATGAATGAAGATTAGCCACGGTTTTTTAAGTATGAAAAGAAATAAGAGGAAACAAAATAAGAGCCCTCAAATTGATAGGTAATCAATTTGAAGATTGGCAGTAGGTTAAAAGAAAGCAAAACATAAACTTTAATTAGAAAGTTTGAATTTGAAAGAAAAAAAACGTATTAACTACACTCTGAAATAACTGTGTTACAGAGTAAATCTTACTGTCTAGAGCACTGGATTTCTCCTTTGAATCACATGGCACATCTACACAAAATACATATAATATACATTTTCAATCTACCATACTTGTCATAATAGAATCTCCTTTACCTTCACATTAAATGAAAGCTAGAAAATATTGTTGCAATTAATAAAGAGATAGAAAATGGAAAGGACTTCACAGGCACGAGAAGCAAAAATAGCTAATAGTCGTAAACATTTGCTTCTATTCCTCTTGTTATTGATTAGATTCTGAAAGCAGTTCTATTTCTTTTTTTTAAGAGAATGGAGTATTTGCATTTTTCTGTAAAATACTTTCCGATAATAACACAATCCTTCAGCATCATGAGCTGTTTCTGGGGTCTAGACTCCCTCACTCCAGAAATTAGCATTCTCTTGTCTTTCTAAGATCCACTCCTTTCAGGACTATCCCTCAGGCCAGTTTCCATAGGATGCTAAAACTAGAAAGCTCTTGACAATAATAACTAGAATGATGTCACTCCACAAAGTAGGGGAACACATTGCAGTGAAGAGTTGAACTCTCACTGAAATTTGGAACCTTTCTGTTAGAGTTGGGTGATCTGGTGCTATAATCTAGATGGTAGCCATTGTAGGAGAAGAGCAGGCAGATCTAGGGGGCAGGGTAAGTGTGTAATCTGTTTAGAGTTATTTTATTTATTTATTTATCAATTGTTTACAAGATAATAGGTATAAGG
>NW_020769314.1:17568015-17593766 GCF_900518735.1 Pseudonaja textilis
TTCTTTCTTTCTTTCTTTCTTTCTTTCTTTCTTTCTTTCTTTCTTTCTTTCTTTCTTTCTTTCTTTCTTTCTTTCTCTGTTTAACCTTTCTAAGTCTCTGGATTCTTCAGAGAACTTAATTAACAGTCAAAGAAGTATTTCTCAAGGCATTAAAAAAAAGAAACATTTAAGCATCTGAGTTCTTCCCTGGATTATTAAGGAAGCTATTTCCCCAGCATCTCTTATGTAATTCTCCAAAATCATTACAGAAACAAATAAGTTGTGCATGTTTCTTCTTTTTTTAAAAAAAGTTTTATTATTTTTTTAGACAAACATACACAAACACAACATAAAAACATCATGCCATCTTCCACTTATGTACATACAGTGTGTCGGTTGGTTTACAAATTGTTTGGTGCATCCACTTCATAGTCATCACTTACAATTACTTGTATATGTTCTCATATTATCTATCAAATATTCCTCAATACATTAATATCATTGTTAATCAAACATTTGACTGTACTATTATTCGTTCATATTATGCAAGATAATCCTTATTTTAACTGATTTATTTTATGACAATTCATATTATCATCCCAAATCTATCCCATGATTATATTATGATTATGATAAAGATAATACATCTTAATATTTTCTTTATATTCTAAAATGCTACATATTTCATTACCATATTTTATTGTCTAACCATTGATAAAATAAATCCCAAATCTTATAAAATTGTTTATCTTCTTGTTCTCTGATTTCAAATGTCAATCTACTCATTTCAGCACACTCCATTATTTTCTTAATAACTTCCTCCTGCATTGGTATTTTCTCATTTTTCCAGTTTTTAGCAAATACGATTCTAGCTGTTGTTAATATATTTACAATCAAATATTTCAATTCCTTACAGTATATTTCAGGTAAAATTCCTAATAAAAATATCTCTGGTTTCAAGTCTATGTGTTTTTTTGTCATTTTTTCCAACCTTGTGTGGATTTTAGTCCAATATCTTTTAGCATCTGTACACGTCCACCACATATGGTAATATGAGCCAGGTATCTGATGACATTTCCAACATTTTTCAGATTTGTTCTTGAACATTCTTGCTATTCTTGTTGGGGGTAAGTGCCACCTGTAAAACATCGTATACAAATTTTCTTTATATGCTGTTGACATTGTCATTTTATAATTTTGAGACCACAATTTTTGCCATTTCTCTAAATCAATCCCATATCCAAAAATTTTCCTCAAGCAATCATTGTTTCTTTAACTTGTTCTTCTAGCTTAATTTCTAATAAATATCCACACAATTTTTAAATCACTTTTTCATCAGTACCTGTCAAGATCTTATCTAAATCAGTCAATTTATTATAGAAACCTTCTGTTTTGGAATCTGTATCATATCTAGAGTGTATTTGCTCATATGAAAACCAATTCATCTTTATACCTTGTTCCTCTAGTTTTTGCATAGGTTTAAGTTCACCCTTTTCATTCAATATTTCACCGTATCTAACTGTTTGTTCCTTTTCATATATTATAGGATAAGAAAATGCTTCAATAGTCAATAGCCAGACTGGAATTTTCAAATAACATTGCCCTTTAGTCTTCTCCCAATTTAACCACCAAGCCTCCCGTATATAATTTCTTCTAAAGTACCCCTGTGTTTTAGTTCCCTTGTACCATAAGAAGGCATGCCACCTCAACAACAAATCATGTCCTTCCAATGTCAACAATCTAGTATTTCTTAATGTTATCCATTCCTTAACCCACATCAGATTTGTAGCTTGATAGTGTAACTCCCAATTAGGCAGGCTAAATCCTCCTCTTATTCTAGCTTCTTGCAAGAGTTTTAGTTTTATTTTCGCTTTCTTACCCCGCCATATATATTTCAACAAAATAGTTAAATCTTCAAAGTAATCTTTCCCTAGCCCAATTGGAATTGTTTGAAACAAATATAAAATTCTGGGTAATATATTCATCTTGATTGTTGATATTCTCCCTATTAATGATAATTGTAAGTTTTCCCATTTCGCCAAATCTGTTGCTTGAGTTTAATATAATTATTCTTTTTGAGTGTGCTGCATCTTGCTGCCAAATGTATCCCCAAATACTTGATCTTATTTGTGACCTGAATAGACAAGACATCCGCCAATTCTTCCTTTTGTCTTAATAACATATTCTTTGTCAAGATCTTTGTTTTATCTTTATTTATTTTCAGACCAGCTACCTTTCCATATACCTCTATCTTTTCTATCAGTTTTGATGCTGTTTCTAATGGATCTTCTAAACTGAAAACCAGATAATCTGCAAATGCTTGCAGTTTAAATTCTTCCTTTTCAATTTTCATCCCTTTTATATCCTTTTCTTCTCTAATGTTTCTATTTAGTACTTCCAAAGTTAACACAAACAACAGAGATGACAGTGTCTTGTTGCCTTGCCTTGTTCCTTTTCTTATGTTAATAGAATCCGTCAATTCTCCCTCTATCATTACCTTTGCTGTTTGCTTATGATAGATAGCTTCTATTACATGGATAATTTTTTTACCAAAGCCCTTCTGCTCTAACTGTAATGACATAAATCGCCAATTCACATTGTCAAAGGCCTTCTGTGCATCTAAAAATATCAAAGCCATTTATTTTTCAGGGTGTGCCTCATAATATTCCAAAGTATCCAAAATTATTCTCATATTATCTTTAATTTGTCTCTTTGGCAGAAATCCATTTTGATCAGGATGAATAAAGTTGTTTAAATATTTTTTGAGCCTGCAATATTGAAGTAAAAATTTTATAATCTGAGTTTAATAGAGAAATAGGTCTATAGTTCTTGATTTGTAGTGGGTTGGTGTCCTCCTTTGGGACAAGTGTAATATAAGCTTCTGACATGATTTCGGTATCCTCTTCTTTGACATAACTTCATTCATAACTCCTAACAATAGGAGATTCAATGGTTGTAATGTCTTATAAAATTCCACTGGAAGTCCATCTGGACCTGGTGCCTTCCCATTATTTTGCTTCTTAAGTGCTTCAGTTAGCTCCATCATTGTTATATTACTTTCTAACATTATTTCAGTCTCTTTAGGTATTTGGGGGTAAGTTAGCATTCTATAAGTACTGTTCAACTCTTTCATCATCAATATTCTCTTGTGTGTATAATTTCCCATAATAATCTTATATTATTTTTTTTCTTCTCTTTACTTTCATAGCAAGCTTGGCCTTGATCATCTATTAATTGCAATATTTTCCTTGATTCTCTCTCCTTTCTCAGTTTATATGCTAACCATCTACCTGGTTTATTTGCATCTTCAAAATAGCTCTGCTTCGCACCTCTGATTTTCTGCGCTAGTTCTTTTTCCATTAATCCCATTTTATGTTTAATTGTATCCATTTTTAACTTAATGTCCTTTTTCTGTGGCATTTTCTGTAAGTCTTTTTCAAATCCTTTATACTCATCCTCTAATGTCTTAGAAGCTAGTCTTTTCATAATATTTCTTTCTTTGTGTAGTCTATTATCAAGCCTCTAGCATATGCCTTCATTATATCCCATACATTCTGCATTGATGTGTCTTCTTTTTTATTTTCTTTGAAAAAAAAAAGGCAGTTCTTTCTCCATTCTCTGGGTAAAGTCTTTTTCTTTTAATATAGTGTTATTTAACATCCATCTAGGTCTTCTTCTTTGTCCTTTCTATTTAATTGCCATTGGATTATGATCTGCCCAGGTACTTGTTTCAATATCTATTTCTTGAAGACTAGCAATCAATTCTGTTGACATCCATATCATATCTATTCTGGACCATGATGAATGTTTGTTTGAATAGAAGGTATATTGTTTGGTCTTAGCATTTCTTTCTCTCCATGCATCTTTTAAATTTAATTCATCTATCATTTTTAAAAAGGATCCAGGGAGAGTCTTTCTGCTTTGCTTTGTTGTTTTCTGTGTTGTATAGTCCAGTTTATTATCTACTATTCCACTGAAGTCTCCCATCATGCAGATATTAACATAGTCCAGTTCAATTATTTTCATATGTCATATGTTTTATTTTCTGTAAAATTCTTCTTGATTTTCATTTGGAGCAAAGATTGCTATCAGGAGTGTTTTCATATTATTGTCCATTATTTTCACCATTAAAAGTCTTCCATTATCATCCATATGGATCAATTTCGCTGGAATAGTACCTTTGTTGTATAAGACCACTCCTCTTTTCTTACATTGTGTCAAAGAAGTAAATATTTTCCCTAGCTTCGGCTGTATCGATAGTTGTTCATATTGCTTTTTAATATGTACTTCTTGTAGGCAGATTATATCAAATTTTAATTTCTCTAATTTATGGAAAGTTTTCCTTTTTTTAACAGCTGAGTTTAGTCCATTTATATTAATTGTAATCAATTTTTTCTCTTCCACGATTATACTTTATAAATAGGTTTTGCAGCCCTAGTAGATCTTGATTCTTGTTGTTCTCTAGCTTCCACCTTTCTGCCTACTGCACCTTCTTCTTTTTCAATCACAGCTTGACAGTCCTCTTGGAATTCAATTAATGATATTTCTTTTTCTGTCACCTCCTCTTTCCTTCCGAAGTATTCTGTATAAAATAATTCTGCTTTCTCAATTGAGTCAATTCTGTGTCTTTGTTCCTGCCATGTAAACATTAAATCTTCTGGTATCAACCATCTATAATTCACCTCTTTTTTGAGTAGTATTTTAGTCAAGAATCAATACTCTCTTCTCACCTCTCTCACTCTTCTGGGTACTTGTTTCAGAACCACAATCTCCTTATCTTTATATTTCAATGTTTTCTCTCTTGCCACCTGTAACATTTGCGTTTTAATAGCTTTCTTTGTAAATCTAATATGAACTGCTGTTGGCAAACTATTTCTCATTGCATATCTTGTGAAAACTCGAAAAACCTCATCTATTCCATCCAACATCTTCTCTTTATATCCAGTGCTTCAGCCAAGATTTCTCTCATTATCTCTGCCAAATTTTGTCCTCTATGTTTTGGAATCGAAGATAAAATTCTGATCTGTCCATCTCCCATCCCAGCATCCCACTCTTTTATCTTGTTCAACCATGGTTAATCTGCCATCAATCTCCAATCTTCTTATCTCTTTGTTTGTCTTCACTTTTTGGGAATCTCTCATCATACCTCGTCATCATTTGTTGAATATTCTCCACCTTTTCATCTGTTTTTCCTGTTCTTTGCTCAATGATCTCTGTTCTCTTTTCAATATTCTCTGTTCTTGCTTCTATGTTTTTTATTCCTTGCATTATCATCTGCGGTGTTACATTTTCCTGTTCTTTTTCTTGTTGTAACATCATCTGTATTGAGTGTTGTCCTCCTGATGGTGAAGAGGAAGAATTAAGAATTGAGGAACCAGCCGCTGTTAGTTTCCTACTCATTTCAAACAATTCATAATCTTCAGGTTCTTCTGGACCTTAATCCACTCGTGTAATGACTAATTGTAATTCCAAGTAAAAATAGTAGAGAAAAAAGGAAAGCAGAGTAAAAGAGAAGTTTCTTCAGTTTCTTGTACACCTTAATCCAATCAATTGGTTAAATAGTGAGAAAAACCCCCTCCCCCCAAAAAAAGAAGAAGAAAAAGCCATATAACGAAAAGGGAAATATTCTTAAATATTGTGGGTGGCAAAAAAAAAAAGTTATTCAGGTTCTTCAACACCGTAATCCAATTAAAAAGTCTTGGGTATAAAAAGGAAAAAAAAGAGCTACAGAAAAAGTCAATATAGAAGATAAATAAAAAGAAGGGAAGGTAAAGGGAAAAAAGGAAAAAAACCCTACTTTCTTAAAAAGAAAAAGAAAAAATAATATTAATATTAATAATAATACCAAAAGGCAGGTTGATGAAAAAGGATTTTCCCTTTAAAATAAGATACAAAAATAGAAAATAGACTCCAAAAAACAAAGAAAACAAAAACCTGCAGTTAGATCAAATACAGAAATAAGATTTCTCTCAAGAGTGTCCCTGCGAGTTTTCCATTTTAGGAGCCTAGAGCAATCAGAGAAGGCTTAAGGACATAGATATACAGTATATATCATATGTGATAGAAACACAGGGCTTACTTGAAACTTCTCATGAATATTTAAATTGAAAGATATTACCCGAATCAGTTCAATGTTTTTAAGTGTGCCCAGTATAACCAGAAAAACAGATATCTCTTTCCCAAGTGAAAACCACGTTAGAGAAAATTTGAAGGTGGACATTTGCAGAATGCTAATTTTGCTAGAAAGAAGGAGTTTTCTCCCCCTTCCCCCATTGCAGAGAACATTATTGGTATAATAATTTATTAAACAAAGATGAATATTCAACATTTCATTCAAAGTATATTCCAATAACAAACTAGGGGGCGGAAACCAGATTTTTTTGTAGCTAACAGTGACATGTATAAGAATAAATGTTCCTGTCATCGTAATTTGATTATTTTCAAGAGGAACATTTGGTGTCCAAGAATAATGTTTATCAAAGTAATTGTATATATCTGTGTAAGTCTGTACTTCATGTATTTCTGACTAAAAGATGCGGGGGGGGGGGGGGAATTAAAACAGCTTTTTTTTTTAAAAAAAAATCTCAATTAGTGCTGGATCAGCTCAATATGGAATTCAGGATTTGTTTCTTTGTATGTGCAGCAACAGTTCCTGTAACTCTCCCAAACAATAGCTTAGAGTCACTTGGCATGACCTGATTGGTGTGAGGGACTCATCCTTGTTCATGGATGGTTCTTCCTAGGCTTCTTCATGTAGGGTTTTGGCAGTAACCCTCAACATCAGCTCCAGGCAACCTGGTCTTTGCATTCCCATTCTTCTGCAAAAAGTGGTGCCCTTTTAGATGTCTTCTCTGATGCCTAATGGAGGGATTGACACTTCTGCTTCACCAATCAAACTACATTCAGATACTGATGTCCCTGCTCTGAGTCATTTAGCAAAAAAACATCATGTAGAGCACAGCTTTCAGATATGGTGACATTTTTCATACGTTGTCATCTCAGTTATCATAATAGCTACGTTCATCAGTCAGAAGAGGAAAAATATGAATTTGAAAGTAGTGAAAACAAAACAATGGAAATACGATAGATAAAAGAATGTAGTCCTACAATAAACAAGGCCCTAATCTCACACCTAAATGAATGTTTCTTAATTTTATAGTAACTTGGTTAGGGTTGGGGTTAGCTTTTTATTTTTTTATTTTAAAATAACCCCGCTATTGCTTAGCCATAGGGTTCAGTTGGACTGGTGATGTCTTTCATCCTATTCCGGAATGTATTATTTGTGGTAATAAACAGCCATTTTGTTGACAAACTCTACTTGGGAGAATTTTAAATTCTAGAAAATTACTTAATCTTGTAGTACGTTGCTTCAATCATAGTCATCTCCAACAAGGCAAATATATTGCCTATTGAATTTGCTAAAAAGAATGAAAAAGCTCAATTCTGCCATTTAATAGCAGAATTGATAGATGAAACAATGGCATATCATGCAATGCTGCAGAGACACTAACTCTTCCTGCTTGCAATATTTTCTGCTTAATGTAGCAAAGACAGTATTTCAGAATGAAGCAGACAAGAAAATTTAAAACTGCTCTTTGCAGACTGTACAATTAGCAGACTCATTCATGATGACTGACACTGAAGAAAGTGTTTCTACTTCAGTAAAAAAAAAATATATATATATAAAATGGATGCAAGCCAAATAGCAGGTCAATAAATAAGGTTCAGCAGATATTGGTGGGAAAACTCAATTACTAGCATTCAGTTGCAGTATTGAAGTCTGCAAAATACTTTTGAGGCTAAAATCTTTACACTGCCTTGTCTAACTGTTCAGAATTTGTGGGCGATTACTGGAAATTATCTGTAGGAATTGGCATGATTTTATTTTATTGATCAATGGTGGGATCAGTAAATGATTTTATGTTGTTAATAAAAAAGTAAAGAGTAAGATTTTAACAGTGCATTATTTTCTGCATGCTAAATTGGAGGGGGAAAAGTTGTCTTGAGTTGAAAACTGTGTTAGACCTGAAATCCTGAAAATGGACTTAAAAGGTCATAGCTGTTTATCTAAATTTTTGGAAAAAAAAGTAAAGAAATCATGTGAAGCCTCCTGCTCTTTACACAGGAAGAATTTTTGTTGGATAATGCTTGGTCTAAAAGTAATTTGTTTGTTTGCTTATTTATTTGCTGTCATTACATGTTGCTCCAATCCTTCAGGTTTATGTATTTTATTCTATGATGCGGATAGCAACTATAATGTGCATAACAACAATATCATGCTACATGTCTCCAAGCCACAGTAGAAGACTCCATTTAAATAATTTCCCAAGGTTTAAGAGGAGCTTTGTTTGTCATGTATCTATCACCAAAGATTGTTGGAAAAGGCAGCTTTTAATAGCCTTTCTAAAACCAATTTGGAACACATTAATCTTGGAGAATATTGTTCCATAGAAGAGACAACTGCCGGAAAGGTTCCCCTGAAGACGACATTCATTGTGAGAAGGGAGCTTGTGGATGCCTCTTCTACCTGATCTTATCAATCAGGTAGAACCAGTTGGAACTTATCTTAATGAATATCTTTAAAATTCCACAGACAGGCTAAGCTTTTTCTTTAGACAAAATTAATGCTCTAAGAGTGAAGTCTAAAAAAATGAGACTGTGTAAATGAAGGTTGGCATTAGGACACATTCCCAAATGTTGCTGAAGCAAACAGTGATAAGGCCGTAACACTAATTGCTTAGAAATTTGAAATATTGGAAAGGAAAGTTCCATGCTCTTTTCCAAACATATTGATTGGAAACTATGATATCAATTGAAATCCCTTTATTGAAGCAACAGCATATGAAGCCTAGCTTTATCTTACCTACCAATCAGAGGAATTAGGGTATAATATATGTAATGGTGACAATTTAAAGCATGAAAGTATTCTTTATGAATTCTGGAAACAAAGATGAGAGACTTCAGATTGCAAAAAAACCTCTAGTAATATTTATACAATCATCAACATCTCCCAGTGCAAGCCAGGATTTTCTACCTTCACTAATACAAACACTACAAAATAATAAATGGCCAAGGAAGACATGAGACAATGTTTGCCTATTACTTGGTCAAATATCAAAAAGCTGTGTAAATCAAGCCCAAGAATCTGTCAAAATGACAAAAGAGAAGTAAAACCTCAGTAGGTTTCTGTTTGCCTAGTTGTTTCACTGTAATTTTAAATTGGAAATGCGGTATATGGGATGTTCAAGCATTTATGAAAATTGGACAATTTTGAAAGATGTTGATTTATTTGCAATGTCTTTTATTGAATTTGTAATTGTGACAAGGTGTCTTCTGAAAATAAACATTTTCCTTAGGCTTAGCCTTAGATCTATACCAGTAGTCCCCAACCTTTGCAGCTTAGCGGCCTGGCTGAGGGGGCGGGAAGAGGGGAACCGGGTGCATAAGTGGTGGGGTGGCACATACACATATGCAGCTTAACTTGTGTGAGTAGCAGGCCAGTGCCATGCACATGTGAGCACTGCTCAACTTGTGCTCGTTGAGCTGTGCACGTATGTGCACACACGCCGACTCTCCATTTGTGCAAGTTGAGCTGCATGTGCACCAGCCCACCACTCATGTAGCTCCATTCTGAATAGACCACTGCCCAGTAGTGGACTGCGGTCCCGGTCTATATAGTTTCAATACGATTCAGTAATTCAATTTTATGATTGCAAAATATGTTCTTGAAATAATGATAACTATGGAAAGGGGCATATATTTAGGATACCCTCAGTGAAAATCGATTGAGAACTACTACCTCGGGGAGAGAATAAATCAGTTTTAGAATTGTAGAAAGCTATAAATACAATTATGGCAGAGTATAAGTAGCCTGTAATGATTTAAGCCACCAGGTATTGAAAACTTTTAAGAATGGAACCAGTGGTGGGATTCAAATAATTTAACAACTGGTTCTCTGCCCTAATGATTTCTTCCAACAACCAGTTCACCAAACTTCTCAAAAAGTTAACAACTGGTTCTCCCGAAGTGGTGTGAACTGGCTGAATTCTACCACTGGATGGAACAAGTTCAAAAAGTGTGGCAATTGAAGGAATACTAAGAAAATAGGAGCTATTAATGGAACTTCTAAATCTTTAGAGCAGCCCAAGAGTATCCACAATGATGGTCAACAGCTTCAAAACGGTGAGCACAACTGAGTGGACAATCTGCTTCTTAACATGTATCATACCCACATTGATTACCCATGAAAAAGGGCGAGGCTTTCATTGCCTGACCATGCACATTATGTTGGTGCCAGTGACCATTATTGCAAATGTCCCTGGTGCCCCTTTTCCCAACCTGTGCCCTCAGTTTTTCAGTTCTATTTTATTTATTTTTATTGCCAAAATCTCCCAATAGTCCTAACATCTGGAAATGCCTTCTGGGGAGGGTTGCACCTTAACTTATTTGTCACAATGATAACATATTTGCAGTGTCAAGATAATGTTTTCATTTTCATTTTTCTCCAAATACAAAATTCTAAATATGCAACTGTTTGGCATGCATCTCTGATGACAAATGTACAGAGGCAGTGGCTGTCTCCCAAGGCTGAAAATAAATGGCATACAATTCACTGCCTGTGATGGTTGTAACCTTCCATGAAAATAACATACAAATTACCTATCAAAAATGCATTTTCCAAAGTATTAGCCACACATTTAATTTTTACTATTAAGCATAAAGCTGATAAAGAGTGAGAGGATATGTTGGAGTATCTTCTGTGCATGGAATGCCAACATTACTTTTAATGAACACAATCTGGAAAATATTATTATTATTATTATTATTATTACAATACAGTACAAGTAGGAACAGCTAACCTGAGTCACTGTGCAGATCTTGCATCCTTCTCATTTATTGCCCAAATGGCAGAATTTAGTAAAAAAATATTTCTTCCTTGATCCCCGTAGAGCACATTCCTATAAGGAAAAGCATATTTAGAAGATACATGTTATTTTGTAACCAGAGAATGTGTTGAGATAGCCATACCATAAGTTGATGGCATGGGAATAGCAATAGCAATAGCACCTAGATTTATATATACTGCCCGATAGTGTTTTACAGAACTCTCTGGGTGGGTTTACAATGTCAGCATATTGTCCCCAACAATATGGGTCCTCATTTTACTCACTTCAGAAGGATGGAAGGCTGAGTCAACCTTGAACCTATTAGGATCGAACTCCAGGCAATGACCTGCAATACTGCATTCTAACCAGTGGTGGGCTGCTGGTGGTTCAGACCAGTTCACTCATACCAGTAGTTATTACCAATGGCTGGGCCTGCCCACCCACCCAGGTGCTATCCCATCCTATAAATCTCACATTTTTCCTTGCTCACCCCTCCCTTGCAGCCCAGCTGCTTTCCGTGCCTTGCCCAATCTATTCACCCTGGCTTCCACACACAGGAAATTCCCATGGTTTTGCAGCCAAGGGTGAAGGGAGCGTGCGTATGCACTCTCACAGTTTCGGTTCTGCACTAGGCGAATCAGTTGTTAAAGTATATGTAGCCCACCTCTAATTCTAACCATTGTGCCACCAGGGCTCTAATGGTGTAAAGCTTTAATATATTAAGGGCTATGGACAAGCTGAAGACGGTGAGAGCAGAAAGAAACTCCAAGCATATGGTAAATCATTCATTATGTGAATAACCCTTTTCTAATTTGTGCAATGCATCAACAGTAACCCTGGTAGCATCTTCTGCAATTAACGTCTTCATTTTGTTTCATGATAATGGTAGTTCAGCACACACAGTAGACTAGCTGAGAAAGACTGCCATCTTCATCACAGCTGGAGGATATGAAAAAGACTTAAGAGAATGAATGATGAATTGGGAGCTCCAGTCAGTTCAGTAAGATGAAGCATACCTCAAGAATTGGCTGTCTGCCATCAGTTTTAATTTGACTACTCCTTTCAAGAGAGATCTGCCATATGGCATCCTATTGTATGCAAAACAAGAAAAGCTAGAAAATGAGTTAGTTCAGAAATGTATGTAGGAAGTTACACCAATGTCTATTAGAAACAGGACTTGTGATACTTCAGTCCTTGCTCTGGTCCCCGGAGACATTGGGGAGCCTATCAGAAGATGCCAAATAAACTTCATCAACAGAATTTGGGGAAGCAAGATAAGACGGTATCGAGTCCTGCAATGGATCCAATTAGGATTGGTTCAAGACTGGGAAACAGTTTGAAATCAATCCTAACTGGATGGAATGAGGGCAGTTAATGAAGGGAATTTTCTTTCCAAATTGATCGGAATTTGATTAAGTGTGTTAGAGGGCTTCAAAACAATCCAATTGAAAACTGTTATAGAACCTGATTGGATATAATATTAGGCATGATGAGAGGCCTACCTGTCACTGTATATCTGGGAGATGTTTAGTAGTTTTTCAAAATGTATCAGTTGCTGTCCACATTAAATTGAGGAAGCTGTCGTTGGAATATTTTCCCTGTCTCCAGTCTAATCCTCTCTCTTTTATTTGCTTAGCCATATGATGTAATATATGAATTATACAACATAGCTTCAAGAGAATTCAGACATTGGGATCATTTACTATTACAAATTTAATGCGCTATTCAAAGCAGCTTATAAACATCTATTTTCGTTATTCAATATTCAAGCTAGAATACCTCTATAACTAATGTTGCTGCTTCTTCAGTTTTGTAATATCTACTTATGCTGGACTCTCTCTCTCTCTCCCTCCCTCCCTCCCTCTCTCTCCCTCTCTCTCTTTCTTTCTTTCTCTCTCTTTCCCTCCCTCCCTCCCTCTCTCTCCACATGTAATTTAGGGTCCCGAATAATATATATATTATTTGAAATGGTAAGTTTAGCTGAAGGTCTGACCTAGATAAAGTCTTGCTAAATTATTATTGCCAAACAAGCTGCATAAATATTGCTCCTAGGAATATATTCCTCAGCAGGACATCAGGTGATTGGAAAAAAAAATCACAAAATGGTGCAACTTATCTCAAAAAATAAACAGCCACTGGGAGATAAAGAAAGTTTGGAAAAGAGGGAAAATGTTTCAATTCATTTTCGAATGACAACCTTTGACTTAACAAGGCAAGAGTTATATTGATTCAGCTATTGCAGCAGTCAGGGAAACTAGAACTAATGGTAAACATTAGATCAGTTGTAAATGAATTTCTTAGTTCCTTAATTATTACTTAAAAGGATTCTATGAAGAAATATAGCACCCGAGCACTTATGATGACATTACAGAAAATGACTGTTTCTAAATCACTGCAGGTTGAATTTGTAATAGAAGGGATTCTATCATCTGCCTCTGCTGCTGAATTCTAGGTATAGAGTAACAAAGCAGTGTGAACAAATCCATCCCTGAACCTGGCTCTGCCCTGGCTCTGCCCTCTGCCCTTATGGCAGCTAAATAAAATGTATTCTGATTGGATATCCTGAAACCTTTTGCCAAAGTGTCTCAATCTACCAATAGAAGATAATATTTGTAGCTCAAGATTGAATTGTGGGGTCCTTGGCGCTCTCTTAGCTTGGTTGTTTCCTGTAGACACTTCAGTTCACTGATGCTGTTACCTAGTTTGGTAATAAAATGTCTCCAAGAAAACAAGCAAGCTCAGAGAGCACCAAGGATCCCACATTTCAACCCCGAGCTACAAATATTCTCCTTCTTTTGAAAATAACCAAGCACATCAAGGATCCCTAACTCATCAATCTTCATTGCAGGTCAGCATGTACTTTTATCGGACAGTCCTCTTGCTGCTGTGCCTTTCCACTTTTTTTTCTCAAAAAAGTAAGTTTAAATCAATATATACAACATCTAAATACAGCAGAACAATGGTCTTTAAAAATAAAAACTCCTTTCACGCAAGCCATTTTGCATTTCCATAATTTGAATGCCTTTCCTTTACCATCACTTAACACACTGACTAAGTACTTTATCCCGTATCTATAAAGGTTTTCTTGTTTGCATTTGAGAATTTTTTTTTAAATAATCATAATCATTTATGATTATCTAAGGGCTCTTTAAAGAAAAATAAATGCAGGATTCTTCCATTTTTTTGCTTTCTCCAGCCTTTTTAGTTCAAGTAACCATGTTATAATTACTTGATTATAACTTGATATATATAAGGGACATGGTGGCTCAGTGGTTAGAATGCAGTGTTGCAACCTAATTTTGCTGACTTCCAGCAATTTGATTCTGGCCTGCACAAGGTTGACTCAGCCTTTCATCCTTCCGAGGTTGGTAAAATGAGGACCCAGACTGTTGGAGGCAATAGGCTGACTCTCTAAATCCACCCAGAGAGTGCTCCAAAGCACTATGAAGCGGTATATAAATCTAAGTGCTATTGTTATTGCCATACTAATGTTGATGTTGTAAGCCACCCAGAATCACTCAACAGTGAGATGGCCAGCATATAGATTTAATAAATAAATAAAATAAGAGATTGAAGAACAATGAAACTGTCAAACCCAATACTTTTTTTCCCAGCTACCTGAAGGAAAACAAAAGGTAATTACAAAAGAAATGCCTTTTCCTGGGTTTCAAACCAACAGCTTCGTACGTACCAGGCAAACTTCTTAACTTCCGTGTTATTCTAATGTTAGTAGCAAAAGCATTCTCTTACATTAGCATTGCCTTAGTTGAGGGAAATACATTCTCTGCAAAGTAACCACTAAACTGCTGGAATAAGCTGCAAGGTAGTCAAATCCTTCCCTCCCAAAGCAATCAGGGAAAACCACGGTAGGAAAATACAACCGGTGGCTAAATTAACAATGTATTGAAGCTGAGTAAAAGTGATGTCCTGTCTTTCTAACCTCAAAACCTATGCTATTTGGGATATGATGGAACCCGGTATTACGTATTAGCATACTTGCCTGCAATTGGTCAGTCTGTGGCGGCAGGAATTTTGAAGAGCTGTCACTGGCCACAGCCGCGAGCAGCCCGACTACAACAAGGGCTGCCGTGGTTTCTTCACAGCTCAGTCCTCTATGGAACTAAAACAGATTGGAATCATGCTGGTGTCCTGAGTCTCATTTTCTACGACTTAACACCAGACAATGCAGATAAGGCCTGAGAAAATAGTTCTTCCCTTCAAGCTTTTCTGGGCAAATTTAGAAAATGCTAAAGATAGCAATATCATAAATATGAAACCTGTCTGAATGCTTTAAAGATGAGGAAGCTGATAAAGCTACTGTCTGTTAATCTGCTCCAATGGCCAGTGTGCACAGGAAATTTAAATAATGAAACTCATAATTATCCCTTCTAATTGGAATGAGTCCAGTGTAACTAGAATATCTGAAAGACAACTACACTTTGCAGGAAAATTGCAAGCAGAAAAGGATAAATGTATTTAATTATGCTAACTCTTTTCAATAATTAACACCTATAGGTAAAGCTGTTAGAAACAATGTCAGAGTGAACATAACTCAAAGCAAGGAGAATTATAAACTGGCACCATGGAGATACTGGCATTCTCTGTAAAATGGCAAGTACTTGTTCAATATGATTTGGCTGATAGGATTATCTACATTCACTATCATCAAATTGAACAAAATTCTCAGCAGAAGTGACTGGATAACATAATAAAAGGATATGTGCATTTCCTATAAACAACTTTTTATAAATTGTAGTATATGTTATATGGCCTCTTAAATGAAACCATTTAAACATCTCTGGATAAATACCAAAGCCGGCTTTATTACAGTCCTTTTCATGACTCAGATTGAAGACTACAGATATATCATCACCATATTGCCAATAAAATATTTATAAATAAATATTAATAAAATCTACTCCAATTCTAACCATGCTGTCAGTTTTTAATACAGACATCAAAGCATTAACCTTAACTTTAACCTCAGTCTTTGGTACATGAAATCAATTTTCCTTAAAATAAAAATACAAATGTTACCCATATAATGTATTTATTTAAAAAGTAATACCACTTGATAATGTGACTCTAGGAGGCAGAATTAATGTTTAAAATTAAGATCTGTGACATTTCTTCTTGATTTTAATTGTCTGCTTATTTTTAGCAGAGATTTCATTGAAGTTTAGCTTTAAATCTGATTTTAGCCCATTTTTCCTGAAAATATTGCATGTTATTGTTATCCAAGCATAAAATTCTAATCATAATTCATACTGATTACACTTTCCCTGTTTATTTTTAACATAGACATCCATATAGATTAACCCTAACAATTGGGAATAATATATTCATTGGCAATAGATTAAATTTAGGGTTTCAGTTAAGCTACTTTGTGTCTTTGCTCCAATGGAGTGAAATATTGAATATTTATTGGATGGTAGTGTTATGTTCATATTATAATTAAATTTCATGCTGTTTTAATTACTATAGAAAATATTTTTAAGATGACGATCTGTGCTAAACACTAGAAGGATGATTAGAATTTAGGTGATTTTTTTCATGGATAGTGGTCATCTTGTATTTATATTAAGTGGTAAATGTTTGTTCATATTACGGGTAGACAATTTATTTCTATTAAAAATATTTTGATTGGCTGTAGGCTGAACTGAGAGGTAGGATTAATGTAAAGCTACCTTGATGTTTGTACTAAAAGTTAACTTAATTATTAGAACTGGGGTGAAGAGGTATGATTATCTACCCATAATACAGTAGTCCTTGATTTATGACTACAACTGAGTGCACACTTTCTGTTGTTAAGGGAGACATTCGTTAAGTGAGTTTTGCCCCATTTTATGACCTTTCTTGCTTCAGTTGTTAAGTAAATCACTGCAGTTGATAAGTTAATAATTCAGTTGTTAAGTGAATCTGGTTTCCCCATTGACTTTGCTTGTCAGAAGGACACAAAAAGTGATCACGTGACCTTGGGACACAGAAATAACCATAAATATGAACCAGTTGCCAAGCATCAACCAATGGAATCAATCAACGGAACACCTTGCCCTCAGAAGTTGTGGGAGCGTCATCACTTGAGACTTTCAAGAAGAGATTGGACTGCCATCTGTCAGAAATGGTGTAGGGTCTCCCATTTGGGCGGGGGGTTGAACTAGATGACCTACAAGGTCCCTTCCAACTCTGATTATCTGTTATCTGAATTTTGATCATGTGAGTATAGGGATGCTACAAAAGTTGTAACTGTGAAAAGTGATCATAAGTCATTTTTTCCAGTGCTGTTGTAAGTTGGAATGTTCACTAAATGAGCTGCTGTAAGATGTACATAACCTGTAGATAACCATAATATTTAATCATATAATGGTTAGAATTTTGTGCTAAGTTAATGATTATGGAAGAGAGACAATAAACTGGATTGGGGTAAACCCTCATTCGAAGTCATTTCTCCAACTTTGCATCCAAGTCTTCTGTTTTAACTACATGATCACATCTTTCTGATGCTGCATTTAGTATCTTTGCTATTTACTAAAGAATATTTCATTATCTTCTATTGCATTTGTAGTAGGTGCATTTATTTAATGTTGATTTTGGCAGAAGATCACTAATTCTATTAGATATTGATTTTGTTATTTAATGAGGTATAGCTGAGCACATATTTAATAATGTCCTATTTGAGTATAATTGCCAATCCATTCTTTTGTATTGATTCATGGGCTGAACTGTACATTGTGTAATCATATAAATAAATGTATTTATTCACCTAAATTCAGAAAGGCCTAACATATCCAATTTGATATATTTCATTTCCACAATTATGGTTTCAGGTTTTCCTTAACTGATATATTTCACATACCTTGTTTCAGTTGGATACACGTTCAAAGGAATTCCTTTTCAATAACAGCATGGTCCATCATTACCCTTCCTTTGATCTGATCACATTGTATCACTACCTCTAGTTTAACATATATAAATCTGATTTAGAGAAATCCATCATAATCTGGAAGTCTTATCATCTGGTTCCAAAAAGTATCTAGATATTAGTCCTATTCTGTTCTGTCCTAGGCATCCTCCCAAAAGCACTAAGTCAATTCTGAATCCCAGCAAAAACCTCTTTTACTACATTGATGTGAATTTATTTCATTCACAGTCAGTCAATGGCTTGGCAAACAGTCTTGCAAAGGTACACTAATTAGCTCAGACCTTTATCAATCCTGGAACGGTGCCCGATAAATAGTTCCACACTCAGTGCTGGCAGGGAAGGGCTGGGTTATAGAGACAAATCTTCACAAGGCTGGAATGAACAAATGAACGAATGAGCTAGTTGTTTCCTGCAAAAGCCCCCTCTCCTTTTGCTTCTCTTTTAATCCTGATGGGAGGGGTCATTCATTGTCCACCTGTGGCCTTACTCCCACATTGACCCTGAGTTCTTAATTGTGTCTTCCATTTGGCAGCTCTGTGCATATGCCAGCTGGGAACCAGTTCCAGAAGCTCTTCCGCCTACTGCTGTCCAAGCCTGAAAGCAGCTGATGACTGCCAGCCTGCCCTGGCCCCATCTCTGCCTCTGATGCAGAGCCCTCATCCAAGCCTTCCCAGACTCTAGGAATGGCCTGGGTTCCTCCCCAACCTCCTCATTACTGTCCGACTCTGCTGACAGCTCTGCCAGGCACCAGCGGACCACAACATATTCAATGTTCTTGGTAACAATAAAGAAGTGATTTATCATTGCCTTTTTTCAGGTTGATTTTGGAATTCTTTTTTTTTTCTTTGGTGGGGTGGTTTCCTTCATACTTCAGAGTCCCGTCCCACTGGGCTTTACTCTTAATTTCCTCTTAATTTCTTATCAGCCTTGCTAATAAGAATATCCCTGCTAGGAACTCCTGCTGTTGTCAGTGTCTTTTTCATAGTCATTCAAACTACTGATCCCTTTTCCCCTATTAAGGTAGCAATCCTCCAGAAGGATTTATTAGTGAGAAAATAACTTGCTTAAAGCCAAGGTTTAATGACCTCCCCTTCTGGTCATCTCCTTTTCAGCCCTTTGGTTCATTTATGTTTGAAGTTTATAAAAACTCACAAATGTCTTCCCACATAAGATGGAATTCACAAAAGTTTTTAAAACAGTAAATGTGGAAAGAAGCTGAACTGACATATTAATACATATAGGCAGAAGGTGTCGAATGCTCAGCTCTCAAATGTCTGGGCTTGAATTCAACCAATATTTGTGGTACTAAATCAGAGGCACCACCACTTTTTCAGGCAGATAGTAATAGCACTTGGACTTATATACCGTTTCATAGTTCTTTACTGCTGCCTCTGAGTGGCTTACAGCATGATTGTCAAACTCATAGCAACACGTTGCTGTCATGTGATGTTTCATGATATTTTCCCATTCGTGGAGCAGGGGTGGGCTAGGTCTGTGCACAATGCATCCAGCCCATGGGCTGCCAGCTTGACACTCCTAGTTTACAGTATCAGCATATTGCCCCAAACAATCTGGATCCTCATTTTACTGACCTCAGAAGGATGGAAGACTGAGTCAACCTTGAGCTGGTCAGGAATGAACTCCAGGCAGTGGGCAGAGTTAGCCTACAATATTGCATTATAACCACTGTCTTCTACTGTTATCAGGGCTCTTGATAACACATATGATGGATTTATCTTGAACACTTAAAGTTTCTAAACATTACAGCTACACGAGACAAGTATGAGAATGGATCATTCAAATATTACAAGGCCTAAACTAGCTGCCAGTATTTTATTTCACTTCAAGAAACTGAATTGAGGTATTGACAACTAATAGCCTTGAGAGCTGCATGAAATTCCAAAGACCTTAACTGTAGCCTCCACAATCCCAAATTGTTCTTAAATTGTTAATAATTTCTTCTTTTTCACACTAAGCTTTAATATATGATGTAGGCATAATGTTAACTATGTTTCATTCTAATTAAGTTTAATTGGAAATAGAACTGATTCAAGCTGATGTTTACCTTTGCTCTTTACCACGTTGGGATATGTGTACCCCAAAGTGACAATTAAAGGCCAAATGCAGCTTTCAACTTAGATGAAACTACACAATCCTGATGTCATGCCTCCATCAAAGTCTGAATCTAAGGAGGAAGACAAACTGCGGACAGGGTGTGGGAGAGTGGCTCGGTTGGCTGTGGAGGAAACTGGGGAAGGGCAAAGTCAGGCTGGGTACGCAGGGGAGAGGTAGAACAAGGGAGTGGGGGTTCAGAGGAAAACCAAGCCCCCTGTCTTCTTCCTAGGGCATGCAGGGAAGAACGGAGAAGAGAGCAAGTGGGTTGCATGGCTTATGAGGGAGGAAAGGGCCCTGATTCCCTTCACAAGGCACACCTGGGATGGAATTTAAAGGAGTTTGTGTAGTGTTGGCTGCTGTTTTCACAGTTCCTGGTATCCTCCCAACTGGTTTGATTTACTACCATGTTACTTCACTTCTGGAATTCCTTATCTTGCCCTGCCAGATTTATTACCTTATTTTGCCATGTTGGATTTATAATTTAAAGTTTTCTGTTTACAATGTTTGGATTGGAATATCTGCAGCCAAAGGCTGATGCAGGTTCGTGGGAGAGTTTTTTTCTCCAACTGGGACATTGGGGGCAAAGTTGGAGCTAATAAAGGGACCCATACTTATTCTCTGACTGAGTTGCCTTTGTGCCAAGCCCTGGGTCATCACACCTGATAATAAATATTGTAGTAATGCCATAAAATGGGTTGGCCTGCATGCAGCCTAGGAGCCATTCAATGTTCTTGAAGCTTCCTTTTCTTTTGATCCCTGTTTGATCAATATAACTGAAAAATGAAGGCATTGTAAGCCCTAGAATAGACAGTTTACAGAATTGATTGATCCCTCATTTAAATTGCATCCTCTGGCTGTTGCTCTCTTTTTAGAGAAGCCAGAGAGACCTAAACTTCTATAAACCAACTGTCAGAACTGCTGATAATTTATCAGTCAGAAATCACTCAGTCAAAACTGAGGGCAGTCAAGAGGTTAGTTTCTGACTTTTAAGGAAAGAACCTGGTGCCATAGCATGTGTGGGAGATGAACTGTAATTCATGACTGGGTGTGGGGGGATTTTGTAGTAAGTTGTAGCACATCAATTGCCTGATACTAATGTTAAATGGGTACAGTGTCTTTTCTCTTCTGAAATATCAGGGGAATTTATTGCAAAGTTAAAGGAGACCCCAGCTCTGGGGAAATAATGGAAAAAGCCGAGGTTCAATAGAACCTCAGGACAGATTTACTAAAGTTTACTGACGAAAGCTGTTTTGCAATCATATGGAACAAGAGAAAAAAAACCGTAATGCAGGGGTGTCAAACGTGTAGCCTGTGGGCTGGATATGTCATGCGATGGCCACATCCATGCCCGGTTTAGCGAAGGGGAAAAAAGTTGTGATACGTCATATGATGATGCTATGACAATGTGAGTTTGACACCCCTGCCCTAATGAGATTTAGAGACGGTTTCTTTCATCCAGGAATGACTGAAGATCTGGAAATCCCACACCAAGTGTCAGTGTATGAAACCCAAGAAATAGTACAAAATGCCCCTGGAATGAATGTGTTTCTCACGCCACATTTCTGCTGGTTACTGGTTCCTCCAAAGCCAGCTACAGCAAATCTTCGCAATTACTGATTATGCAACCAAATATGCTGAGGAAATGTTGCACACAGAGCAGCATCATAGAATTCACAGGCTTCAATCCTTTTGAGCTACCTGTCAAGGTTCTGAGTAATGAACCCAAGCCATTCAGCACTCCAAGACCTTCAGCTTTCTCAAAGGACTATTTTATTGAGTACATGATGTCATTTTGGCACGAATGAAAATAAACCCAGCTCTAAATATTTCCCGTGGTTTCAGTATAATTAAAGAAAAAGAAAATTCGCTCCCTCCTAGTCATAGGTCACATTGTCTAATTAGACATTCTGGCATCTCCTTGGCAATTCCCCTCAGTCTCTGGCCAAAACCTGTTGAGATGACCTTGGTTCCCAGGAGATGATTGTTGTTGTCGTCTGGGCCTGGCATTCCCCTCCACATTGCGATCTGAGAAATGGAATGATGGCTATGCCAGATGGCCTGATCCATTTCAAAGTTGACATTACCATTGAGACCCATTTAGTGAGAAGGCAAACTATGGTTTTTCTCCTTGTGCAATGCTCCTTATCACTTACAACAGGGGTGTCAAACTCACAGTCCTCAGGCCAGATGCATCACACACTGGCCACACCATAAAGTGGAAACTTTAAAAAAAAACATTAAGAGCTGGACTTTTCTTTTCACCCTTTCCCTCTTGCAGCTATCACCATGTCCTCTTTCTGGCAAAGATATTGCCTAAATGATAATTTATTTTTTTTCATTGGAACAATGGATTTTTTTTCTTCTATCGGTTCATAGTACCCTTCATGTTGAAGCTGTTTTCCCTTCTGTTTACTGGTTCCTGTTGTTTTACTTACCTTCATTATATTTTGAACCATTTTCTTGTAATTCTACATTGTGTTTAATCATTAGGGGTTTTTTTTCCTCTCTAGTGATGCTTTAGCACATGTGTTAGTCAAAGGGTTTTAAAAATGTTTATGAGCATCTGCTCTCCTCAAGGATGGAAACACATAAATGCTGTAATTGTGGAATTTCTTCCCAGTGAATGGCTTCCCTGGTGACAGTAGGACATTCCACAATACATTTTTATATTTCTTTAGTATTGTTTCCAAAACCAGATTAAAGATTTATGACTCACCCCAAAAAGAAGTAGTTGGGGGAAAAACAGAACTGGCTGTAGTGCTTAATTGTGTATGAAATATAAATTATATCAATTGCTGCTGAGGGATTCCTAATAAGAGCAAATGTTATCTTATATTACAATTAGCAAATGAATCTTTTAACTGGAGAAGCTGTTCATTTTCGCCCCATGCTAACCTCATTCAGTTTTAAATCAAATTAGATTAAGACCTTGCAGATAAAGACTGAACTCCTGCTGTTCTTCCTTCACTTCAAATATGCCTAAAACATCTTTATTGTGTCTTTGAGATTACTGATAGTGGGACACTAGATTTTTAAGCAACACTTTTCCATATGGTATATTAGTGAAGGGGCTTCTTGCTAGTAATTAAGAAAAATAACTTAAAGTGTTTCTCCAACTTTGCATGGCAGACAAACCAAATACAAACCAACACAAAAGCTAGAACAACATAGGCTTTTGGAAAGTTTGTTTACTATCACACACAAACAAGCAGAAAGGCAAAGATTTGTTACTCTTATTTTCATCTGCTGCTCAAACTGAATTGAATATGGATTTATTCATTTAATTTAATGTTTGTTTTAATTTGTGTTTATGCATTTATTTAGTTTGGTTAGTGCCTAGGCAAATATGTTTGTATATAGGCATACTGAATACAGCAGTGAATTCAACTAGCAGGGATGATGTGAAAATCTGCAGGATGCTGGATACTTATCACAATCCAAGCACCATTCCTTTTATATGCCTACATATGAGCAAAGTGAATAACAGAATAACAGAGTTAGAAGGTATTTTCTAGTTCAGGGGTCTTCAAACTTGACAGGTTTAAGACTTGTGAACTTCAACTCCCAGAATTCCTTCTCCAGCCATGTTAGCTCAGGGATTCTGGGAGTTGAAGTCCACAAGTCTTAAACTTGCCAAGTTTGAAGACCCTTGTTCTAATTCAACCCCCTTGCTCAAGCAGGAAATTCTATATTATTGAATAAAGATGTTTATTCATCTTGCCAATTTTTACATATATACAACATGGATTCTTGCCTCAGCACCAGCTATTTAATGAATAATAAGTTTGTATTCTAGCTCAGGATGATGCCTGAATATGAAATGAAATAAAATAATTCAGGGCAGATTTTTGCTCCTTCAAAGTGAAGCAGATGGTTCAGATTTGCTCTGCTCAAGTTCAAAGATCTCAGGGAGGTTTTCTAAGGTTAATAGGCAGCTGTATTGAAAAATTAGAAGTTGATATAAAGGGAAGGGATATTAAAGGATTGTGAGCATGTTAGGAAACAAAGTACAAATTAGTGTTAACAACAATGATAACATGATCTTAGCGATATTGGAAAAATTAAACTTGTTGCCCCATGAATAGAACACTACTAGAAAATCTTAGGGCTGGATATGGAAAAAGGTAATAACAATGTTGCCAGGACAATTACAGAAGTCAATGTAGTATTACCCAAACTGCCATTTCCATGTAGCAAAGTGGGAAGAAATTCACTCTTACAAATTGCCATTTTTCTTTGCAGTAGCCTACTTATTAATTTGCTACAGATATTTAAACATTTATCCACCCATTTCCCAATCTTTAGTAAACATTCTGTCAAGACATCCATATTCATCTACATTTTTACCATTTGCAATTGTTCCCTCCCTTTTCTTTGTCAAGCATAACTAATGTGCTGTTCAGTATATTAATTTTCAGATCCATGCTCCTCATTGCATCATACAGTCTGGGGAGGAGGTTTGCCTCATCTCTAGTTTACCTCTGCACAAGGACATCTTGCTAAACGGTTCAAAGAAATATGTTCTTTTGATCTTACCTCTGTCTCATCCCAAGACTGCTTTAGAACATCCCAAAGTTATTTCTACTTCTTCTCTGGATGGAAGTGGTAGCTTCCTTCTTTTGACACAACATTTACCAATGAACCAAGGGGATAATGGAGTCAGAGACTATTACTTTTTAAAGGTTCTATCAGCCATGTATATTTATGGTAATCTTGCTATGTCATCTGTCTGGTTCTGCCACTTTATTATCATTTTGTCTGGACAGCAGGGCAGGCCACTTCTAACTTCCAAAAGCTATCTTTTTGTGTGTCTGTTTCCCAAACAGGAAATATGATTTTCAAGGTAGTCAGCAATCAACTTCCTTTATACCTTTTATGTTAAGTTGAATGCATTCAAGAAGGCTTTCGTCCTTGTGTTTTATTTTGTTTTATTCTATTTTTAGTTTGTTTTGTATTTCTATAGAGTTATAGTTATTTCTTATGTATTATGCAACTCTACTTCCTCATTTATTAAGTCTGTTTCTTTTGAACAATTTAATTCTTTCTAATACATTCCAGTCATGGATTTCATCCCACTAAGCTTCAGTAAGGGCAACAATGTCATATCTGCTGCCATGTACTAGGACTTCAAGTTCACCCTGTTTATTCCTCATACATTGAGCATCAGTGTATAGGCACTGGAGTCCTTTTTGACTGAACCTATGTTTGCTTCCTACATCTCTTATTTTGTATCAGAGTTCCCAGTCTTTCTGATCACTTGGTTGCTTGTGATAATGTTTATGCTTGGGATTATTAGGTCATGAAAATTGGTCTCCCTTCCCCTCTGGTTTTAATTTAAGTAGTTTAAATGTATGCATTTGAAAGATAGAGAGCAGACACTTCTGTGGAAGCCAGGCATCAGTGTCTTGTGAAGCCCAAGTCCAGATGATTAGATGGCAAGTCCAGAAAGCAGGACCCAGTTACTGGAGAACACTCTTCCAGAACCTGGAAGGGGTCAATAGTAGCTGGGCAGTTCTCACTCCTTAATAAACAATAGTTTTAAACTATTAAAGTGGTTCAAAATCCTGAAAATAACTGTGGAACATTTATTGAAAGCATTTTTTGAGGAATTAGATGTTTGCTCCCAAAGAGGATAGAAAATAAAGATACAAGCCAAAATACACAGTTTCAATGAATCTAGTTGCTAACATTTCTCATATTTATTGGGCAACACTATTATATTTAATGTCATATCAAAAGCTAGTCATATACTGTGGTAGGTACTATTATCTTCCAGCCATTCTTGTATTACATTATTAACAAGACAAAGAAACATATATAAACCTTTATAGTATCCTGAAAATAACATG
>NW_020769314.1:17593776-17613353 GCF_900518735.1 Pseudonaja textilis
TAGAATGCTGTTTGTTATTCTTTTTGTTATAGGGTGTGTATCCAAATGCGTGGAATTTTATTTTTTTAGCATAAGCTACACAGAGTCATTCTGGAGAGGTATAACTTCTCAATCTTGTAAAATAGATAATAGATAGACAGGCTTCTTTTGAAATAATTACAGCTAGCTGAGAAATATAGACATGGGGAAAGTGAAAAGAGTAACCAAGATAACATTCTGGCATGGTTTTGCAGTTACTTTGCAATTAAATTTCTTTAATAATCAGGAAACAAAAAGTAGTTATAAGGGAAGAAGAAAGAAAGAGATGTATAGAAGAAAAATATAAAACTCGGAAGTACTAGTTATAATTTATGTAACTAATGGAAAGTAACTGTAGTGCCAGGAAACTGGAAAAGGCATAAGTTGTGTGTATTTCTCCAAATGGAAAATAAACCACATGATGTTTATCTGTAATTATAGAATTCTTATTATGATTTCTGAGAGAATTCTAGAGGAAATGCATAAAGAAAATTCATTTGTAAACAATGTGAAGCAAATGCAGTTCTTATAAAAAGTATAATGAATTTTTACAATGAAACACATCTGGCATCAGTCCAGGTTAATTTCCTCCAATTAACAGAATGATGTAAAGAAAATGCAATTGGAAGTATACATTTGCTATACAGCCCAACCGAAAGAGTTTCTATGGGGTCTCATAAGCCTTGAGTTCTAGTTTTACCTTTGGCACAAAGCCAGCTGGATGATCTTGGGCCAGTCATTCTCTCTCAGTCCTAGAAAAGAGTTAGTTGATCAGAACGATAAAAGGGAAGGGAGAGAGGAGAGGAGAGGAGAGGAGAGGAGAGGAGAGGAGAGAATATTTGTGTTCTTGTAGAAATATCCTGTTCCTTTTACCCTGGAATATTTGATATTTGGTTGTTGCTATCATTGCTACTATTGCAGTTCTAATAATTGTGAATCACAATTGTAGTCAATTATGTAATTGACTATCTGAAACACAACATTGCTGTTGTTTATAGAGCTGTTTCATGTTTGCCAAATTTGGGTGAGCCAAATTGTTTCAAAGTCCTCATATTTTGCATAAAGCTTCAATAACAGTTGGTTCCATTGTCAACCTCTTCTGAATTTTTGTAACCTCCATTTACACATCATCGTATTTTGCAGTCTTTTTCAATTCCTTACCTTCAATATCACTTGTTCTAATACATTATTATTATGATTTTATCCATAAAAAACACAGTACAAATAAGGAAAGAAAAATAACTACGTTTGATTGGTGTTCTTTGAAAATTTGAATTGATATAAGAAAGAACACATATCCAGCAAAAAAATATTTTTTTTGCAAATTTACTGCCAAAATAGTCTTTGTGACAATGGTCTAATCTATTTTTATGCTGTGCAATACACCAAAAATTATACGTATGTCTTTGCAAAACTTTTCTATAAGCTATCCATTTTGCTAATTAGATCTTTATATTATATTGTAATGTTTCCAATACTTTTTTCCTCAATTCTCAATAATTATATATGCGACATTGCCACATCTATAACTATTTTTTTTTGGGGGGGGGGGGTATTGTTATATCTGGTGTATTGTGTTCTAGATGGTTTCCATGAGTGTTTGCATCATTTCCCACAACTTTTCCAACATTGTGATTATACAAAAATTCAGAAACTCTAAAATTATAATTTTTGTACAGTTCATAGTCACTATTATGTCATATCATTGTTTAATCAGTGTGAGCAATTTTGTTGCACTCATGTGTTTCATTGTTTTTTTTTACAAAATATGCATTTTTATGCTAGATATATTAATGAATTCCTTATTTCAACAAGTTTGTTAGCAATGCTTGTTTACAATTTGTAAAATTAATCCTTCTGCTTCCTTCTTGATGGTAGCAGCTTGTAATCATTGCCAATTCAGTATGTCTGTTTTACTTTCAGTTCTTTTGTGTTTATGTCAGTTTACTTTTCCAATTTTCTAAATAATTTTCCAAAAATGCACTTTTATAGAAATGTTTTCCCTCTGCTATATTCAGGATTAATAATGATTATTTTTCTTGGTTTGCTTTGATGTAATCAATCATTCATATTTTTCTTCTCCAACTGTTTAACTGTTTTAAACCATGGCCTCCAATTTTGTATATGATCAACACCACAATGAATAATGCATAGTCATCAGATTTCAGGTTTTTCAATCTAAATTGTTCATTTTAAGCTATGTCCATTTTGTTATATCAGCAGCATATATGATTATTGGTATGATGTATGTTTATGGTTTTGGTTGTGTTTCTATCATTTAATTTTGAGTGTAGAATCCTTTATTCTCATTTTAAAGATTCAAAGTCTTCTTTTTAACATGCAAAGTGCTATGTAATTTGAATATTTCTAGATACTTGTAGCTTTCCTCTATTGGCAAAAAGTTTATGAGATTCTTATTTTTGAATGTACATTCTCTTTTTGTTCATTTTCCCATTTATTGTGAGCTTTGTACATTTGTCAAATCCAATTTCCAATTTGACATTTTATTTATTTATTTTGTTTAGAAATGTATATGGTGACATTGGCAGGATTAAAAAAACACAACATTATTTCAAATGATCCATGTACAATAGTTGGGATTTTTAAAACTTTCTGCAGGATATGAATAAGTAATAGGACTGAGAAAGCAATGAAGATAACGAATCCCCTTGAAAATTTCCTCTACTTCTCTTTATATTTTCAGTTTCTTTATTTACTATCAAAATTGTTTTCTATTTTTTTAGAACTTTATTTATAAAATTCTGCATATTTTTCCTAATGTCAAATACCTCTAAATATTTCTGTATCCAACTATCTGGAAAATAATCAAAAACTTTTTTGTAATTAATCCAACCCATTCGTAAGCTGGTTTCCTTGGAGATGGTTGTGTCTGGGTTTTTTTAATTTTTGCATCATTTTATCAATCAGAAATTGATCTTTTGTTCCTTGTAAATTTTGAAAATTACTTTTTTGTTAATGAGCCTTTAAATAGGTTCCTCAAAATTGCAGTTGCTAATATATCTGTTGGCAGCTGGAACAATGTCAGACAATGTCTTGTCTCTGTCTTTTATTATTAAAAATATTCTCATCCAGTCTTCAACTTTTGTGATTATTAATATTTTACTAAGAGGAGTAACCAACCTTTTATGGACAATCATCAAATACTTAAAATCCACAATTATCTTCTCATGCACTCCAGTTCTTAATCTTTTTGCTTACTTTTTAATCATTTTGATGCTTTGATTATATCATCATTTTTGACAAAGCCGTTGTTAATTCTTAATTACTTTTCTGTTTTACATCTTTGTTATGTTCTTATGGGTCATCCCAAATGCCACTTAAAACTTTTAAAGTTTCAACTTTATTTGGGTAAGCATCTATGCTTTATAAAACAAACATTGATTTGTTTGAAACTGCTGATTTTATTGAAATAGATTTATTCTATCATCATATCATTCAATTTTCTTTGAAACAGCTGTGATGTATTTTAATTCTTCTGAGACTTCTTTCATAATTTTAGTGCCAACTTTATATCTCTTCTGAAAATTGCCCTTGATCTTATTAGTGTTCAGTTTTATTTTCTTCAGATTCCTCAGATTGTTATCAGCTTGTAAGTTATTGATCTTTCCAATTACTGTTTTTTTTTATTTGGGTGATTTATTGTATTTTTGGGGGGCAGTGTATCCCAACTCATTGCTGCTATGTTAAAATTAATTGATTAGTTTCAGGCAAAGTGTTTATTTTAGTATTTTTACTATTAAATTTACTTTTGGTGGGTCCTTCTATTTTTCTTTTTCAATGGTAGAAGCTTTTTCCAATAGTTTGAGATGTTGCATGTTTAGTAATGTTTCCTTTCAATTCCTTTGGTGTCTTAGTAAGCTTTTACTCAATATTTTTTTGGTCCTTTTAATTACTGCCATCTATGTCAAAAACAATAACATTTTATACTGTTTTTAAAAAATATTCATTTGATCTTCAGTTTTATTTGTATTATCGGTACTATTATCAATATTATTAGCATTCCCATCCAATTTTTCCACTTCTTGCAATTTGGTATCTGAAAAAGATTTTGTTCTAAGAATAAGTCTTTGTTGATCCATTAATCAAGAACCAGGTTCTGAATCTGGGTAGTTCTATTTTAAAATATTGAACATTTTCATATGAAACCCCTAACCTTACCATAGATTTTGATTTGAAATAGCATTATTTCATGATTGGTCAGTTTTCTTGAAACTACCATTTCTTTCACTGTTAATTCTTCCAGTTGTTTTACAGCTGGCACCCTACCAAGACAATCTGAATAATGCAGTCATTATTAATTGAAGCAGAGGAACTATAGTGTCAGATGTCATCCTTGTTAATCTGGATGATGGTTGATTCCATATGGAATTTTTCTCTCATGTGTTCAATATTGGGCCACATGTAGTTGACTTCTCTACCCATGATCTTTGGTTGAATCTGCCAGAAGCTAAGTTCCTGTTATTGTTGAAGGATGGAGGCCCTTTCACTATGGCAAGGTGATAGTCTGTGAGAGAGATCTAATTAAACAATATCTCCTAATAACTTCCTACTTAAATTCCTAATAATTTCCTAATAGACTTTAATGCACTTCTAGATTTTAATTCAGACTCCTTACATTTATCTTCAGCCATTGTAAATCATGCATAGAACTGGGTACAAGTAGCCTTTGGAATAAAAACTTACCAAATTTAACAGATGTTTTATAAATGGAACAGAAAGATATTCAAATATTTTTCAAAACAAATATTGGAGAATACAGCATCAAATTTAGCTAACTTTTTAAAAGTTTTAAAAGTTTTATTTTAAAAAGAATTGAGATTCCATCTATGAATTTCTTACTTTTAATTTGTGTATTTGGTGATGAATCAAAACTGTAGCTTTTCTAATTTCTGATGTTAAGGAGCTATATGACATTCATGCTGTTGCTAGTAATTGAATAGTTATTGGTCAATGAAAATGAGCGATAATTTTATTTAAATTTCTTGAGATTATTAATGTTAGTGAATTTCCTTATAGATAGTGCATAGAAATATGAGATATGAAAATGTGAAAGCAAACAGATCTACCCATTTCTAATCTTGAGCTGAAATTGTTTTCACTTTTTTCTTTGATACTCAACTTAAACTAGAAATTGGTTTTCACTTAAATTAGATTCAGAAGAGTTAATCTTGTTTTATGTCTAATGATCATATGCCTTGCTTTTTTGCATATGTGATGAAGTTAAAAATTCGCCATTGTGATAGAGTTATGCCTTTCAGGACCTTAGTTGAAAATATTTCTCAATTTAAGATAAATAATTTTATCTGGAAAAGCAGTGTATCAATAGTTTATGTGCTATGAGGAGATAACGGGGAACAAGTCAACAAAATAACTGGCCGTTCTGAACTGATCATAGCATATTCTCTGACCTTGGGTCATTGTGGAGGAGTGAGTGGTTTGAAAAAAACAGATGTTCCCACTATATCATATTGGAAAGATACAGTGATGCTATGAATTATGCCAGGATAGTTTCAAATTGTTTAACTAATTTACTTTAATGAGGTGTTGTTATAAGCTGGAAGATCTGGGAATTCAGCAATCAAAGAGTTATTTTTATAGACATGAAGGCAGGCAGCTAAAGGAAATATATTTGACATTTTTTCATAATTATGTTTATCATTCAAATGTTTTGCCAAGAGCTTTCCAATGACTTTGTGAAACTGTTCTAAACATCGATGTGCTATAACACTTGTTTCAATGGTTCATTTACTTGCTATTTCTAGATTTCTTCAGAAGTTATCTAAACTTTAGTTTGGCTACTGGCTAAAGAGGGATAGCAAACATTAGGCCACTGGTCTCATCTAAATTTATGAGCACTCACAATTCTAACAGAAATAATTTGTAGGTTACCACTAGGTTATATCTACTGACTGGCTCTCCCATAAACCAAGAAGCCTACATAAGATAGAAGAACAACGAGGAGACACTATTTATCCATAGGCTGGTCTTAGGCTGAAATGTAGGTATGTGTTAACTAAACTATTTGAATTAAGACAATTTGATAAAATTTGGGTTTTAAATATTATTATGATTGGTTGCATAGTCAACCAAAAATTGAGACTGGATCTGACACTTTATCTAACTATTGAGTCTTTCTAAAGCAGGCGTCTCCAACCTTGTCAACTTTAAGAATTGTGGACTTCAACTCCCAGAGTTCCTCAGACAGCAAAGCTGTCCACAAGTCTTAAAGTTGACCATAAGTCTTAAAGTTGACAAGACTGGAGAGCCCTGTTCTAGAGGACCTGGATGAGCATAAGTTGTTGTTTGATGATGTTAAAAATATTATCGCAGGATGTAAGCTGTTTCAAGCTGCCTTTCATTAATTGACTGATGGTGAGTTGGTCAATACTGATGGTGTCCAAGTGGTACTCTAGATGTTTTGGGAATGTACCCAAGGTGCTTATTATTATGGGTATTTTCTTTGCTTTCTTTGGCCACAGTCATTCTACTTCTATTTGCAGGTCTTTGTATTTTGTAATTTTCTCCAGTTCTTCCCCTTCTAGTCTGCTGTCCCCAGTTATTACCAAATCCACTATCCAGACTTTTTTCTTTGTTTTTTATTAGTAATTGTTACATCTGGAGTGCTGTGTATCAAATGCTTTTCTTTTTTTAATTCTAAAGTCCCAGAGAACTCTAGCTTATTCATTTTTATTACTTTTTCTACTTGGGGTCCAATCAGTTCTTGCTTTCAGGCAAAGGCTATTTCTTGAAGATCTTCCAATGCACCATTGTTGCTTCTTTGTCATGCTGTTGCTTGTAGTCAGTCTGTGAGATCTTCTTGCAGCAGCCAACTAGGTGGTCCATTGTTTCTTCACCTTCTTTGCAGAGATGATGTTTGCTGTCTCTTGCTGTCCTCTCAATTCTGGCTTTGCATGCTTTTGGCCTTAAGGCTTAGTCTTTGTAGCCAGAAATAGCCTGTTGTATCTTTCTTCAACTTTCTTGGTTTTAGACATTGCCAGGTCTGGTTATTAGCTTTGCCTGCTAGTTATTTTTGTTATATAAATTTTGTTATATAAATACTTTGGCTTACCATGTCTTTTTTCTATTCTACATTAGGTTTTTCTTGTAGACCAGTTCGGTCTCTCAAATCAGTAACTTCATGGTATATTATCTTTTGTGCATCTTCTTTGTCCTTCAGATATTCTTCCAATGGCCTTGTCTGGTTTACTTGCAATAGTCCACGTCCATCTATCCTCCTTGATAAATAGAATATGTCAACGGCATTGCATGGATAAAAGCCATGAATCATTGTCATTATTTTTGACTCAGGGCATCTAGTTTCTGCTTTAGTTCAGCCCACTATTCCAGTTGTGTATCTAATAACTGGAATTGCACTGGTGTAAATCACCTTGATGCATTTCCTCTACTTCATCACAGAGACAGCCAGATGTTTAGGCTGGATTTGGGCATTTTTGTCCACCCATGTAGCATTATTGTTATCTGTGGAAAACATTCAGATTTCAGAGCTATGCTCAAAATCAAAAGAACAATATTTCATTTTAAAAGTTTGATAATGTAATCAAAATAATAAAAACCAATAGAATAAAAACAAAATGTAAACAAAAGGAGTAAAATTAGTTTGAAAGGCTTTCTAAGGACAAACAACAGTTAGCAATATTTAGAAATCCTTTTGTGTGCATATATGTATCTGTATGTGTCTGTGTATATATGTATAGGTATATATGTGTTTGTTTGTACAGGGTTATTGTATTTAAATTGTCAGTCATATGCACCGCTTTGGCTACTAATTCTCTGTGGAAAATATGATCTATTGCACCATGACTTTCACAGTGGTTTCTTCTGTCCCTGTGCTGAAAGAGGTTTAAATGATCCTCAGTAAATATCTAAAATTATAGCCTTTGCGTCTATGGAGGAGAACTAACCTACAATTTTCTGCTTTATATCTGTCAGATTTTTTAAATAAAAGGGTACTTTTAAGTACATATAAATCATTTTTGAACAGTGTCAGGCACAAAAATTGCCTTCATTTTTTCTCACCAAATATGTTAATGAAATACAGTTTTCCTTCAAATTTCACAGACATAATTATAGGCACAATATGGTATTCTCTGAAAGGAAATAGAAGAAGATGATTAGGTAGACAAACTCAATTACAGCAGAGATGGATGCAACCCCAGAAGACCACAAGAACTAGTTAAGGGACAGATTGTCCTGGAAAGGTTCTATTTGTCTGGTTGAAAAGAGCTGATGAATGGCACAATCAATCACTCATGTTTTTGCATGCTAAACAGTTAAATCCAAAAAGGAAGACATCATGAAGGAATTGTGTATGTAACATTGTCTGCAGGGATGTTTATTGAAACCAACAAGCATTCCTCCCCATCTCTAAATTTTAGGAAATCTTGAGTTCTTGATAGTCTCTTTAAAAATCATAGAAAGGAACTATTACAAAGAAGAGATGAAGTAGAATCCTTCTGCCATTTATTTATTTATTTGTTTGTTTGTTTGTTTATCTTCTGTCTATCTATCTATCTATCTATCATCTATCTATCATCTATCTATCATCTATCTATCTATCTATCTATCTATCTATCTATCTATCTATCTGTTGTAGAGCGATGGTAAGGAAGAGGCATGAGACCAGAGCGTACAACTAACAAGGCTTTATTGCAGGGAATAAAGGGTTGTCGCGTCTGCTTGCTAACTTGCAGACTAGCGGGCGACAACGGGGCTGGCTCTGCTCGACAGCCGGCTTATATAGCCGACTGTCAAATGGAGCCAACCAATGGGAGCGGCTGGTGCTCCCGCTCAAACAGCGGACCTGGTTGGGAACTCCCACCAGTTCCACGGACATAACACTCCTTTCCCCCAGCTGGGAACATGCGTAGTCCTGTAGGTAAGTTGGGTGTCTGCGCTGGCGAGCAGAACGTCGCAGTTCGGGTGAACTGTTGGCTGGTGACAAGTCCAGGCCCTCGGGACATGCCTCGACGGTCGTCGGGGCATGGGCTTGCCCTGGCGCGGTGTTCTGCGAAGTCGGCGAGTCCCTTTGCTCGGGCTGACCCGGGCGAGTCTCGAGGTCCGGTTGGCAAACTGGAATGCTCGGCTGCTGAGTTGGTGATCCTGGCCGGAAACTCGGGTTCTCCAGTAGACCTTCCTGTTCATCGGGGAAAACCGGGTCCCACAGGGAGCTTCCGTCTGGCACCGGCAGGGAGACGTTGGCGCTGGCAGGTCGGGTTGGGTTGGTATCAGCCGCACGTCGCCTTCTGAGTTGGTCCACGTGCCTTCGCCACAAGCGTCCATCTTCCAGGAGGACCCTGTAGGATCTTGGACCTGTGACTGACACGATTTGACCTGGTACCCACAAAGGATCCCCTGCATAGTTCCTGGCGTACACCAGGTCTTGCAAGGCAAAGTCTCTGACCAGACTGTCAGACCCTAAAGGGGTGTCTGGGCAGTAGTGGGGGTGTAGCCTGTCCAGGGTGGTTCTAAGGTGTCTCCCCATTAAAAGTTCGGTGGGAGATTTGTTAGTAGTGGTGCAAGGCGTCGTGTCTGCCATCCCGTTGCTAGCGGGGTGAAAGGGAGCTGTAAGGACGTGTCTGATGCCCAAATTAGCCATGTAGATACTGAACTCACATGATGTGAACTGCGGGCCATTGTCAGACACCAGTGTGTCTGGAAGCCCATGGGTGACAAATAAACGGGTCAGGGCTTTGACTACTGCTTGGGTGGTGGTCGTGGAAAGCAAGGCCACGTCAATCCACTTGGAGTAGGAATCCACGACCACCAAGAAAGTCCTGCCATGTACTGGTCCAGCCAGGTCGATGTGCAGGCGAGACCAAGGGGCACTAGCACTTTCCCACCTGGTGGGCGTGGCGGCTGGCGGGGCAGCCCTGGTTTCTTGGCAAGGTTGGCAAGAGCTTACCCAGTTGGCGATTTGAGCATCCATGCCGGGCCACCAAACGTAGCTGCGGGCCAACGCCTTCATCCTTAAGATGCCCGGATGGACCTCGTGAAGCACCTTCAGGATGGGTACTCGAAGGGTGGCTGGGATGACTACTCTTGTACCCCACAACAGACATCCCTGTAGTCTCGACAGTTCCTGCTGGCGGGTTTTAAAGGGAACAAAGTCAACTGTACATTGAGTTTCCGGCCACCCCCTTCCCACCCAGTCCAGAACCTGGGCGATTATTTTGTCTTTTTTGAGTGCGCCGCAATGTCTTCGGCTGTCACTGGAAGTTTGAGTTTGTTGACCTCGAAAATGGCGTGAATTGGTGCAGGGTCCTCAACTGGGACTGGCAGGGGGCAGCGACTGAGGGCATCGGCATGACTCAAGTTCTTGCCAGGACGATGCACCAACTTGAATGAGTAGGCGGCCAGAAACAAAGTCCATCTGGTCATTCTGGGTGAAAGTACCTGCGGGGTTTGCTTATCTCCAGATAAGAGTCCTAGGAGAGGTTTATGGTCAGTCACAAGTTCAAAATGGTGGCCAAATAAGAATTCGTGGAACTTTTTAACTGCAGCAACCGCAGCCAGGGCCTCTTTATCGATTTGGCTGTAGTTCCTTTCTGCCGTGGAGAAAGTCCTAGAAAAGAAGGCAATTGGTGCCTCGGAGCCATTGGGGAGTCTGTGGCTTAGGACAGCCCCAATCCCAAAAGGGGATGCATCAGCAGCCAGGACCAGAGGAAGGCGTTGATCGAACTGGACTAAAACCGCTTCCAATGTGAGTAAGGATTTGACTGATCTGAAAGCGTGGGCTTCCTTGGGTCCCCAATGCCAGGGTGAGTCTTTATCTAAGAGTCTATGTAGGGGTTCAGCGACAGATGCTTTGTGCGGGAGGAATGATGCGTAAAAGTTTAGAAGCCCCAGAAAGGCTTGTAGTTCAGTCTTGTTAGTTGGTGTGGGTGCCTCGTGGATGGCCTTCACCTTGGACTCAATTGGGTGGATGCCAGAGGCTTCTATCCTATAACCCAGAAAGTCCACCTGCCTAGTGGCGATGGCGCACTTCTCCCTTTTAAGTTTGAGGCCATGCTGCCTAAACTTCTCTAACACTGTCCTGACCCTCTGAATGAGTTGAGGTCGGCTAGTAGCTGAGACTAAGATGTCATCGAAATACGGAACAACTCCTGGGAGACCTTGGAGAATCCGTTCCATGAGTGATTGGAAAATACCCGGGGCCACACTGACCCCGAATTGGAGGCGCTTACATTTGAATGCCCCTCTGTGCGTGACTATGGTTTGTAATTCAGCTGTCTGATCATCAACAGGGAACTGTTGGTATGCCTGGGACATATCTAACTTGGCAAAAATGGTACCGGGTTCGAATGTGTGTAACAGGTGCTGAATAACAGGGACGGGGTATGCGCTGACCTGTAAATAACGGTTGAGCGTGGTTTTATAGTCTGCGCAGATCCTTAAACTGCCATCCTTCTTGAGTGGGGTGACTATGGGGGTCTCCCATTTGGCAAAATCAGTAGGTTCTAACACCCCTTGTTTAAGTAGCTTGTCTAATTCTGCGTCCAATTTAGGACGGATGGCGAAAGGCACTCTGCGTGGCTTAAGGCAGAGAGGAATTGCCTGGGGATCTACAGAAAACGAGATGGGGGTGCCCGAATAGCAACCCAGCTCGCTGCTAAATACGTCAGAAAAATCAGAAAATAATGTATCTACGTCAGAAGTTGAGACAGCATGGATCCCAGTTACACTAAGGCCAAGGGAAGGAAACCAATCAAGTCCCAACAGGCTGGGGAGGGCACCGTTAACAACCACTAAAGGCAAATGGCCTTTAAAGGCTTGGAATTGAACGAGGAACTTGCCTTTCCCGAGGACAGGAATGTTCTTGCCCTGGTAGTCCCGCAGTGTCAGGTGGCATCTTTGGAGCTGTTTCCTTGATAGTCTGGGCTGGATCTTCTTCAGAGTGTCCCAGGAGATGATTGAGAGCGCAGATCCCGTGTCTACCTCCATCCTGCAGGGTTTACCTTCTAGGAAAACAGAAATTTTAATTTTATCAGGGGTTTGGGAAGTATGGTTAGCGTGGTAGCAGGTATAGCAGTCCTCCACTTGCCTTTGGGAAATAGAAGGTGGTGGAGGTCTTTGAGGCAAGGAGCGCCCTGCTTGGCATACTCTAGCGAGGTGACCCTTCTTTTGGCAGTTCAGGCAGATGGTGTTTCTAAACCTGCAGGATGCCCTAGAGTGGGAGCCTCCGCAGGTTAGGCACAAGGGCGGTTGTTTGGGGGTGAAGTTGTTTGTCTGTCCCGCTCCTACCTGTGAAGGCTTCTGATGCTTAAGGTGGTTAATGTCTGATGAGTCTGTGGGGTCTTCTTCACTGAGCACTTCTTCAGAATGGACGGTTGGACTGCTGGGCTTTGATGGAGTGCCCTGAATCTCAGCTGCTGACTGGGCAGAGAACTCAGCAGCCAGGGCTTCCTCCATGGCTAGGGCCAGATTCAAGTCTTTTTTTGCCAGCAAACGTCTTTGGAGTCTCAGGTCTCTAACCCCACAGACGATCTGGTCCAACAGCATGTCTTCCAGATATTCTTTGAAACCGCACTGTAAGGCAGCTGTCCTCAGGGCAGCCATGTATTCATTGATCGACTCCCCCACTGCCTGCTTCCTGATTCTGAAGGCATACCTTCTGGCGATCTGGGATGGTTTGGGCGCATAGTGATTGGAGAGTATTTCTTGTAGTTCGTCCCATGGGACGCTTCTGATGGCGCGTGGTGCGACTAACGCTGTAGTGGTATCGAAAACGGCAGCCCCACAATAGCTGAGGAAATAAGACTTCTTTCTATGTTCTGCAGCGTCAGCTAACCCGATGGCATCGAGGAAATGGCTGAAGCGATTCTTGTAGGAGTCCCACGTTTCCTCGTTTGGCTTGAATGGCGGGAATGCTGGATTAGTATTCATCGTGGGTAGTGCCGGGTTCGTCTTCTTCAATGGTCTTTGAAATCGCGCTCTTAAAAGAGCGCCGGCTGTGACTGTCTTTCTGGGCTACGTAGCTCTTTTTGAATTTCGCGCTCTTGGTGAGCGTTGGCGGCCGCGGCTGCGGTGCTGGCGGCGCGTTTCAATGACTACAGCTTGAGTAATGGCGGTTTGAATTTCGCGCTCTTTGTGAGCGTTGCGCGGCTGCGGCTACAGTGCTCGTGACTTCACTCTCAGTGATTTACAGCTCTTTGAACAGACGCGTCTGGTTAGCCTTCGACCATCCCATCCTCGTCGCCAGTGTTGTAGAGCGATGGTAAGGAAGAGGCATGAGACCAGAGCATACAACTAACAAGGCTTTATTGCAGGGAATAAAGGGTTGTCGCGTCTGCTTGCTAACTTGCAGACTAGCGGGCGACAACGGGGCTGGCTCTGCTCGACAGCCGGCTTATATAGCCGACTGTCAAACGGAGCCAACCAATGGGAGCAGCTGGTGCTCCCGCTCAAACAGCGGACCTGGTTGGGAACTCCCACCAGTTCCACGGACATAACACTATCTATCTATCTATCTATCTATCTATCTATCTATCTATCTATCTATCATCTATCCTCCCCATCTCCCTTATAAGGTGACTGATTGGCTATTCTCTCCCTCTCTCTCCCTCTCCCTCTCCCTCCCTTCCTCTCTCCTTTGTGTAGCCTTCACAGCTCTATGGGTGGTGTGTGCCTCCCTCAGATTCTCTGTCAGAGGGACTGAAAGTTTAAGGTTGCAGAACCTTAGCCATTCCTATCACTACACTTTTTGGATGAAAAGCTTTAATGTTGTTGCTGGGCTCTGTTGGAGCCCATTTTTCAGCTTGGGCCAACATCACAGCCCTGGGAGTTCCTACAACCACTGGAACCACTTTGGCCTTTACTTTCCACCTCCTTTCTAGTTTCTCTTTCAGCCCTTGCTACTTCTCCATTTTCTGATACTCCTGCTTCCTGGTGTTGCTGTTACTATGCACCACTATACTTATCAAGCCTACTGATATATTCTGGTCCTTGTCTACTACCACAATGTCTAGTTGATTGGCCAGTACCTGCCTGTGCATGTGGATCTGGAAGTCCTCTAGGATCTTAGCCTTGTTATTCTCCACAATCTTGGGTGGAATCTCTCCTCTGGACTTTGGAAGCTCTAGTAGTTATGCTATGCAGATGCTTCTGTACACAATGCCAGTTACATGGTTGTGCTGCTCAGTGTGTGTTGTTCTTGCACACACCTTACACCCTGCCCTTAAGTATTGAACTATCTGTGAGGTTCTCTGCCCAGGTTCTGCCTGATGTGGTAGATCCCTACTTCTACAGATCTGGTACTTAATGTTCATTCTTATGTTGCAATGTTGAGTGGTTCAGTGTTGTCTTTTAGTCCAACCCTTTCCATTCACTGCTAGGAATTTCCAATGTCTGCCACCTCATCTATCTGTCAGTGGTACATCCCATTGTCTTGTCTTGTGATGGAACTTCCTCTACTTGATTTTCCTCCTATGTGTCTCTTGTTGCCTTAGGCATTCTCTCAGCAACTCATCTTTGAATACCATTTTACTAATGTATATCTGGATGCTCCAGCTGTTTTCAGATGGCTTTGACACTCATCCAGCCCTCCAACCCTCTTTTCAGATGGTGTACAGTCTCTGGGTGTTGGACTTGGGAGGGAAACCTCTGTAGATGGTGAGGAGCTTCTGAGTCTTCATATTGGCAGCTTTCACATCCTTCTTTGGCCTACTCACAGGTTATCTAGTAGCCTACTAGCAGGTTATCTGATAACTGACATGGCATATGAATTGAGGGTGTGAATCTTGTACTTTCCATTGAGCTGGTTATTCCATGTCTTATCCTTTGGTGGTATTAGATGTTGCTATATTATTTGCCTGTACATGGTGGTTCCTTTGTGACTGTGGCATACTAAGGTACTTGCAACTGGTCTGTATATCTTCTATGTGGCTCACTGGTAGTTTAACCCCATCAATCTTAACTACATTCCCTATCTTTATTGCCATTTGGCCATACATCTCAAGTGTGAATGACATTCCAATGTAGTAAGATTTAGAGTCAGGCCATATGGATCAGCAAGTTGATGTCTCATTCACTCTTAGCATGTAGCTTGATTTCATCCATGTAGAGGAGATGGCTGATGGTAGTTGCACTCTTGAACTTGTATCTATATTCAGTCCATGTAATTAGGTCAAGCCTATGCATAAAAACAGTGCATCATATTAGTGTGTGTCTCAACTTGATGGTCACATGTGAGCTGTTCCTTTGTGTAGCACCAGGAATTCACAGAATCATGCATGTGGCATTGGACCAGGGGCTTTTCTGTAGTAATTCTAGATTGGAGATGCCTGAATTAACAGAGTCCACCCCAGATGTTGGGGAACCAGGACAATCTGACAATAAGTAGTCTATTAGAACAAACCATACATGTACAAGACCATAATTATAGATGATATAGACACAGATCTCTGTAGCTTGCAGTAACTCTGCAATTCGCAGAAATACTAATGTCTTCCTTAATACCTTATCTTTATGCATAGGTAAAGATAATGTGAAACTGCATATAAAATTTCCATCCTTCGAATATAGGTACCATAGTTTAAGAAACAGGAGAAGCCTATTTATTTATTTGCTTGCTTGCTTGCTTGTTTATTTATTTTTTATAATACCAGACTTAAAAAAGGAAATGAAAATAATTCTCAGCTTCTGTAATATTTGCTTCTGCTTTATTGGCTAATTATGTTTAAAAATCTGCATGCCAATTCATATGCCTTTGCATATTTCTTTCAATATTCCTATGTTTGTATACACTCACTACCATATCTATTTTGGGCAATTTAGACCTCCCCTCTTAAATAATACTCAGCTTGATTTGTGTTAGTGTGTGGATTTCTTTTCTAAAATAACAAATTTGGCAAAATGCATTTGTCAGCATATATAGTAAATGCATCTTTCTATCCTATTTGGGAAAGTATAGATTAGGGGAATCCATATAAAAATGTGGAACCAATTTCTCCTTCCATTGTAACCACAGATCAACATGCAGCTGTTTCAAATGAAATACGTTTTACTGGAACTGAGAACACAGAAAAACCTTAGGAGATTTTTGGATTTATGCATTGCATTACATCCTATATTCTGGCTATTCCATATAATTCTCACAACAATCCTGTGGAATGAATTGAACTGAAAGGGGAATGGATCCAAAGTAATTCCATAAGTCAGATGGGTAAATGAGGATTTTGAGATACATTTTTCAAGTCCATCTCTGATACCTTAATCAGTAAAGGAATCACATTCCTATATGCAGCCAGACATACCTCATAAGTCCTTGAATGTTACAATAGGGAAGAGGAAGGGGATACAGATTTCAAAATGTCCTATTGTTTCTTTTATTTTTCTTATATGTATCCATGTATTCATAACTATGTTTTTACTTATACCTAATATCTTGTAAGCAATTGACAAACCAAATAAATAAATAAATAAAAAATAAAAATAAAAGCAGGTCTGCTAATTTGATCTTGCTCAAAGGTTAAATTTTGACTGAATAATGTACTGAAGACTCCACTCCCCAAAGTAGGGAGTGAGATGAGTACAAAAACCAAATGATTTCATTACATTGTGATTTCATTAAAATTAAATATACTTAATATGATTAAGCCAACTATTTAATAATTTCCCTTTCTCTATTGAATAATGATCCCTTTCTGACAAGACCTGCTGGACTATGTACTTTTGAATTAAATGTAGTTTTCTAGATCTGTGAAAAGCTGCATAAGCCTGGGGTTCAAAAAAGGGAAAAGAAATCTCTTTTTTTTTTTCTAAAAAAAATGACAGTGCTAATTAATGTTCAAAAGAATTAGGTTTTGAAAATTGTTTACTGCCTGCAAGGCTTATGATTTCCAATGCTTGAACTGACAACTGTTCTAATTCCCATGACAACCTGAAGGCTTTCGATGGCTTAGAAACAGATTGAAATCTAGTTTTCTCAGTTTTTGTTTCTCCATATGATATAAAATATTTTCAAGGGGGAAGGAAGGAAGGTAGGAAGGAAGGAAAAAGGGAAAAGAAGGAAGGGCTATTTGCTCATCTTTAAAGGGCTCTTTGGAAAGATGTATATCATTTATTCTTCAGTTTGCAGAAGAAAAATTGATTGATACCAGCCTTGCTATATCTGAATTGCAAAAATTCTAGATAAAAAAACCCTCTTTTTTGTCATCTAGCAATTCTCTTCATGTTTGCACACTCCATAGAGTATACTACTCCTTATGTCAGAATAGCTGATTCTGAAATATGTAATTTGTTACCCTTGATCCTGCTTCCACCACCACGCCACCCCTCTGGGTGTATTATCCAACAAAATACGTCCATAGCCAAGAGCCATCAATCATGCTCTCCAATTAGATTTTTGTATGGCAGAAGCTCCAGTCATCTAATCAGCCTCTGAAGAAAATATGAATGGGATATACTTTCGATTCCACGCTGCTCCTTGAAACTCCCCCCTTCTTTCTGATGACAACTATAAAATGTGTATACAAAAATGTTTTATGAGTTGACACCTTACACATTTTCTAATAGTCCAGGTCTATTTATGTTAAATACTATTTTTCATCCAATAAATTATCCCCAGCTGAAGAATGTTCTCTCTTCTTTGATGACTTCTTCCTGCTGTCTTTGCAATGGAACAAATCCACAGACGCCACTGTTTAACGTGCCTGATTCATTTATCAACCTGTTGCTGAATTTCTGATTATTGATGTGTTGATAGAAAAAATATACAACAGACAGCCACAATAGCCTCAGGTTTCATTTATTATATGTCAGCCTTGGTAGGTAGTCCAGACAAGAAGCATATCCAGAAGAGCTAACTTTACTGTAAGGTTACATTAACAGAACCTTGCAAGTCTGAAAGTACTTCCCATCTCATCTTTAAAGTCCATGAAACTAAGGAGGATCCCTTTGGAGACTCTTGCCATGCTCCCATTCCTTCCCTGCATCTAGCTTCCTCTTATCTAACTGTTGTCCAGTCTGCATCCTGTATTTCAAGGTCAACCCCAAATACCATCACATTATAAAATAAATGCCTTGAGTAATTAATGGGTCTCTTCGTTGTTTCTTTGTTTTTCTCAAATGCCATAGATATTCCAAGACTTTCATTTACACTCTTAGGAATTTTCTAAAGTAACTTAAAATGAAAAGTATTCTGGAAATTGAAAATGTGGTGATCATTTTGGTAGTGATAAAAGAAATCCCAACAAGTACAAAAGGAAGCAAAGAAAGGTGATATAGAGAAGTAAGAACAATAATGATGGCTGTACTTTGAGCATACATTGTACAACTTTGAAAATGATTTGGAAGACATTTCTCAGAATGTCATAATCTCTTTTTGCTACTCATTCAAACAGCCTTGACTTTGGGGGGAAGCCTAATGCTATACTTACATGAAGGTTCTTCCAGATAATTCTACATATTTTCTGAAGTTGTTCTTCCAAATCAACTATTCACAATTCTGGGATTTCTGCTGAGTATGATTAGTAAAAGGCAAAGTGGTGGGAACAATAATGTGATTGAAGCTCCACCCATTTTTATGTGTGTGTCATTGAAAATGAGTGGAATATTTGTAAATGTTCTAAAATGATCATCTGCTTGACTTCTGAAACATGAGCTTATGAGATTAGATCAACAGATATTTTGTGGCTTCTATTGTGATCAACATCTTTAGACTTGTAATTATCTGATTAATTGGAAGCCTTAATATATCTGTGCTTCAATTTATAATTCTTCCTTTTAACTGCTCTGAAGTATTTTGCCTATTAATTCAAAATTTTTAAGGCTTTCAGTTTTACTTATTCAGTGGAAAAAGATTTTCCCTAATGTACTTGTCCTAACCAAACTATCATCATTTGAGCTGTCAAGAATTTATTTACATAAACAATTTAATTGCTTTTCTGCTTTTCACTTTTATAATGTAAACAAAGCAGATAAAAGTGCATGAAAAATATGCTTCCTTCTGCAAAGTTTGACAAACATTTTAAAATGTTGATGTGATCCAAAGTAATATCTTCCTAGACATGCATATCCTGCACATCCTGAACATACATTGTTTCAACTTGTACCCTCAAAACATTATAGGGAATTGCACACCAGAACAACTAGCCACAAGGACAATTCCCCCCATGCCGTCACTCTGCTAAACAACTAATTCATCCAACACTGTCAAACTATTTTGTAAGGCTGTATTACTATTCTTCTTCTCATCTTTCCTATTACCTATCTCCTTTTCTACTTATGACTATAACTTTGTTGCTTGTATCTTTATGATTTATATTGTTTTATTTAGTTTCCTAGTATGATTTATGTTGATAGTTTAGTTAGTTTCCTATAATTATCACTAAGTGTTGTATCTTATGATTTATGATGAATGTATTTTATGATGACTATGATCATGATTTATCACTTATAGCTTTTATGTACACTGAGAGTTTGTGCACAGAAGACAAATTCCTTTAATGTCCAATCACACTTGGCCAATAAAGAATTCTATTCTATTCTATTCTATTCTATTCTATTCTATTCTATTCTAT
>NW_020769314.1:17614754-17648139 GCF_900518735.1 Pseudonaja textilis
GATAGATAGATAGATAGATAGATAGATAGATAGATAGATAGATAGATAGATAGATAGATAGCAATAGCACTTAGATTTATATACCACTTTACAGTGCTTTACAGCCCTCTCTAAACAGTTTACAGAGTCAGCATATTGCCCCCCAACAACCTGGGTCCTCATTTTACCCACCTTGGAAGGATGGAAGGCTGAATCAACCTTGAGCCTGGTGAGATTTGAACTGCAAAATTGCAGGCAGACAGTAGTCAGCAGAAGTAGTCTGCAGTTCTGCATTCTAAACACTGCACCATGGCAGAGGGTAGAGGATAGATAGCTGATAGATGGAAAGCAATCAAGTGTTTGATTCCCAAATACATGCCTATTGACTTGTCTGCTATTGCACAAGTTAGAACTACACAAGTTAGAACTTGATATTTTTCCTATATAACTGAAGTCATGATGTATAGCAACAATAATCATACATTTATTTCTCAAGAAACTCAGAATCTCTTTGACTCTAGTTGCTAAAAATCAGTGACGTTTTGTTCTTTTCCCAATTGGAGTAGAAACACAAAAGAACAATAGTATGTCTCTCAAATATGCAAATCTGATTTTTTAAAATAGAGAAAATTATCTGAAACCCAGGAAAGTGGTTGGGTGGGGAATCTCTGACCCTATAGACATGCCTTGTTAACAATACCATCATTGTTCCCAAAAAAGTTAAATATGGCGCCTGATCAAGGATCAGGAAGCTGCTCAGAAAATAACTTTTCTTCATAAGGAGGCTATGCTTTGTTTCTTTGCTAAAAATAATAATGAAGAATTTAATAAACGTTCATGATAAATTGTTTCACTTTTGCCTATGTTAAAAATGCCATTTTAATTTTTTTATAGAAGGCATTAAATTTAATCTATAAAATAGAAGACAAATGAAAATTAAATCTAAAGAAGTTTACATTTCGCAAAGTTAAATATATTATTTGAGAATACTATGGCATGGATGTGCTTTCCTTAAAGGAAAACAACGATTAGGGGAAAAAAAGATGCTTTCACTAATTGTTGAAATCTAATGTTACAAAGCCTAATTTATTTCTACATTTTTGGTGTATACTTGCCAAATTCTTGAATCTTTGGAAGAACTTTTGGCTCACCTCCATGGATTATCATGTATCAACGGTCATCAAGAAGGTTAAAAAAAAACTTGCAGTGAGTTCAGAATTATTTTGGCAGTTTTACCTGGCAATCACTTTCTAGCAATTCCCTCCAACATATTCTCAGAATAATAGTGAAAATGGGACAGGTGTCACTCTTCTTTGAGGATTAGGATACAGAGTATTCTCCTATGTCAGTTTTATTGTTATTGATAAGGTAATGTCAAAATGAGTTTCATACTATTCTTGTATAAAAGAAGCATACAGGGAATCTAATAGGCCTAGATTTCTTGCCAATCTAAAAGTGTCAAATGCTAGAAGAATGCATCTACTATAAAGCTTTTTAAACTTTCAGGACCAGAGACAGCAACATATTCAGCTGTTGCACCAGCCAGTGTTCAGTGGCTGGTAATCTTGACCACAACAACAGATCTAGGCAAATTTAATGAATCCAAAACAAGAAGATTGAAGAGAGAGAAGGATAGTTGTGAAAGGAAGTGGGGTTTCTCATTGCTGCTGGCATTCTTGAAAAGAATGCATGCGTTATTTTTACTTTTTCTATCTGTCTCCAATGCCTTTGGTTTCTATTTTAAGTGAGAAGATTTCTTGCAACACTACCAGATATTTAAACTCTTAATAAAATAATTAGTATTTAGTGTTTATTTAGTATCTCATTTGTATCTGTTGTATTCAAGAGCAATTAACTCTGAGTTAATACAAAGTTCTCCTTAAATAGCCTCTAGATTTTTTAGTGTATGTATGTCTGTGTACATGTGTCTGTATAATTGTCAGCAAAATAATTATTTATTTACCAAAATTAAATCTCATCTTTCTTCCCAGGAGTTAAAGGAAGCATTTATACAACCTTTCTTCATTTTTTCCTCATAAGCACAACTGTGTGAGGTATTTGGGCTGACAGAGACGGATCAACCTGAAGTCATTCCCTGAGCTTCCATGGTGGTTTTACAATCTGTTCCAATGTTACACCTTTATCATTATGCCATACTGGTGCATATGCTCTGTAAGATATTTCTATAGTATATATATCATCATGTTTCTGGAGAACATTTTTCAATGCGAGTGACTTATCACATCTTTCAGTTACAGTTCATTTAAGTTGCTCAACACCACAAACAGTTGTATTTTGCCTCATTAAATCAAAATACAACCTTTTGTCATTACAAATGATTCATGAGCATACCTCCTAACACTGAATGTAGAAGAGTCATGTTTGCAAGAGTCACACATAGATGTTTCCCTGTATGTTTCAGTTTTGTTTTGTTTTGTTTTCTTCTGCTTTGAGGTGTGTTCATTTATTTGCTTATGTTCCACCTTTATTTTTACAAATAACTCAAGGTGGTGAACATATCCAACTCATCTTCCTCCTATTACTGTCCCTACAACAACAACCCTGTGAGGTGAGTTGGGCTAAGAGAGTGACCAGCCCAAGATCACCCAGATGGTTTTCATGGCTAAGGTAGGACTAGAACTCATGGTGTACCTGTTTCTGGCCTGGTGCCTTAACCACTAAACCAAACTGGTTTTAGATCTAAAAGTGTACAGAAAAGCATAAGTCCATATATTAAAAGAAGTTAAATGACAACTAAAATAGCCTGAGAATGATTAATGGTGATTGCTGGTGTCAAAAATATGGTTCAAATTATTATTTTAAAATTGAACCCTTTAAGGGTATTTGCATGGACTTTAGAGCAAAGATGTCAAACACATGCTGGATGTAGCACATGCAGACCGCGTGCACCTCAGCTCTGCGAAGGGGGAAAAGTCGCAAAATGTCATGTGATGGCAATGTGACACCGCAAATTTGATACCCATGCTCCCCTACCCATCCCTAGTTAGATATGGAAGTGTTGAAGTAGTATTTCACTACTTTACTTCTTCTTCCAGCTGATTTAAGAAAATCAGGGCTGTAGCGGTAGTAGAAAGTTTTAACAAAGAAACAGCTTCAGTTTCATTTTGGACAGAGTTGTGTTATCCTGGCCTCTTCTGGATAATCTGCCTACCGATAACTGATTCAGGTTCTCCATTTAAGAAATTAATCTTCCCACAAACAAAGAACATCTAAATTCTAGCAGACCAGTCTCCAAACAACCTACTTTTCATAGGTTATAGGCTAAACATAAAACCACAAAGTGATCAGATTTAATTAAAAGAAGTTATTGTTTTCTTCTAAAACACCCCCTCTTCAGTTTGTAATTAAAAAGACAACACTGCCATAGAAATCACATTTAAAAACTGGCCTTTTTTTAACAAAAGCAAAACTCCCTCTTCCCCTATATTTATTAAATTTGGTAAACAAGTCATCATAAGCTTTTCTCAGGTTTTAATTCCAAATGTCCCATGACATCAGAGTAAGCTACTAAGCCCCAATAGCAATTCTCATCTATTCATAAACAGTGGTGGTGATCATTTGAAAGATAAACATTTTGTGATACTCTTTTCATAGTTGGCTGTTTCCAAAGACTCTCAATGGGTCTATTAAGTAATCAATGACTCTTTCAGTCAGTATCCATTAAGACTTTTTGTCAAGAGTAGAATAAACCAACACATTTTAAGGAGCAGTAGTTTGGCATTAGTCAGAGAATTAAAGGTGTTAAGAATTAAAGATGGACTAGAGTTTCTTTTTAATTTTAGGTCAACCATAAACCAGGTCAGTTGATATTTACCAAAATCATTAAAGCTTGACAGCTGCTCTGTAACCTTCTGAATAGTTTACTTCCCCTCTTTCTTGTTGGCTTTAATATGCTCTCCTTTGGCTTACAAAATTGTATGGTAATTAACACTGTTTGATCTTTTTACCCACTGATGAGGAACTTGTTCAGCACAAAAAAATACATTATAAACTTAGCATGAGCTTCAGGGTTGCATTTATTTAGGCAAAGTTAAATGAATGCTTTGCCTGTGCTATAAACGATGAGGTATTATGTAGTGATGAATGCTGTATAGAAAAACAGCTGCAGATGCTACAATATCCATCTCATAGGACTTTTTTTTTTTTAACAACAACAACAATAACAACAAAAATCTGGAAATATGATAGTTGCAATTTTTCCCATTTCATCAAATCTGTCGTAATCTGTTGTTTGAGTTTAACATAGTTATCTTCCTTCAGCATACTACATCTTGGTGGAATATGAATCCCTAAATATTTAACCTTGTTTGTGACCTGTATTTTTAAAATTTCTTCCAACTCTTTCTTTCGCCTTGCTGACATATTCTTTGTTAAGATCTTTGTTTGTCTTTGTTTATTCTCAAACCTGCTACTTTTCCATATTCTTCTATTTTTCCCTATTAATTTGGGTGCTGTTTCCAATGGGTCTTCTAATATAAATACCAGTCATCTGCAAAAGTTTGCAATTTATACTCTTCCTTTTTAATTTTCATTCCTTTTATTTCTTTTTCTTCTCTGATATTTCTATTCAAGACTTCCAATGTTAACACAAACAGCAGAGGTGACAATGGACAGCCTTGCCTTGTCCCTTTTCTTAAATCTGTGGATTCTGTTAATTCTCCATTCACCATTGTTAGTGTTTGGGGATAAACCCCCAAGCAGAGTATGCAGCAGCAGTCAAGCCAGGCAGGCAAATGAGAGAGAGAGTGGGCCCAGGAGTATACACACACTGGAGACAAAAACACTGTTTGTGGTTTTAAAATAGTTATTTAATACACACAGAGATTAAGAAGTGTCATTCAGTCCATATATCATTATCCAGTATATCTATCCAGTTATCAAGTTAATTAACAGTCAGTACAATGTTCTTATCTGCTTGAATATCTTCTCCTCCCGATACCTTTCTCTCAAGGACAACGCTGAATCCACAGCTCACCAGGCAAACAGTCCTTGTGTTCAGTTGAAATGGTATCTGGCACAGTAGCCTCCAAAAGTAAGCAGATAGACGTTCCAACACAGCAGGCAGCAGACCAGGAACAGAACCAGGTGCATCCAGAAGCCGGGGTCTATTACGTTTCCCTTCCTACCTATATTACTGCCTGCAACCGCACCCACAATGACATTGCAGTTTCTTGCTTAAAGCTACATAGACACTTAAAACTAGGTTTACATATTTATTCAACCCAAACCTGGTTGGTGTATCCATATACCCAACAACCATCACCTTTGCAGTTTGTTCATGGTATATTGTTTCAATGGCTTGGATAAATTTCTTACCAAAGCCCATTTGTATCAATTGCAGTAAAATAAATCGCCAGCTCACATTGTCAAAGGCTTTTTGAGCATCTAGAAAGATCAAGGCCATTTGCTTCTCAGGGTGAGCTTCATAATATTTCAGAGTATCCAAAATGATTCTCACATTGTCTTTGATTTGTCTCTTTGGCAGAAATCTATTTTGATCAGTATGAATAAAATTATTCAAGTATCTTTTTAGTCTTTCTGCCAAAATTGAAGCAAAGATTTTATAGTCTGAGTTCAATAAAGATATGGGTCTATAATTTTTAACTTGCTGTAGGTCTGTACCTTCCTTTGGTATAAGTGTAATGTATGCTTCTGACCATGTTTTTGGTATTCTTTTCTTTAACATAACTTCATTCATAACTTCTAAAAGATGAAAATTCAATATTTCCTGAAAAATCTTGGAAAATTCCGCTGGCAAACCATCTGGACCTGGTGCTTTCCCAGCATTCTGTTTTTTTTAAGACTTCTGTTAATTCCATCATTGTTATACTTCCTTCTAACATTGTTTCAATGTTTTTGGGTATCTGAGGTAGGTTCGCTTTCTGAAGATATTGTTTAACTTTTTCTTCTTGAATATTCTCTTGAAAATACATTTTTCCGTAGTAGTCTTGTATAATTTTTTTCTTCTCATTTCCATAACAAACCTGTCCTTTTTTATTTATCAATTGACTAATTCTTCTTGCTTCTCTTTCCTTTCTCTGTTTATAAGCTAGACATCTGCCTGGTTTATTTGCATTTTCAAAGTAATTCGGTTTAGCATTTTTAATTTTTTGTGCTAATTCCTCTTTTTCCTTTTCTTAGTTCCATTTTATGTTTAATTATATCCATTTTATTTTTAATATCTTTTTTTGGGGGACTTCTGTAAGTCTTTTTCCAATCTTTTATAGTCATCCTCTAATGTCTTAAATGTTTTTTTCTGTTTTCTGTTTCTTCTCCTAGTATAATCTATTATCAAGCCTCTTCTATAGGCCTTCATTGTGTCCCAGAGATTCTGTAAAGATATATCTTCTTTTCTATTTTCTTTGAAGAAGAAAACAAGTTTTCTTTCTCTAGTTTCTGTTTAAAGTATTTTTCTTTCAGTAGCATATTATTTAAAGTCCATCTAGATTTCCTCTTGTGTCCTTTCCAAATAACTGGCACTGGATTATGATCTGCCCAAGTGCTTGTTCCTATTTCAATCTGTCTTACATTAGTCAATAATTCTACTGACATTCATATCATATCTATTCTAGATCAGGATGTATGCCTGTTTGAATAAAAAGTATATTGCTTACTTTTTACATTTCTCTTTCTCCATGCATCTTTTAAATTAAATTCTTTTGTTATTTGAAGGAAGGATTTTGGTAGTATCTTTCTAACTTTTTTTGTTATTTTCTGTATTTTATAGTCCAACCAGTCATTAATTATTCCATTAAAATCTCCCATCTTACTAATATTAACATAATCCAATTCAATTATTTTTGTATGTAATTTTCTATAGAATTATTCTTGTTTATCATTTGGAGCATAAATTGCAATTAAAAGTGTTTTAACGCTGTTATCCATTATTTCCACCATCAAAATATTTCCATCATCATTTGTGTAATTAGTTCTGCCAAAATTGTTTCTTTAATATTTAATACCACATCTCTTTTTTTAGATTGTGCCACCAATGTAAATAATTTCCCTAGTTTTCCTTGTTTTAGTATATATTAATGTTGTTTTTTAATATGTACCTCTTGTAAGCAAATTATATCAAATTTTAATTTTTCTAATTTATGAAATACTTTCTTTTAGTAGCCAAATTAAGTTCATTTATGTTAATTGTAATCAATTTTCTTTCATCCATGTTAAGCTTTATAAGAGGGTTTTATTGCTCTAGTAGATCTCAATTCTCATTGTTCTCTGGGTTCACCGCCTATTGTATCTTCTTCTTTTTCTTTTTCAATTACTGCTATACACTCCTCTTGGAACTCAATTAGTGACTCTTCCTTTCTTTCTTCTTCCTCCTTTTCTCTAAAGTATTCTAAGTAGAATAGCTCAGCTTTTCCAGCTGTATTAGTTCTGTGTCTTTGTTCCTGCCAAGTGAACAAGAGGCCTTCTGGCATCAGCCATCTGTAGTTTACTCCTCTTTTAAGTAACTCTTTAGTCAAGAATAAATATTCTCTTCTCATCTCTCTTAGTCTTCTTGGTATCTGTTTCAGCACCACAATTTCTTTATCTTTATCTTTTAATGTTTTCTCTCTTGCCACCTGGAGTATCTGTGTCTTAATAATTTTCTTAGTAAATCTAATGTGAACTTCTCTTGGTAATCTATTGCTCATTGCATATCTTGTGTAGACATGAAACACTTCATCCATCCCATCCATCATCTTTTCTTGGTTATTTCCAGTGTTTTTGCCAATATTTCTGCCATTATTTCAGCAAGATTTTCATTTTTTCCTTCTTCTATATTTTGAAATCTTAGATAAAATTCTGATTTGTCTATTTCCCATCCTAATGGTTCACATCTACCCTTCTTGACATTGCTCAATATCTCCAATTTTTTTATCTCGTTGTATATCTTCTTCATTTTTTTTGAATCTGTCTTCATATTTCATCATCATCTGTTGAATATTTTTCACTTTTTCATCTCTTTTCAATTTTTTGCTCAATTTTCTAAATTCCTTGCATAATCATTTGTAATGTCACTTCCTTCTCTTTCTCTTTTTCCTGTTGTAATATTGTTTGTATAGATCATTGTCCTCCAGGTGGTGAGGGAGTTGGTATTGAAGAATCTGGGGCTGTTGTCTTTCTACTCATCTTGTAATGCTTATCTGTAAAGAAAGAGAGAGAAAAAAGAGGAAAAAAGAAAAAAAACAAAGGCAAGCAATTGCCACTCCAAAGGAAAAATGGAAAAAGAAAATCTTCAGGCAATTGTATACCTTAATCCAATTAGTTGCAATGGTAGATGTAAAAAGTAAAAAATAAAAAAGGAAAAAAGAAAAATATTCTATATGTTCCTCTTAACAAACAAAAAGAAAACCAAAGTAAAAGGTTTACATTTTAGCTCCTGGTTTAAAAAGTCAAAATCCAATTAAAGAGAAAAAAAACAGCCCCACTAGTGGGGGGAGGGGGTAGAAAGGGAGGCAAAAGGTAAAAAGCAATTCTAATATAAAACAAGTCTCTGCTGCCAAATATCCAAGGCTCTTTGATAAATCAGCTTGGAGTTTTTCAAGGTCACTTCAATCTTCTTTCTTTCAACTTCAGCTCCAGACTCCAGCTATCTGTACAAATGAGCACCTGAATAAACAAACTGCCATGCTCATCTCTATCTTTTCCAATATACAGCTCAGAGTCCTTGACTGTAACACAAACTAGAGTGAGAGGGGAAAAAAGAAACAATGTATCCAAGCCTCTGGGTGGCAGTGCTCCTTATTTTCCTTCACTTTCACTTCCCCCTCCTCAATCTACAACCAGGAACTAAAAAAAAGTAAAGTCTTTCCCCCCACCTTTTTTTTAAAAAGGAGAAAAATAAATCTTAAGTCAAGCAGAAGAATCTTATTCAAAAAGGGATTTTCAAAAGGGTTGTTATAAAAAGGGAGAAAGAAATACAAACAAAAATAAAAAGATTAAAAAGTACCAGTCCAGCTTAAAGTTAAACAGCTTTGCCAAATTCAAAGTTGCAATAAAAAGGGAAAAAGGAAAAAAAAACTTTCACTTTGACAATTAATCATGCCACTTAAATTCTTTTTTCTTCACTTTTAGTCCACTTTAATTTTTTCAGGGTGTTCTCTCCAAGAAATAATAAGTAAAAGTTCATCTCACCAAACTGACACTTTCTTTCCGATCTCCTCCATTCCGGAGCTGTCCCAGCTTCAGCAGCTTGGAAGGCTGCATCTCTGCCATTGGCAAAAAGGGCTTTTCCTGGATCAACCAGGAACTTTGTGATGTCCCTGAGATCAACAGGATGTGCCCTCCTCAATCACCATCTCAACGGGATGGTTTAGGTCTGGTGGGATTGTCCTGCAACAGAGATATCAGTGGCGATCTTGGAGCTTCAAGATTGCATGCTGTACTGCTCTGCCCTTATCCACAATTAAGATCAATATATTGCCTAGAGTTTTATATTTATTCCAGACAATTCCTATTCGATTAGGGAAAGATTTTTTTGAAGATTTAAATAGAATTCTGTTGAAATATATTTGGCAGGGTAAAAAAGCAAGAATAAAATTAAAACTGTTGCAAGATGCAAGAATAAGAGGAAGGTTTGCCTTGCCCAATTGGGAGCTATATTACCAGGCGACAAGTTTGATATGGGTAAAGGAATGGATAACACTAAGGAACAGTAGATTATTGATGTTAGAAGGTCATGACTTGCAGCTGGGATGGCATGCTTTTCTCTGGTATAAGGAAACTAAAACACAGGGGTAATTCAGAAGACATTATATTCAAGAGGCATTGTTTTTGAACTGGGAGAAGATAAAAAGACAATATTACTTAAAAATTCCAACATGGATATCAACTATTGAAGCTTTTTCTTATCCAATAATATATAAAAAGGAACAAACAGTTAGATATGGTGAGATAGTCAGATTTAATTGTCTTACTTACATTTCTTTTATCTTAGGTTGACTAACAGCCTCTGAAATATTAATGCTTTTGCAGATTAGTAGCTGTACAGATAATTGAGAAATGGATAATGCTGCAAAAAGGAAACAACAACAAGCCAGTAGAGCAACAAGCCAGTATCAGCAGCTATTTCCCCCATAACCATGAAGCAAGCTCAGCTATACTATAAAATTATAAAGGGATGTGTACGTGTGTGTGTGTGTGTGTGTTGCAAGGAATTGATTTGTTATTATTGCCAGATACAAATTTGGGTCATTTCCAATTCGATAAGCAGCAAGTGTCCTTCACTAAAACTTTTTGTTTTCTTTTTATGCCCCTGTAGTCCATTAATTTGGGTGGAGTTGGGCAACTCAGTGGAGATCAGCATTTACTGGCCAGATGGTCTTCCAGACACCTATATGGAGTTTACAGCAGGTATTTTTTTCTTTGTGCCCTAAGAGAGAAATATCTATTGATATCTAGGACTAACCTCTCCGTTGTCCAGTAGGAGGCAAGTGTCTTCACCACTATGACCACATGCCACTCCTTCACTAACATTAAATAACATAAACCTAGATATAATATGATAGGAAGAACAGAGAGCAAAAACTCACCTTGTAGAAGAAATAGACAGCACAAAAAATTAATAAAAAAACAACAAATAAATCAATACCTTTCACCCCCAGATATTTGTTTGGAAATATCTATGGGTGGAAGGTATTGATTGATTTGTTTATTTATTAAATTTTTGAAAATTAGTTTGAAAAGACGACTGGGTTCACCCCAAGTTTCTATTATACTTCAGATTTAGAAAGCGAAAACTTTGATCATGGTACAAATTTTATAGGCTCCACTGGCTCTGATGGAATGGCTTTAGGCTGGTCTCCTTCTCAAGCTTCCTTGTTCAAAAGTTTATAAGAAGAAAAATGCAGGCCAAACTTATGAAATTGTTGTAGTGATTAAGAAGATCAAATGCAAAACTCTTTGTGTTCCCTGAAATATTATTAATCTGAATATATTTTTCAGACTGGTACATTTGAGGCTGCTTGTATTTTCTTAGGTAAAGAAAGAACTTTAGAAAAAATTAGGGTGTGCCTTGTTCAAAAATATTAGGAAGATTAGCTTCTTTCCTGGGTAATACCTACAGTCTCTCTAAAGAAATAACCAACCAGATGAGGTGATAGGGAACAACAGAATAAGGCTACTGTTACCACATGGTTTTTAAAAGATGGATGAAAAATAAATCTTGAAAGTGAATAATTATGAGCACTATAAATTATGTTTATTAAATATTAACTTTATTTAAAAAGAAAAACCAACCTCATTACTATACAGCTACTGAGGAGTTCCAGAGCTAATTTTCAAGACACCATCAATTTTGTGGCTGCTTTCAGCTTCATGAATTGAGCAACGTTCCATGGCCGAAGCCCATAAATTAAAGCATAAGCATGTCAGTTGAACCACAGAATGAACATAACAGGCCTGGTGTTTAAATAGAGATTTTTAATTTATCTTGGCCAACCTTAAAAAAAATGACAAGGTGACAGTCCCAAGTGATACGCTGGATAATTAACTTGTTGTCAGGGCACCTCCTGCCTATTCATCTTTCCACACTTATTTCTTCTTAATGTCTTCATCAAATTGTTTGGTCTGTCACTCTTTTGAATGCCAACATTTTTAAAAGGTTGATGGGCTGATTACCACACTTGGCCAATAGGGCTTGAGAAGGGTGGAAATCCATCTTCCTGGGAGCATTCCACATGAAAGCAGATCAGATGAAATGTCAACTTCTTTTCCAGGACAAAATAGTCTATGTTCTCACTGGGACTGGGTCAAATTAATCTCTTTGATTTGATGTTTCCTAGTCCTGTGTCCATTTCCAATACATACAGATATGAATCAAATCACTGTAGGGGAAAGGAGCGTCAGGATATACAGCATTTGAGTTTAAGTTGAAACACACATATGCATGCAGACACACCTACATACACTGCCCTGGGTAATTTTTGCCTTTTAATAATACAGAAATAAAAGCTATTTAATCAGCTAGTGGAATTTTTCAGCAAATGTCACAGTTTCTATTTGTTGGTTTGTTTCTCAAATTTCCACACCATCAATCTCATCTAAATGACTCTGAGCAATAATGTTATAAATAATATAAAACAAGATTAAAGCAGAAGTTAAAAACAAAGTTAAAACAAACAAAGTTTTTAAAAAATAAAAGTTAAAAAGTTACTCGGGTGGCGAGATACATTATTCCCACCTCTCCCCCACAAGACATCCTTCAGAAATGCAACTAATACTGTTACAGTCCCATATCTAGGCTTGTATCCTGATTGGAAGGGGTCTAGATAATTTATTTATTTATTTAATTTATTTATTTATTTTGTCAAACAATTATTAGATAACAGGTATAAGTATAAACATGGTTATAAACACATGAAATAGATACAAATAAGAAAAAAAAAAGAAACAATAGGACAGGGATGGTAGGACATTTCGGTGCGCTTATGCACACCCCCTACAGACCTCTTAGGAAAGGGGTGAGGTCAACAGTAGACAGTCTAATGTTGAAGATTTTGGGGTTTGGGGAAGAAACCACAGAGTCAGGTAGAGCATTCCAGACATTGATCACTCTGTTGCGGAAGTCGCATTTCCTGCAATCAAGTTTGGTGCGGTTTATCTTTAGTTTGTATCTATTTAGTGCTCTTGTATTATTTTGGTTGGAGCTGATTGATAGGTAGGACATTGCAACATATAATTTTATATACTATACTTAGATTGAACTGAAGGTGGCGTAGTTCTAGGTTGTCTAGGTCTAAAATTTCAATTCTGGTGGCATAAGGTATTCTGCTATGAGTAGAGGAATGGAGGATTCTTCTCGCAAAATATTTCTGGACTTTCTCAATTGTATTAATATAAGATATGTAATGCGGGTTCCAGACTGATGAGCTGTATTCAACTATTGGTCTAGCAAATGTTTTATATGCTCTAGTTAGTAGAGTGATATTACCAGAGAAAAAGCTACTCAGGATTAGGTTAACAATTCTTAATGCCTTTTTGGCTATGTAGTTACAGTGGGCTCTAGCACTTAGATCATTTGAGATGAGTACTCCAAGGTCCTTGACAAAGTTTTTGTCATCAACAACGTCTTGACTATTCAGCTTGAATTTTATTTTTTGATTTTTTTTGCCAATATGTAAGATAGAGCATTTATTTGTTGATTAATTTGTCTCATTCAGGATTCTCTAAAAGAGCAGGTAGGAAATTGAATGGAAATTATCTGTGGCTTTCAGTGCCAGCTCTTCAGAGGGCCTACAAGCACCTGTTTGAATGGCACCATCACTCACATGTCACCTTCCAACCAGGATGGGCATGGATTTAAATCACAGGTGGCTGTGCTTACAGTGCCAAATGGATTTAAATCACAGGTGGCTGTGCTTACAGACTGTCCACTTCCTCAGTTCCAACAGTATTAAATTGTTCCCAGATAACTGGATAAGTCTGTTCCTCAGGCAACTCCAAAGGACTGCATCATGCTTGATCACCAATTAAGAATGGAACTGAGCAATTTTATCCACCACACAGCAGGATGGCTGGTATGATAGCAACAACGCCAACTGCTCCCATAAGCTTATATTCAGAAACAGACTGTCAAAACTGACAACTTGTGTCCCTGAAAGGTAACAAAAATTCCTGCATGATGATAGCAATCCCTCTGCCCTGCCCTGTGGTGTTGGCTAGTGCCATACCTGAAATCTTACCAAGGACATCTCAGAAAGGAAAATCTCTCTTCCAGGCTAAACCAGGTCTCACAAGGTAGGCCTGCACCTCCCTAATAAGACCACAAATAAGGGTGGGAGGATTTATTATTGACTGCCCTGGAATCAAGTAGCAGCAGAAAAAAGCAAGGGCCTCTGCTAATTAGGGCTTAGCACAGAGGATCAAAACACAACAGCAATAGTAAACACTGGTCATGTCTTCCCTGGAAACAATCACCTTCTCCTGCCAAAATATCCCATGCTTGTCATCAACTGATCCGCTCTAACCTCCCCAGAGTGTTTGTCCTCTCCAAACTGCGGTCTCCCAGCTTCCTTGATTATGGACCCCTCCATCATTTCATATTACTCAACCACCCTCTTACCAACCTGGGGGTTAAAGGATGACAGAAGGTAAAATGTAAAGAAGTCATTGCAAGTTTTACTCTGCTAGTTGTGGCCAATTTCAAGTAGCTGTGCTCATCTCTGTTTCTTTATGCCACTGAGCCAGAGCATTGAAGATGCTTCCATGCTCATGTGGCCAGCATGACATCAAGCTGCAACATGATGAAACATGGAACTCTATTACCTCCCCACTGAAGAGCTACTTCTTTATCTTCTCTCAATTACATGCTTTAGAACTGCCAGGTTGGCAGGAGAAGAGACAAGTGACGGGAGTTCACTCTGTCATGCAGTGGTAGAACTCGAATGCTGGAGTATAGACCTTCTCTGGAATCTTTTAAGTCACTGAGTCAATCATGTCTCCCCAGTGGGACAGAAGGAGAAGAGTAAATTAATTGCAAAGAATCAGAATGAAAATACTCTGTCTGAGACAAAGGATAGACTAGTGCTAAAGAAAACAAATAGCAGCTGAGAATGAATCCTAGATCGGTGAGATAATTGGTAGATTTAAGAAAATTATTGCTTGGGTAAATTATTAGAAGCATCCTGTTCATGTATTCAAGCCACAAAACTGAAACTGCACCCATAAAACTAGACAAAAAGAAATCTGATGCCCCATTTACACTATTAGGATAGATACAAAGTTCTCCAACTTCATTCTTCAATTTATCACAGTAAATTTGCATGCAATTGTAATGTCTTATTACATGTTGTTCTAAGATTGGGAAATGGTCACAGAAAGGTTAATGGGAATGCCGACAACCCTAATAATCCAAGCAAAGTTGTGAAGACCTTTTCTTTGTTAATAATATTTTTGATCTGCCTATGACTCATGGAATTGAGGAAACACATGACAAAATGTTATAAAATTATAGAAAATGGTGCTGAAATATACTTGGTAGAAAAGGTCAAATTTAACGTTACTAAGTCATTGCCTCTGTCAAAGATGTAGTGTAACAGCAGCTGTTTGTCAACCCTGAAGCTGACCTGACTGAAACCATTTTGAAGCTTCAGTGTTGCCACATTGGAACTGAGGGATAGGGAAAGGGAAATAGAGATAGTTGGGATTTTGTAGCCAAAACAAAATACTTTCTCCTGGGAACCAAGAACATTCTCACACCTAGAGAGAGAGGCAGGGAAGAGAGAGAGAGAGAGTAGGAGGAGTGATGTTACCAGAAACCATGCAGCACCTTGATTGGACCATGTAACTGTTTGGGGAAGGGGAAAAACTTTTACTTTTAATTAGATGAAAACTGCAGGAACCTTCAGAGTTGGTTTTCACCAGACCTGTGCCAATATGATATATCCAATAAAACTATTCTTTGAGAAATCTACCTGCCTTGGAGTTTTGTTTGCTATGGTTGTATTACTTGGAACCCTGACACAATTATGTTGGTAACATATTGCAGGTTATCAATCTTAATCCATTTTTGTATGATGTTGCAAAAATACAAATTGCCCCCAAATTTCTTATATTCAAAAGTGTTAATTCTTTTAATGTCTATGGAGATTCTCAGTCATTCAGGTCATGGCTGTACCAAAGGGGCTTTTTGAAAGTCCGGTGGCCTCTTGAAAAAGCACCTTTGAGACATATGCAAAATCAGAATGGGACTTTTCATTTCTGCCACATGCTCATGCCCCCTTCACCCCCACCCTCCAGCCACAGCCAATTGACAGTGAGCATTCAGACTCAGTTGGACCTCTGCTGATGCCAATGGACCCCAGCCCTCCACATCTGTCTCCCTTATTGTGGGTGTTTTGCAGAGGGATCATTGTATTCCAGCCATTTTCCCCAAGGGACAAGCAGCTGGCCTCCCAGCAGCCAATCGGGGCTCCTTGGAGTGGGCCTTTGTCAAGGAAGTCCTATTCTAGGGTCGCCTGCCCACTCCTGCAGCAGAATAAGTGTGTGTGTGTGTGAGAGAGAGAGAGAGAGAGAGAGAGAGGAGAGAGAGAGAGAGAGAGAGAGAGAGAAATATGCCACCACCTGCTAATGCAGCCCCCCCTCCCAATGCCTTCAAGGCCTGCTTGTGGACTGAGCATCCCGCTGCTGCTGCCATCCTGCTGCACTGCCACTGGCAAGCACCTTTATGGCTCAGCAGAGGCCCACCCCATGGAGCCCCCAAAATATAGAACTTTGGCAGAAATAAGAGCCAAACTTGTTGAATATTAAAGACAGCCACTTCTAGTTGATAACAAATATAGGCACCCCTCCCATGAATTCTTATCATGAATGAAATGCTTTCAAAGCTTAAATAAATGTTTGCTACTTCAACATATACTTTTGTGAATCTGAAAGATAGTCCTTCCTTCCTTTTTTCTTCCCTCCCTCCCTCCTTCCCATGCTCAAAACATCTTTCTATTGAATACCAAAATATCATTCTGGAATGATAGCTTCTTTTTTGGCAACAAAATTATTTAAATGAGAAATCTGTGCACAGATAAAGTAGGTGGCCATATGAAGGATTTCAAAAAAAAAAGATGCCTCTTGCATGGTGAAACAGGTGACCTATCTTCTTTCCATTCTAATTATTTCTCTGTCAAATGTTCAATTAGAGTGACAGGGTACCAAGTCCCCATAGTCCCTTTCCATTTTGTTTTAAAAGATTAAAGGGTGGCAACTTTTTTAAAAACATAATTATCATAATTATTTCGGGAAGATTTTATACGTCATAAAGTCAAAGTCATAATAGCTCAATATAGAGCAATTATTTGCAAATTGCCTTAATGTATTTTTCAAAGATGCCTTTTGAACATAGTAATTTGTTTATATCCAGGCAATAGCACTGGAAAATGATAACGTTGAAGCAAGACAGTTGGATTCTACTTTTGAAAATACAGTCTTTGCCAATTGTATCATTTCTTTTCCCCATTTTATATATTTATGTTCCAATGTGCATGGTATGGAAGTAATTCCAAGCTTTTTTCAGCTGCAAACTTTTAAAGGTTGTTATTTTCAGTGAGTGAAATTACAAATTCATCCAGTTACAAATATGCAATTGGACCATTGGGTCTGGGTTGCATAAATATGATGCCAGGTAGATGGCTGTAAAATTCTAAATTCTCTGCTGCCTTCTGGTGGTAACCAGGATTTTTGCAATCCTAATGGTAGCTGTCTTCTTTAGGCATTTTCCATCCTTAAACTGGGAACATGAACTGAAATAACTACCTGCTTTTCATGGATATTTCAGAAAATAAAATCCAAATTGATTCTCTTAGTGCTAAATCCAATTTAAGTTCATGACATCTTTAGTGAATGGTGGAAAACGTGATTAATTGACCAAGAAATAACATTCACCTTTCAGGTTACTACATCTTGAACAAAGTGTGCAGAACATAGTAACAGATGTTTTGGCAAAATATTATCACTTCTGGGCAGAATAATCCTATTTCTTGTCTCAGAGGGTTCTGAGCCCCTACTTTGAGGAATCACAGAAGACAAACAAAATGCCAGAGGATTTGGAAAGTGCAAATTTTGTTCCTATTTTAAAAACAAAACAAAACAAAGGAGCTGACAAATGTTAGTCAAATCAGTACTATTCAACATATTTTCACATAATATTGGTTGAAGAGTTAGAAAACATGGCTGCAAATTTGTGGATGATACACAGATGTGGGAACAGCAAATGTATTAGAGGAACCAGACAAGGTGGGATAGGTGCAAAACTGTATAATAAATGTCAATGAAGATAAATCTTGGACAAAAAAAACAAATGTCTGCTGGAGTGGACCACTATAATAAATTCAAATAAATAGTCCTACATTTGGGTAGGAACAAGGACTTGAGGAACATTTTGGGCAGTATTAAGATCTGGCTGGATCATAAGCTGAACATCTTCCGGTTGCTTGTCAATGGAGTTGGAGCGGAATCTGCAATTGTGTGTGGTTTCGCTCTGAGCTCACTTGTTGGAGGGTCCTGATTGGGACTGGAACCACTCTGGAGGGGTAGTGAAAAAGGGGGAATCGCTTGGAGGGTTGCGGGGAGCTGCAACTCTCCTCTCTGACAAGAAAAACCCCTCCCAAAGGCAAGTTGCAGCGGTGGTCTAAAATGGCCACTACAAAGATGAGGAACCTAAGACTGTGCTAGAGCGGTGAAGCAGTGAGCAAAATGTGAAACAGGAAAATAAATGGACTTTAAGGTACCTCGGTATTAAGAAATAAAAGGACTATTTTGAAAAAAATTATTTAGAGGTGGCGACCAGAGAGAGTGAGAAAGAAATTGGAATTTATAAAATTGGCTTGAATTATTGCAACAAATTAATTTGGAGGAGAAAATACAGAGGAAAATATTTGAGCACAAAAGACTTGGAAAATAAAGTGGATAACTATTGGATTTTTGGCACTAAATAGGCATAAATAAATGCTGGAATTGAATGTGTTGAAAAGAAATAATAGCTAATAATTGAAATTAGCGAACCTAATAAAAGTTTTATAATTGAAAAAGAGAAAGCAAAATAAAAGAGTGAATTGCGGGAAAAGAACCAAGAGTGCCACCTGATGGCACAGGGAAAATTTCAGTGACTCTTTGCAAAGGGCTTGGTCTTTCTAATAAATTGGATTTTGGAAATTAAAAGAAAATAAGAGAAACTCCACTATAATAAAATAAAAACCCTGAAAAGTGATAACAGAATACCATAAAGGAAAAGATACCTGAAATATTGTTTTAGAACCACCCAGTGACTTTGAGAAACACCTGGAAAAGGATACACTAGGAACTGAACATCAGCCAAGAGTATGATACATTTAGATTGACCCAAGCGAGACACCATTCGTATTACTTAACACAAGGGGTTGAAGCTCAGTATCCTAATAGAGTTGGAGAGAAAGATATAATAATTTGTAAATGTCCATGGAGATTTTCAGTCATCCACATCATGGTTATCCCAAATGTGCTTTTTCAAGAGACAACTTTTTTGTTTTCCTTTGAAGATGCTTTGCTTCTCATCCAAGAAACTTCTTCAGCTCTGACTGAATGCTGGGGAATTGGAAGGATCGATATTCCTGAATTCATGAACGCATGGCGTAACATAGGAGAACAAAACTATCAGGACCAGCTGTCTGCAAGGAGTATAAATCCTTCCTTTCCCCACCATCCACTCACAGCTGAAGAAGCTTCCCAGATGACCAGTGAAATGTTTTCAAAGAAACATAAGAAAGTCCAGTTGCCTCTTGAAAAAGCACCTTTGGGATAATACTTTGGACTTTTAATTTCACTATAAATAGTGCTTACATCTGTAGAATGTAGCTAAAAAGTTTGTAACAGGAAAAAAATAATCTATTCCTGGTAATTTTAATACTGAAAATCCTAACCTTTTCACTTTCAATATATACCTGCACTTTCAATATATACCTGTTCAGCTTGATGGAAGCAATAATTTGGGTTATTTGGGTTAAATACAGCTTGTTGTTGCTTTTTTTAAAAAAAAAAATCTTTATTTACTATTTCAAAAGCAATGTTTTCCATTTTCATTTACCTAATATCCAACCACCTAAGGTACATCTAGACATAATTGCTACAGTACAGTATTCATGGTAATATTTTCTAGGTATTTGTTTAAGTTGAAAACCACTCGGAGTGGTTAATATTCCCTAAATATATACATTTTATCCTTGCTTCAGCATCAGGGAATTAGATTTGAGCAGTGTAGCTGGATCCAAGAACACCTTGTTATTCAAACAGCCTAACTGGATAACCGGTTTAGCTTTCCTTCCTTGGACCACCCTAACTGTTCAATTAGGTGGATTGTCTATGCCCAAACATGCAACTCCTTTAGTGCCAGAAAGATTAGTTAAACTGCAATCTGGCCAGCATGCACTCAGGGAAAATATACCTCAGGCCAAAGATGAACAGTTTGGGTCTTGGCAGCTCCTAACAAAAATGTTTTCTAAATGCAAAAGAAGGAAAGAAAGATGAATGAGGCTTTTGAAGTGCTATCATGCCATTTCAACAAGCATTGTTATCTCTTAGCAAGTAATACCCAGTTCTCTTTCTACAGATATATTCAGCACTTACCTGTTACCCCATAGCAACAACCATAGCATAGCAAAAAGATTACTCTTATAATATTGTTTTTCCAACATTTTAAACCTGAAAACCCACTTTTGCATTGGGAGAGGAATCAGAATGATAATAGCAATGAACAAATAGAAAACATCTCTCTCTCCCCCCCTTCCTCCCTCCTTCCCTCCCTCCAAGAGAGAGAGAGTCATGCTTTCATCCCATGGCAAGTCATTGCTCAAGGAACAAATCATCTGAAGAAAATCTTGTGTCACTTGTGCTCATCAACATCATTGATCTTATTGGAGGGCATGTAAGCAGAGCTGATTTTAGAGACTAGATAGCTATCACTCTATCTCTCTCTTCCTCCAAGGATCTAAAAACTCTAGGAAGTAAAGGAGGAGAAAACAAAGCTTTAAACTCCCACTTCTGTGCCACCGCACCTTCCAGTTAATGTCTGTTCTCTTTTTTATGCCTATACATTTGTGAGACTGAAGGAGTTGTTCTCTCGGGTTAAAAAGGAAACAGTATTTTCCAGGCTATATCCAGCTGCTGTAAGAAAAATGTTACACTGTCAGCTTGGTTTTTTTTTTTCCCCTTGAAGATCACCCAAATTAAAACAATTTATTTAGTGTTTTGTTTGCCAAAAACCAGTCAAATGATTCTCCATCTATAGATGCTGCCAAGAGAAGACTATAATGATGAAGAAACGTTTTCATTCAGAGACTGAAGCTGTTATCTAGGACAGTTGTCATTATTAGAAGAAATGGGCCGTGAGCCCTGTCAGTTCTGTCTTGTAATAAATAAAGCTGCAATAAATAATTGTAGCTTTTCATAGAAGAACATTTCATGATCTACAAGGGCCTGACCCATCCACAAAAAAACACAATGTCTCATTTGACAGGAGTTTAATGCTTTAAGTCTTCCTTCTAGAGGATCTCTGGCATTTTTAAAAAGAAATTTGGAGTTTGACATGAATTAGTATTTTCAGTAGACAAGGAAGACCTGCTGGTTACTATGAAACTTTATTTGCCAACTCTGAATTATCATGATTGGATTAGGTCTGACCTTTTGGTCTAGAATTTGTAATAACTTGGAAATCAAACTATACTATGGTATTTATTATCTCAGTGGATTAAGTGACTGTTTACTTTGATAGAGATGTTTGCACAGTATCTCAAATGCATCTTTGTTCATCTTGTACAGGATACCTACATAATGTTTCTATCTTACAGTTATTTGTTCATCTTTAAACTCTATTTCATGTGTACTTTTGAGAACCTGCCAAATATGACTCTTTTTGAAAAGAAGGTAGAGTTTTATCGTGTGCTCTTTTGCACTTTTCATATGGTCCAATCTAGTGACACTAATGTTTTATCTTATCCATACCTCATTGTGGCAACATTTCAAGATTAGGGGTGCAAGTGCTTGTTTGCTTTCTTTGGGGAATGTTTTTAAATGGCTTGATAATGTATATTAATATGTATTTCAATTTTTCAAAGAATAACTTATTTGCATGGTGCATTTCAATGATAATAACAATAACAATAAGACAACAGCTCAGACTGACTACAAACAACATCACAACACAGTCACTCAGATGGTCTACTGGAACTTGTGTCACAACTACCAACTGCCTGTAGCAAAGAACTGGTGGGATCATAAGCCTGAAAAAGTGGTCGAAAATGAGCATGCAAAACTACTGTGGGACTTCTGAATACAGACTGATAAAGTTTTGGAACACAATACCCCGGATATCATGATTGTAGAGAAGAAAAGAGTGTGGATCATTGACATTGTCATACCTGGTGACAGCAGAATTGATGAGAAACAACTTGAAAAAAAATCACCAAATATCAGGATTTGAAAATCGAACTGCAGAGACTCTGGCATAAACCAGTGCAGGTGGTTCCAGTGGTACTCGGCACACTGGGTGCTGTGCCTAAAGACCTAGGCAAGCACTTAAAAACAATTGGCGCTGACAAGATCACCATTGGTCAGCTGCAGAAGGCCACCTTACTGGGATCTGCTCGCATAATCTGCCGATACATCATGCACTGAACACTTGGGAAATGTTTGACTAGTGATTTGTGATACGAAACCCAGCATGGTTATCTCGTTTGCTGTGTATACTGTCATTTTTGTGTATAATAATAATAATAATAATAATAATAATAATAATAATAATAATAATAAGTTCATGTTGTTGTTGTTGTTGTTGAAACTGACTACAAAAGAAAGACAAAATAATTTAAAAATCTAAACAGTATTTTTGTTTACTTCACTATCCATGTGGCTATTTTGTTCATTTAACCCACATACAGCAAGCTGTCCTTGACTAACAGTTCATTTAAGTGATCATTTGAAGCACAACAGCAGTGAAAATAGTGACTTATGACCATTTTTCGCACTTATGACCATTTCAGTATTCCAATGGTCATGTGATTTACATTCTGATGCTTGACAACTGACTCATATTTATCATTGGTTGCAGTATTCAGGAGTCATTTTGCGACCTTCTGACAAGCAAAGTCAATGGAGAACCCAGATTCACTTAACAACCATGTTACTAATTTAACAACTGCAGGGATTCACTTAACAAATGTGGCAAGAAAAGTCATAAAGAGGGACAAATTCACAACAAAATTTTCAAGGCTACAAACTTGAAATTTGGCACGTATGTTCCTCTTGGCTTCTAGGTGCTCACTAAGAAAGGATTTTTTTTGAAATGACCATCAGAGCATTAGTATTTCATATATTATTATTAACATTCTCCGATGCTAAGAAGTTCTACTCCCCCATGTCATCTGAAAAGAAATCTGTTCCAAATGCAAAACACAAGCAGAGGAGAGGAGTTTCAGTTTCACAGAAGCAAGCAGCTTTAGTACAGAAGAGTTGACCTAAGCCACGCCAAGGCTCCTTGCTGTCTCCTTCTTACTCGCACAGAAAATACTGTTTCAGTTTCCAAACAGCCCTCAACTCTCTCACACACTGACAGGATGCTAGCCAGATGAATACTGATGGATGCTGCTAGGCAGAGGCAGAATTTTTTCCCTTATTTTCTTCCCCCAAAACTAAGCACAATCACATAGTTTCATAGCGAAGCACGGGTATCCAGCTAGTGTGTGTGTGTGAGACACAGACACACGCCTGTACATATACACATACGTATATTCTGTTTACTGTGCATATATACACGCATATACAATCTATTGGCACAGAGAGGTCATTGAGAAGTATGTCATCTCAGCAGGATCTGATTTCAAAAAAATGAGGATGGAAGTGGGAATTGTAACTGAGTATTTCCTTCAGTACATAGGCTGCTTCTACACAGTACAAAATAACCAAGTCCTGTTCTGAGGGGCCTGCAGTCTTAACAATAAAGATAGATGCAATGCTAGGAAAAAAAGATCCGGAAATGAAGGTAGTGGTAAACAGCAATTGAATATGTATACATTTTTAGCTACCAGTTCTTCAGTTTGGCTACAATAATGCACACAGGATGAAAACACAGCTTGAGATTTCACTCACTAGCTTTCAGTCTCCTTTGTCATTCTATTTTCATTAGTGTCCAGTATATATCATACATTATGTAATCAAATCTGTGAAAACTAAATCTAAAATGAAATGCAGTTGATTCCACCAAATCCAGTCTTATCCATCTTGATCTAAAGATATTTTCTTTGGAATGAATGGGAAAATGAACAACAAGAGTAAGGAAGAGATAAGGAAGACTGCTTATATTATTTACCTTTGCAGAAAAGATTCCCTAGTGGCCTGTAGGTGTATTCAGGCAACCTGCAAGGGACAGATTGTACTAATCTCATCATGCTTCTCATTGACAGCTGCTAATCTTACAAAGTAGAAAGATTATCCTGTGGCAAGACAACAAGAGATGAAATTTCTGACAGTCATGAATATTTAAGCACATCTCCTAAATGAAAAGGAAAAAGATGGACACCTGAATTCTACTACTTCTTATGCTCTGACATTCTTCTATGTAGCAATTCAAGGAGTTGATTTCACTTCAGAAAAAGTGGTTGTCAGTCAAAGAGAAATAGGACCCTAAATTATGCTGTTAAAGGCTTATTCATGATTTGACGATTACATGCAATCTGCTTATTTCATAAATAAAATCTCTTACTGAGAGATATAATCAGGGGTGGGATTCTACCAGTTCGGACCGGTTCAATAGAAATGGTTGTTATGACTCTGCACAGTTCGGAGAACTGGCAAATCATGCCCCTGCCCCTCGCCACCCTCCCCTCCTCTCTTCACCCAGTCAGTCTTTATTGCACATGCACAACATCGCGTGCATGCCCGACATCACCAACTGCATTCTTCCCTGTCCAGTCACCCCTTAAGGTAATTCTATTTCCCCCCTCCTGATGATCAGCTGTTCCTATGATCAGCTGTGCCGGGATTCCCCTCGCTGTTTTACTCCTTCGCCCAGGAGGCTTTTCTGAGGCCCAGGAAAGCAAAAAATGGAGGGGGGTGCAGCTCCCTCCCTCCTTCTCCATTTTTTGCCTTCCTGAGCCCCAGGGAAGCCTTCTGGGAGCAAAAACACCCCCCCCCCCGGAGGCTTCCCTGAGGTCCAGAAGGCCCCCCAAAATGAGGGGAGGGTTGCTGCAAAAAAAAGAAGAAGCCACACCCACCCAGTCACATGGCCATGCCCACCTAGCCATGCCACTAAGCCACATCCACAGAAACGGTTGTTATAAAATTTTGAATCCCACCTCTGGATATAATCCAGTACTTAACTGATTGTATTTGTTATACTTGTTGAGGACATTCTTTGGATGGTATGTGTAAAGAACATTTTGTCATGCTTTCTGGTTTATTCTGCTTCTCTCTCTCTTCTCTTAAAGTCTTACGATGGCCATGACACACATAGCACTATATCCTGAGTCATGAGAGCAGCGGAAAGGGTGCTTGTCAACATTTGGCCAGACAACAAAATGCTACAGAACCATGTCAGAAAAGAATATGGGGTTTTACAGGTCAGATATAGTAAGCTCAAAGTTGTTACCTAGTCAGTTCAGTTTGTGCTTTGTAAAAGAGTTGTTTAACAAATTAGCTTGGTAAAATGTAAGAACAAGGGTGGGAGAAGTGAATTGAGAAAGACAGCCCCAAAGATACACTCATTAAGAAACAGAGAGCAGTATTTTCATTTCTCAACTATGATGGCTTAGCAAACATTTAATTCTAAGACTCTCTCAAGATATGATGAGAAACTGGCTTCTCTTTTCACTTGAGGATGGAACTCAGGATGGCATTCCACTAGAAACTGAAAATGTAGGTTGCCCAACTGTGTTCCATGGAGCAGATATACATCAGAACTGTTCTTCATTTGAGTTGAGCTCCATCTTGCTACAATTTATGTTAGGGAGGAGATCTTTTGCTTGCTGGAAGAGTTGCCAAATCTATTTGGCAGGGCAAGAAACTAATAATTAAATATAAATTGCTTTAGGACGCTAAAGAAAGAAGAGGGTTAGGATTACGAGATTTGAGACAGAATTGTGCAGCTTGTTATTTTGTATGGATGAAAGTGTGGGTGACTTAGAAATAGGAGATTATTGGAACTAGGAGGCCAAGAATCTATTGAAGCATGTTAGCTTAGTCCAGTCTGGTTCTCCAGTATAGAGTATTTGACAGTTATAAACTGCACCCATCCAAAAATAACAGGATGGTAAAAATAAATCTTAGCCCAATTTTTCCCAAGAGATGAGAAGATAAATTCAAATGTACAACATGGTCTTTCAATGACTGATCAAAGATCACAGATAATTTAAAAGTTCCAGCTGAATAAAAACAATGTATGTCCCACTGGAAAAAACAAAGCAAAGAAAGCACTAGGCAAGATTGACTGGGAATATTATTTTACAAGCAACATACACTATTATAAAGCCTCTGACAGGAATTTTAAATTTAACATAAGGTGTATAAAAGAGAAAGTTACTTTTCAAGTCACTGGATCCCAAACCATTACCCCAACGGTGTAAGCAATGCAATGCCCCTAAGTACCAATTTCCTTTCAGCTTACCTTGTTTAATACCCAGGATGCTTTGTGCCCCATCTGCCATTTCCTCTTAAATTAAAAAGAAGAGTGGCTTACTGCAAAGCAAAGTAGATACCTATTTATTTTCAGGAAATATCTTTCAGCATTCTGGGATGGAACAGGAGATTGCAGGGAATATTTTAAAATCTAGGTGTTTTGTCATTTTCCATGGTCACCAGGACAGCCATTTTGTCAACAGGTAAATCTCCCTCTTAGCATCTATCAAGACATCCCAAGGCATCCCTACCCAAGGCATCTACCATGGGCTTTCCAAAGGTTTCCCTGGCCTATCCAATTAGTAAGGTTTTAATATAAAACCAGCAATTAAAACTTGTCGGAGAAATGGAGCAGGAAATATTAAACTCTATGCTGATAATATAAAGTATCCTTTCCTAACTTGGTGCATCTAAGAATTTTGAATTATTATCCTCATCAACCTCAATAATTGCTGTGAAAAATCTATCCTTGGATTCCTAGCGTGCTCTATGCTTATCCACATTTGTTCTGCATTTTGAAAATGTGATTTTCATCTTTTGCATCCATCAAGAAAATGAATAGCAGATGGTGTACTGCTGAATGGCACTTTCACAGCTGCTCCTCTGCAAAATGACCTCTGATCCATGGATGATCAATTGCATACTTTCTTCTTGACCCATTTGTTTTTTTAAAAAAATATTATTAATGTTAGTGGGCTCGGTTGATCACTTGGCCCATAGAAAAGCAAACAAATAATATCCTGCTACTCCTAAAGACCAGAAAGATTTGCCAGATGTCATTAGTGCCTAACTTTGATTAATCCAAGTTAAGACAGTCAACTTGTGGCATCTGGCAAATATAGCAACACAGCCTACCCAAATATTGGCTTGCCCTGGTATTAGTAGAAACTGCTGTTTGTGTCTTGAATCCAAATTCATCATATAATAAGGCAACTTTAGGAAACTAAACTGAGCAATTTAAGAGAAAAACAAGACAACAAATGAGCCTGAACAAAAACAGCAGAACTGAAGCATCTTATTTATTTTATTTATTCATTTATTTTATTTTGTCAAATGCTTACAATATAAAATAAGAATAAACACAAGTTTAAATATAAGAAATAGGAACTAATAATTGGGGACAATAGGACAGGGATGGTACGCATGATTATGCATGCCCCTTTTATTTTACAATAATCAGTTGCCAAACATACCATGGCAAGAATAACTAGGAAACATTTTAAGACATCTGTGGACACAGAACATTAGAACAGTGTCCCAAAGACAGGCTACTTGGTTTTCAGGAAGTCTATTGGCTTTTTGAGCCAGCTCGTGAACCCATGAATATAAGGCTATTAGATATGGCCTCAATCCCTTTGTATAGTTTAACGTACATATCTGGTGAGAAAGGTTCTGCACATTTTCTCATCTGAACCAACTAAGCAACAGTCCCAGAGAGTCCTGTTCCTGCAATACCAAAAAGACATCATTGGGAAATGACATGAATGCAAGACCCAATATCTCCTATGCCCAACTGCTTCTATGATCATAGCAATTTTACTTTCAAAGGCCTGCAATGGTTTGTCAACACATTTAGCAAAGATTTCCAATTTCAGATGGTACAGCTGGCCTATTCGGGCAACTGCTAACAATCCACTTCTTAGGATTATGTGAAATGCATTTTGCCTACAAAACAGTTATTCAAGTGGAAACATGGAGAAAGAAGCTGAGCTTTCCTCCCCATAGTCATATTTCTCCATCATTGAGTTTAAAAAGTAGTGTCTAATTTGGCTGGATGATTATTTCACTGTCAAGCAAAGGTTTGAGAAAATTTACACAGTTGTAAATATTGAACCAAATTTATGAATTTAGGTTTCATTTTCCACTTTTCTGAGGATGGCAGATAGCATAATAATTGTCTCAGGTATTGCCTTGCCCATCTACTTTCCTTTTTTTTTTTTTTAATACAGAGATTCTCCAGTTAAACCAAGAGCTTTGTTTGCAAGTTGTAATCCATTATAAGCTTCCAAAGTTAAGTGGTTTTACAGAAAGCAAATCACGCATTAGCATATGAAGAGATTCCCTTCCTTAAATATTTGATTGCACTTTTTCATTGCTATTCCTTGGAGAAAAGATCAGTGGAAAGGAAATGTGTATAGCTAATTTGTTCTCCTGTGTGTAATTTAAATGTTACATTTCTGAAAGTTTCTCAGCAAACGAGGAAGAAAAAGAGGGCATGCATTATAATTCTCCAGAACCAGAGCATTGGAGTTTGTTTTGCCAATCAGCATATGTTTTTGTCAGCTGTGACTCCTGATTTTAGAGAATAGGCAAGATGGTATAATTGGTATGGGGAAACATTAGCAATAGAGAAAGGCATCAAGAGACTGTATGTACATGGCTGCATGTTTTTGTGACTATTTATTTTCTATATGAGACTTCTAGAGCCAGTCCCTAAATTCAGCAACCTTCTACATCTTGAACAAAGGCTACAAAGCAAGGGCAATTTTTAAAAAAATCCTCACAATTTATACTTTGGCTTTTGTTTGTTATAGTTCATGAATTCTTCAGAGCAAGAATGTTGTCCTTCTAATGTATTTTGCCATGGTTCCTGCCAGGCTATATCAGAACTAGCTGAAGACACTGAATAATTCCTGTGAAAGTCAAACTCGATGTCACCATTAAAGTAGCAGAAGAGAAGGAGTTACCTAAAGGCTTGGAAGAAATTGCCAAAGATCGAATAGTGAACAATGCATAGACATCACACTACTTTAAACTATAAGATATCTGACAGCCAGTATTATAGATAACATTATAACAAATATATCAAATATCAATTGTAATTGTAATTCCCACCAATGAACCACAAGACTCTGGCAAATGCCTTAAATGCTACAAAACTCTAAAGGATAATGAAAATTCCTTCAAATGTTCTCTATGTAACAAATATGCTCATCATGACTGCTTGGGATTACCTGAGCAAATGATTCAATACCTAGAATCATCCAATGAGTTTCCATATCTCTGCAAATCATGCAGACCCAAACGGGATCTGTTTTGAAAGAGTTGATACCATAGAAACACGAACAACATCTCTTGACACCATAGTAGCATCCCTGGATGCTTTAAAAGAAAGATTATCCAACCTTGAAAAAAAAGACACAACGCAAAATCCTGAACATCCAATAGCTACAAACCACATCTCTATCCAACAGCCACAACCCAATCCACAACCCAATCCACAAAAAAACATAAATCAGACAAATAATGATATTCCAATCCTCATCAGAAAAGCTGTTGAGCATGAACGGAAACATCCAAACACCATCTTATTTGGTCTAGAGGACATCAATGACAATGATGACATCACAACTGTCTGAAACATCATCAGTGATTATCAAGCATCAACCATCTCCCCTGATGAAATACTTGACATTTCCCGCATTGGCCAAGAGCTCAAAAACAGAGACAGCTCTGTGTCCCCATGCTTCTGCAGGGTCATTTGCAAAAATGAATCAAGCAAACGTAAATTCATTTATACTATAAATTCACTTGCCAAAAGCAACACCAACTATAAGAACCTCCGTTCTCGCCCTGACCTAACCATACAGCAACGTGCCCGCTCCTGTGTACTCCACACTGAACTCAAAAAAAGTCTAGACAATGGAGAGAAGGACCTGTACACTGACTACCATGCTGACTATATCAAAAGTAAGTCACACAACCCACAACTCAGCTTTAACCTTCAACCACAACCCTACCTCAACCAATCCACCATCATCCAAGTCTAGGCACGCATGCCCCTAACTACCTCAATTCCAACTACTGCTGGCCTTAAATGCAAGCTACTCAATGCAAGAAGCCTCGTGAATAAAATACCTGAATTTCTCCTCTTACTAAATATGGCTAAATTTGACATCATATTTGTCTATGAAACATGGCTCAACACATCACTCCCTGACTCCATTACCACAGTAAGAGACTATCATGTTTACTGATCAGATCATGAAATTCATAGAGGAGGTGGTGTTGCTATCTTCTATAAAAAGTCCCTACATCTAAAATACATCCAAGTTACCCAGGAGCTTGCTCTTCCTGAGACCATCGTCTATGAACTATCCTTAAACATCACATTTCGATTCTTACTATGTTACAGAGCACCTGATTATGACATCGAACATGTAAACAAACTAAATTCACTACTAACATGGGCAACATCCTGCCCACATGGTTTTATCTTTCTTGGTGACTTCAATCTACCTCATATTGACTGGACCCTAAATGAATGTACAACTGAACCCATACACGCAACCTTCTACAATGCTGTTACAAATCTGGGTCTGGAACAACTAGTAACCAACAATACTAGACTAAACAACTGCCTCGATCACGTCTTCTGCAATAGTTTGAATTTAATTTACAGAATACAAACTAAAGAACCCTTTCCATCAGTGACCACAGTATGACTGACTTTAGTCTCAACATACGTCCACAAAAAAATCATCACAATGACGTAATCCCCAATTATAACTTCAAAAAAGGCAACTAAAATCTTATAGACAATGATCTCTCATCCCTTGATCGGCAATCTCTATTCACTGGAGGCAATACTGTAGAAGACCATTACAACATATTTTTACTTGAAGTCAAAAGAGTCATCAAACTATATGTACCAACAACAACTCCCAAAACAAAACAAAAAAACAGATTACCCATAACAATAAGGAAACTTCAGTCCAAAAAGAGATCACTTTGGCGGAAAAACAAATCTGGTAACGTTGCCAATTTCAAAAGCCGATACAAAAATTTATGACACCAGATAAATACTGAATGCACCAATTATCACATTAAACAAGAGGAAAACCTTCTACGTACCAATTCCATCCGCGCTTCTTACAATTTTGTAAACAACAAACTAAAAGACTCAAGGTCCATCCCACCCCTGATAGGACCTAATGGTAAAGACTGCAACGATGACACCATTAAAGCCAAAATCTTTAACACATTCTTCGGTTCAGTATTTGTAAACAGCAGTGGATCATGCCCAGTATTTCCTAGCCGAACCACAGAAAACTACAATGATCTAATACATATGGATTTTACAGAAGACAATGTTGAAAAAGCACTATGCAATCTGAAACCATCTCTATCTATTGGACCAGATGGAATATGTGCCTACTTCTTAAAAAAGCTATCCACTGCCATAGCCAAACCTCTAAGCATAATCTTTGAAAAATCTTTCAGGACCAGCTACTTGCCTAATCTATGGTCACAAACCACGGTCATCTCCATCTTCAAAAAGGGAGACCCCAGCCTAGTTGAAAATTACAGACCAATCTTCTTATGCTGCGACACCTGTAAAGTTATGGAATCAATTATTAACCAATCCATTATCCTCCACTGAGAAACAAACAACCTACGCTCCAATAAACAATTTGGTTTCAGAAAAAAACTATCCTGTAATCTACAACTCTTACACTGTAAAAACATATGGACTACACAACTCAAGCAGGGCAAAACAATAGATGCAATCTACATAGACTTCTGTAAAGCCTTTGATTCAGTGGTACATGCCAAACTACTCCTAAAACTAAAATCTTATGGTATCTCTGGACAACTGCATAACTGGATAGAAGCATTCCTGACAAAGAGACAACAAATGGTCAAAATTGGGAGCATCCTATCAAAATCTGTACCTGCCAATAGTGGTGTCCCCCAAGGCGGTGTTCTAGGACCAACTCTCTTTATACTCTACATAAATGACCTCTGTGATCATATTAAGAGCAACTGTGTTCTTTTCGCTGATGATATAAAACTGTTCAATGCCACAGACAATACTGCTACTCTTCAAAAAGATCTTGACTATATATCAGAATGGTCAAACAAATGGCAACTTCAAATCTCAACAAATAAATGCTCTGTCTTACATATTGGCAAAAAAAATCAGAAAATAAAATACAAGCTGAATAGTTAAGACCTTGTTGATGATCTAAGCTCTGTAAAGGACCTTGGAATACTCATCTCTAATTATCTAAGTGCTAGAGTCCACTGTAACTACATAGCGAAAAAGGCGTTAAGAGTTGTTAACCTAATCCTACGTAGCTTTTCCTCTGGTAATATCACACTACTAACTTGAGCATACAAAACATTTGCTAGACCAATACTCAAATACAGCTCATCAGTATGGAACCCACATTCCGTAACTGATATTAGCACAGTTGAGAAAGTCCAGAAATATTTCACAAGACTTCTCCACTCCTCTACTCATTGTAGAATACCAGACTTGAAATTCTAGGCCTAGAAAACCTTGAATTATGCCATCTTCAGTATGATCTAAGTATGGTATATAAAATCATACATTGCAATGACTTACCTGTCAATGAATACTTCAGCTTCAACCATAACAACACAAGAGCACAAAATAGATACAAACTCAAGGTTAACCGCACCAAACTTGATGGCAGGAAATACGACTTCAGCAACAGAGTGGTCAATGTCTTGAATACTCTACCTGACTCTGTGGTTTCTTCCCCAAACCCCCAAAACTTTAACTTTAGACTGTCTATACTATTGACTTCATCCCTTTCCTAAGAGTCTGTAGGGGGCATGCATAAGCGCACCAACGTGCCTACCGTCCCTGTCCTATTGTTTCTTTTATTTTTCTTATATGTACCCATTTTATGTATTCATAACTATGTGTTATGTCCCACCTTCCAAAATAAACAGATAAGGCTGAAAGCAGCAGTCCTCGCAAATAAAGGCAGCAACAGGAATCTTCACTTGATAACAGCTGTAGATAGCCTCCACAAGATAGTCCAAGTTAATAGTTCCAACAAAATAAATCCAAGTCCCAACAAGATATTTCAGGTTTAAATCCTCCAAGCCAAAATCTTCGGTTCTCCTTGCAAACAAACACTTTGTTCCGGACAAAGTGCAAAGTCATCTCTCTCCCTTTATAGAGCAGCATATAATTAGTCTAATTACTGATCTGCCCTCCTCCTGTGCTCCCGTTGGTTTCTTCTCGTAAGGAGACGCCTGCTTCTGACATCCACCCAGCAATCATCTAAATTATTACCTTCACCTGAAGTCTCCATAAGTTCCTCATTGTCAGCCGTTCCCGGCTGATAACCTGATTGAGAAGCAGAGGAGGTTGAAGGTTCAGGCCGGTCCTGCAAATCAAATGTGTCCTCATTCAAAATATTTATTATCACTGCTGACAGGAACTGTTAGGACTCCTCTTCGAAATTCAAACAGACAGAGCTCTTTGCAGTAACGTCCTCATTCAAAA
>NW_020769314.1:17665705-17680396 GCF_900518735.1 Pseudonaja textilis
CTTCTTCTTCTTCTTCTTCTTCTTCTTCTTCTTCTTCTTCTTCTTCTTCCCATGGCAGTAACTATTCCCATTCAATCATAGATGTTCTGCAGCATTGCTTTTCCCATGTCTGAATGCTGTGGCACATTCTTTCCTGATGACATTTCCAAGAAGTAGAAATACTGGAAACTTCCTTCTAAAAGGAGATGGCATGAAAGGATGATTCTCAATCCAGATCATTCCTTAACAACAAGTCCCAGGCAAAACCACTGTGAGATTTCCAAGGATGCCTAGTATTTCATGCAGAGGTGTCCAGTTTCCCTTTCTTTATTTACTAACAGAGCAATCTGATAAATCCCTCTTATCCATTATTACTGTACTTCAATAATACTAAAGAGCTATGATTTTAGGAAATATATACTTTGGGGAGTACATTAGTTAGAGGCATTTAGGATTCGTTTCATAGATATTATAATGTATGTGTCAGATTCAACAGGGAAATTTATTTAGAAAATTCTGAATTGAATGCACGTTAAAGCAGAGATCAATTTATTTATTTTTCTTTATGAAACTTATGTATCAGTTTGTATAAAAATAGAATTCCTTTACTTTGCAGTGAGCCAGCTGATTGATCAGTAAACAGCCTTGATATGTTTTTGGAAGTGAAATCAAACTTCAGCCACACTTGAGAAGAATGAAATTACACATTTGTGAACACAATTTGAAAGACAATGCATAATCATCAGTTTAGATTGGAGGGTTTTAGAGATAGAACAGTGCAGAAATTTATCTTGCAAACATCTCATTTCTGAAATACACAAGTGGCATGCAAATTAGGAAAACAAAGAAATTCTGGGGAAAAATTGGCAGAGAGTATGCAAAGAAATGACTATGTATATTCTGCCTGAAGTCAACTCTCCATTGCTGTTAGTATCAGAAGTCACTCTTACACAGAAGGCATGAATACAAATCCTTAAGAACATACCAAGGACATGGAGTATTTGAAACCAACGCAAAATAATTATGCAAATATGAAATACTGTTGAAATGGTTAGCCCGAGAAAAAAGTAATCCATGCTGAGTATCCAGATATTCAAACTGGTTTCTTGATGAATGTATCTTTTCTTTTATGTATACTGAGAGTATTTGCACCAAGACAAATTCCTTGTGTGTCCAATCACACTTGGCCAATAAAGAATTCTATTCTATTCTATTAAAAAAGTGCTTTCTGAATACCTGTTGCCAAGAAAACTGCAGAGATTAGTTCAGATAGTCACCATGAGTCAAGACTGATTCAAAGGTAATCCCAAAAACAAAAAAGTAATTTTTATCAGATGTACATCAATTCCTTCCAACCACAAATAATAATTCGGTATTACAATGTTAGATAAATAGCTCCTGAATGAAAGGAGAAATATAAAATGAATAACTATCCAAATATGTTCTTATTGGACTATTTATATACTGCTATTTAAACTGCTTGAAACGTTATTGTTCTGGTGTAACCAATTCTGTTAGGATAACTATTTTAAAATAAACAATACAGAAATGTAAAAATCTATCTAAAATTATGAGTAGTTTATCAGTCTGTCAGTTGAATTTGGGTAGCCTTTTTCTTAATGAACACTTAGATCTTAATCAATAGACCTTGATTCAAACAATAATGATTTGTTTGAAAGCATTTAGATCCATCTTAATTTGTACTGATTAGTTTAATTGATTTGCATCTATAATCATTTGGCCTAACCAGCTGAAGTCCTATCATATAGATCCTGCTTTAATATAATTCATGCTGAAAAGGACCAAAATGTCAAAGCAGAAAGCTATTGAAATGAGAAACATGACTAATAGTATCTGATGCATTGACAACAACCAAGCTGAAATCTATCTTCTAGATTCTGTCTTAATTCATATGGAGAAAAGACCTAAAAAGTTAAAACAAGAATTTAGCAAAACAAAAATCTTACCTTCCAGTGTAATTACAAATCCAATGCATGTAAAATTACAGTATTTATTCAGAGAAAAAAAGTGCCTAATTATGCTTCCTGAAGCAAAACAAATGCTAAGAATAATCAATAAAGATAACAATGGTCATAGTAACAACTACAGGATTAATTTGATGCATTGTGTCACCATAGATGGATTCTCATTATTTTCAGGAAGACCAAATCCATAATTTAAAGACTTATTTCCCAACAATTATAAAATTGTTCCAAATTTCATTTTTATTTATGAAATACTCTAACATTTAACTCCAAGGAAGGAAAGAGAAGACTGCTTATATAATAATGTAGTGATAAGTGACAGGGCACCGAAAAAACTGATGATAATGATGTTATCCATTCAGTCATGCCCAACTCATGGTGATGCTATGGGTCAGGTCTCTCCACATCTTCCAATCTTGCACTACTTCTTTGATTTTTTTTCCTATGCTTTATCTTTATTATACCAGCTTTTATGATATCAAGCCACCATATTCTTTGATGGCCTGGTTTCCTTTTACTGCTAACCCTTCCAAACATAATTACTTTCTCCAGTGACTTGCCCTGCATGATGTGGCCAAAGTAAGTGAGACACAGTTTTGTGATTTTGCCTTTCAGTAATGTCTTGTCTTATGTGCTTCGGTCATCTTTGCTGTCCAAAAAAGAGAAAGAACTACTCTGCTTTTAGTTTACCTTGTTCTTATCCCCAAAGGATCAATCCAAGAAAACCAATATAAACATTTTAAGGAAATTACTACTAGGGTAGGTAAGAAGTGATTAAGGAGCATTATATGAGATCAAGTATCCAGGGCCAGACAAATTACTTCTTAGACTAGTGATTTCCTATTACTTCTGATTTTCTATCTGTAATATTTGATAATTTGGGAAAAGAGATAATGTGTTGGAAGTCTATAGATATGTATATCTTATTCCCTTTTTCAATTATGTGGAAAAGGCTGACCTGGGAAATGAGAAAGCAGTCAGCCACGTATTAATCCAAGGCTAAATTCTATTAGAGACTATTAAAACAAGTTGTGAACACATAATTTGGCTTGTACCTTTTTATGGAATTAGTTTGGAAGATCAGGCGAATGCCACTGGCATAATATAGCTTGACTTTAACAATCCATGTCATTAACTTTCCCATTTGCAGCCTTATTGACATGATAATAAAATATAGACTTAATGACACTTCTGCTGTACTGAATTGCTAATTGTGAACATTTATTAATGGACCTGTATCAACCAGGAGAGATGTTGTCAGCAAAGTGGCACAAAACTTTATCCTAACACTATGCTAATTAAGTTTTTAAATAACTGAATAGAAGATACAAAACTTAAATAAGATACAAAGCTAGAAAAATGGAATAAAATTTTGGGAGTTTGGAATCCTGGACAGAAACTAATCAGATGAAAGTCAGTGAAGAATCAAGAAGCACACTAGATAGAACTTGCTTGGCAGCAGTGCATATAAAACAATCAAATGGTTTTAGCTTGTCATAAACTGAATATATACCAAGTTTATGAAGAAGCTGTTAAAACAGCAACAATAGCTTAACAACTTGTTGACTCAGCCTTCCATCCTTCCCAGGTTGGTTAAATGTGGCCCCAGATTGTTGGGTAAATTGCTCAGAGAGTGCTGTAAAGCACTATGAAGTGGTATATAAGTCTAAGTGCTATTGCTAGTATATTTCATATTTCTTAACTGCTCATCTTCCTCAACTGCTTTTCTTTCTGTGGCCATATTTTTTTAAACTGGTAGGCAGGATGAACAATTTTACACTTCTAGTCACTTGGGCTAGAAGTGGAAATTTAACAAACCTCTTGTTAATTTCCTGAGGTAAAAAAAGAATAAAAACAAATGATAATCCCAAAGTTGCTTTTTCAAAAAGCAATTCGAGTTTGTTTTTTCTTGAAGATGTTTCACTTCTCATTCAAGAAGCTTCATCAGTTCTGGAAGGATGGTGGGGGGGGCGGATGGTAGGATTGGTTCTGACAGGATTGGGAGTAGGAATGAAAGCTCATTACCATTGTCTATGAGAGCTATTGAAGCCAATATTTGAATATTTGTTATTAATATTGTCTGCCATGACAGCACCAATATCAATTCAATTTTCTACTCAGGTGATCTTTTCCACAATCGGGCCCTGTTTTTTTTTAAACATTTCAAATCCTCTCAGATGGTTCTTCTCTCTTAGCTCCTTTATCAGAGAAGTCAATGTGCTGCAATAAAAGACACAAGCCTCCCAATGATATTTGGGAATAGTTGATTGATTGGTATTACTAACTATTGGTACTATCAACTATTTGGGAATAGATGATTGATGGGAACTACCATTCTATCACTGCAACTCTACAGTAAAGCATACTAATTTATTTGGGCTTTTTAATGCTTGCTTAGTTTCCGATAAATGCATGGGAAGAGGCATGGTAACTCTGTTACAGTTTTATCCAATTACACTCTGGTATTATTTGTTTCCATGACTCTTATAAGCCACCTGAGATAGTAAGGCAGATTGAAAAAGGTTTAGTAAATAAAGCAAAAATGCCTGGAGATGCCAGAAATTGACTCTCCTACAGGCATAGCATGCGATGTTCCACAGAATTAGAGCGACTCCTCCTTTAGAATATTTGTCTATAGACTACAAATGTCACTGACCCTTTATAACCATGTAACAGAATTGTCCTTCATTCCTTGCGTGACCGCTCTGTTCAAGGCCTGAAAATATAGGCTGAGAACTTTCACCTCTACTGTGAAATAAATGTTGGTTCTCCTTGTATGAAAATGCTAGCTGCAGCGTTAGTATCATGCCAGTGTACATGGAAATGAGGTGACACTGGGAAATAAGGTGCATTTGTTAGCAAGAACACTTGGTATGCAGGGTTCAGCCATTGAGTTATTTTCTCTCTCTTTTTGGATTCTGGAATCATTACCACTTCAGTGCAAAGCCACTAGCAGTCTGTCTTCTGTGAATCAGCCTCCTGTTCATTGCAAATTAGAACGTCAATGCCCGCTGAAAATGGGAATAGAACAAAGAAAAGACAACTGATGAAAGTAGCAAAGAGTTTGCCAGGATCTGCTGCTGTCTTGATCTTGCTGCAGGCAGGGATGGGGGAGATTCTTGAAGGTTATGATTCTGCCTGTGATCTTAACCTCTGCCACCAGCAGATTGTGAATGCCAAATGGGATTTAGAGCAACCCTTCTTCCTGTATATGAATGCCCATTTTGGAAGATGAAATTCTTTTTCTAGAATAAATAATTTAAATAACGATGATCTAATTTTGGCTCCTGGGTGAAGCAATAAATAATATATTTGTGCTCATTCTGCTTTCAAGAATAGCATTTGATCACAATGCTGAATAGTTTTTCAATGTTTGTTTTTGTAAAGAAAGAGGAGGAGGAAGCAATGCCATGCCATGCCATGCCATGCCATGCCATGCCATGCCATGCCATGCTAATCAGTCTGGAGTGAGAGGTCTGGAAATAAAAACCAATAAGATTATAAGTGAATAAACATATTTTATTAATGGATTAGAATCTCCAGCACTACACCATATGTAGATTTTGGTGGTGTTTGACAGTGTACATCACTGCTCAAAACACATTTCTTAGTTGTAACTCTCTGCCTTTTCTCAGACTACATATAGCAAGAATGCTGAAATGTGAACAAGGAGAGAAAGACTAACCTGGAATCCTAAAGCAGGGTAAATCATTGACTTCTTTCATTGGCTGAAAATGATACCTGCATATTTTGGAGCCCCTTCCACAGGGCATGAGGCCCCATGATATTTTGCAGGAAGTGGCACATGGAATATTTTCTGAAGACAAGAGAAAGAAAGGTTTGAGGATTGCATTTTTGCTTTGGTTTTGGAGAACTCTCCAAAAGGGTAGGTGATGGATAGAATATGAACCACATTTTCTCCCAGGTTTGGTTTGGTGGTGATGAGGCTAGGCACAAAATGGGGTCATTCCCTTCCAATGCTCACCTCTTCTCCAATGGAAACTTTGTCAAAAAGAATGGAAAAGTCTGGGGAAAGCCACAGTTTATTTTCTGCTCTTCCAAAATTCGTGGAGTTCTTGGTGCTCTCTGAGTTTATTTGTTTAACTGCAGACATTTCATTACCCAACTAGGTAACTATTAGGTTCCAGTTAACACACCCATTGGAATCAAAACTCCAAGGCAGACATATTCTTCAAAGTATAGCTTTATTTAGCATGTCATATTGGCACATCTGGGGAAAACTCTGAAGGATTCGAGATTTTCCCCACCCAGATCAAAACACCAAGTTTCTTTCCCCCAGGTCACATGTCCATCACATGGTCCAATCAGATCACAGCCCCAATCCTGGCTGGCTTTGATCCATGTCTCTCCAACACCTGGTAGAGCATCCCTGGATCTCATGGGAAATAATTTTATTTTGGCTACACATCCCCAGCTATCTCTACCTCCCCCCTTATGTTCCCACAGCTCCAACTGGCCTTGCTGTGGCAGCCCTGAAGATGCTCCCAAAATAGCTTCAGGACTGACATAATCAGTGCTAGTGTGTGTGGCATTTGCTACCTCCCAAGATTTATCCTTGATCCTTTGGTAAATTGGCTTTTTGTCTTTTCTCAATAGTAGCTATGACTTCATAAATGGCACCATGGTATTACACCTCCTTCCTCCCAAATAGTACTTATATGCATGCAGTACAGCTGCCTTCATGCCCACAGCACTAATAAAGACAGCAGCGATAAAGAGGAGGAAAGTCATTATTTGTAAAACAGCTGAACTGAAATTAAGTAGAAATAAAGTAGCAACATTGTTCTTGTACTCCTCCATTCTACTTATGCATTATATGCATAAGGATGTACTGTGTTGTATATATTACATGGTTAAATTAATGCCTACAGGATATAGTCTGAATGCAAATTTTGCAAAAAATAATGCTGAAGCTAAGCAGATATTGGTAAGTAGAGAATAAAGTGCTTGACAGATCTAAATGTACCATATATTAATTCCATGTGGATATAATCCTGGAAATACTAGGATTAATGTTTAACTATATTTTAACTCTAATGACAGGCATTCTCAAGGTGAATATATAAATGACATGCTTGGAATTTATCCAACCATTATAAATAGAATATAGAATATACAGTGAAATATAGAATATAGAATAGATTATTCTTTATTGGCCATGTGTGATTGGACACACAAGGAATTTGTCTCTGGTGTATAGGCTCTCAGTATACATACAAGCAATAACTCACAAATCATGAGATACAATCATAAATCAGAAGATACAACCAACAAAGTGATAGTCATAAGATACCAGTAAGAGTAGATACTGTAATAAGAAAGGTGAGAAGGATAATAGTAATACAGTCCTACTACATGAGTAAATATACTTGGGTATAAAACAGTATTGTGGGAATTAGGTGTTTAGCAGAATGATGGTGAGGGGCGATTGTCTTTGTGCCTAGTTGTTTTGGCATGCTGAGGGCAGGAGTTGAAATAGTCAAAAACTACGGAATATTAGAAGTCTGAAAGAAGGGAAGGGAAACTTCATGGCAGATTTAGTTCAGTTCATGAACTAAAGGAAAGTAAAGGAAAACTTCTCTAGAAAGAATGGTTTGAAATGTTCACAGAAAGTGCCAGGCTTCAAATTAACCACACTCTGTAGCCTTGACCAATAACTACCACTGTAGTTGTAGTAAATTCCTTTTTCTAGGTGGAAGTCAAAGCCAACAAAAATGTCACTTGTATAAAAAGTCAGAAAGAAAACGAGTGTCATAAATAACATGTCCTTTTGTAAGTGAATGGTCTGTATGTCACCTATCAGATGACCTGAGTGTGTTTACTGCAGGTTTGAAAAGAAACTACCTATCTCGACAACCCCCATCTCAAACACTCCAACAACAGCCAAGCCTCCTACGACTGGCCACAATACATTGGGTTCACAACTTCTGGTGATCACAGAAAAAGAAGTGCAAGATCTATTTCATAGACAAAAGCCAGGAAAAACACCAAGGCCAGACAAGATAACTCCTTCTTGCTTAAAAGTCTGTGCTGACCAGTTGGCCCCCATCTTCACCCGAATCTTCAATAGATCACTAGAGATGTGTTATGTTCCTTCCTGCTTCAAATGTTCAACCATCATCCCAGTGCCAAAGAAGCCCTCCATCAAGGAACTGAATGACTACAGACCAGTTGCTCTAACATCTGTAGTTATGAAAATCTTTGAAAGGCTTGTGCTTGTCCCACCTGAAAACCATCATGGATCTGCTGTTACTCTAGATCCCATGCAGTTTGCATACCGAGCAAATAGATTGACAGATGATACTGTTAATATGTCTCTGCACTACATCCTACAACACCTTGAATATCCAAATACCTACGCAAGGCTCCTCTTTGTAGACTTCAGTCCAGCATTCAATACCATCATTCCAGACATTCTTCTAACTAAACTAAACCAGCTAGTGGTACCTGAACACATTTGTAAGTGGATCATAAACTTCCTAACAGACAGGAAACACCACGTGAAGCTAGGCAGAATCACATCTGATACTTGTACAATTAGCACAGTCCCCAATCCCAAGGCTGTGTGCTTTCTCCACTTCTCTTCTCCCTATATACCAATGACTGCATCTCAAACGATCCATCTGTTAAAATACTGAAGTTTGCAGATGATACAACAGTGATTGGTCTCATTTGAAACAATGACAAATCTGCATACAGATGGGAAGTTGTATAACTTGCCTCATGGTATAACTGGAACAATCTGGAACTGAACACAGTCAAAACTGTAGAAATGGTGGTAGACTTTAAGAGAAACCCTCCAATACTACCACCTCTTCTTACAATACTAGACAACACAGTATCAACAGTAGAGACCTTCAAATTTCTAGGTTCTATCATATTACAAGATCTAAAATGGACACCTAACACAAAACATCATCAAAAGAGCACAACAAAAAATGTTCTTTCTGCACCAACTCAGAAAGCTCAAACTGCCCAAGGAGCTGCTGATCCAGTTCTCCAGAGGAATTATTGAGTCTGTCATATGCACTTTTATAACTGTCTGGTTTGGTTCTGCAACCCAACAAGACAGACACAGATTTCAGAGGATAATTAGGACTGCAGAAAAAACAATTACTACCAATCTACCTTCCATCAAGGACCTGTATACTGCATGAGTCAAAAAGAGGGCTATGAAAATATTTACAGACCCGTCACTTCCTGGACATAAACTGCTTCACCTGATACCCTCAAAATAATGCTATAGAGCACTGCACACCAGAACAACTAGACACAAGGACAGTTTTTTCCTGAATGCCATCACTCTGCTAAACAAATAATTCCCTCAACACTGTCTAACTATTTACAAAGACTGTACTACTATTAATCTTCTCATCATTCCTTATCACCCATTCCCTCCCACTTGTGACTGTATGATTGTAACTTTGTTGCTTGTATCCTTAGGATTTATATTGACTGTTTCTTAGTATGATTTGATTGCTTATTGTACCCTGGGACTATTATTAAGTGTTGTACCTTATGATTCTTGACTGTTGACAAATGTATCTTTTCTTTTATGTATACTGAGGGCATTTGCACCAAGACAAATTCCTTGTGTGTCCAATCACACTTGGCCAATAAAGAATTCTCTTCTCTTCTCTTCTCTTCTCTTCTCTTCTCTTCTCTTCTCTTCCCTGAGAGCATTTTTCAGAGAAGTTTACTCAAAAATGGCATTGCAGAAATAAGACAGAATAGCCAGCCAAAATAATTTATGAAGTAAATGGATTTCTTTCTGAAGAGGCTGCAAAAAGCTTGCAGTTCTTCATATACCTCTCCATTATTCAGAGAAAATAAGTAAAATTTGGGTTACATTAAGCAATAGTGGTCATAATCTTTCTCATAAAGTTTAGTTAACGCCACATTTGGTTAGCCTGAACCATAACCACCTAATGTTTAAAGTATCTGAATTTGATTTACTTCCTTCAAAAGAACAGCAATATAGAAAATTATCATGATTATCATCTTTTCTTCTTCTTGAGTTTTAAATAGGAAGATGGAGAGGTCAGAACTTGCTTTGATAATAGCATCTTAACATTTTTCCCCTTCTTCAATTTTGACAATCTCTTGTTTGAATGAAAATACAGCATATATATGAAATGGGTCCAGTAATCCAGACCACCTGATGCAAAAGCATAATGAAATATATCAAAGTGATAGATAACATATGAAATGATGCACCGGCATTTGATTTCAGTTGTGTAATAGGGCAGATTGTCTTTAGCTTCATGTTTTGATGATGGATAAGCTCCTTCAGATATCTAATCTAGGACTGATAGATGGAAGCTTGATTTTCTAGTCCAGTGTTATGACAGAGAGGTTAGTTGACATGCTTATTTCAGAGCTTTGCTCCATTTTTCTTTGCTTCTCCTTGGTTTGTTTTATTTGTAAAATCACCTGATTCAATGTAGCACAAAAAGTACTTGTTTTTTTTTTTTAATGGATCAAGACAAAGTTTCAGGACAAAGTGCTTCAGGGTGACCTGAAGATCAAGGGAATAGAAGGGAGGAGAGGAGGGGAAAGGAAAGGAAGAGAAAGGAAAAGAAAGGAAAGGAAAGGAAGAGAAAGGAAAGGAAAGGAAAGGAAAGGAAAGGAAAGGAAAGGAAAGGAAAGGAAAGGAAAGGAAAGGTCATAGTGCCAGATAACTGAACATTTAGCCCAACTGCAAGGCCATGTGATGAGGGCTATCTGAAATAAAATAGGTAGTCATGAGATTTATGGAGAGGAGGAAATAGAGGAAATGGGTAGGAGGTCCATATATTAAATGAAGGGAGTGGAATGGCAGACTCCCTCGGTGGTCAGTACATCTATATTCTGTAGGTTTTGGGTTTGAGATATGTAGATTTTACGCCTGGATGGGGAGTGGGCAGGGAGAGAGGTTTGGCGACTAATCCTGAAATAGAAAGTAAATGAATAACCAAGGAAGTGGAACAAATGACTAGTGAGTGTAAAAACCTGGATCTGTTGGTGATAATTTATGGATTACTCAATTCACTTCTTCCAAACAGTGATCCCTATAATGTGAAGATCTTCTACAAAATATTGTAGAAATTGATTTCCTCCCTGTGCATTCCATTTGTAGAAAAATTCTGCTTTGCCTCATTGGGTATTTGGTAATCTTTGACAAGGCTGAAATATTTTATTTTACTTTATTTTAATTTCATTATTTCATTTTATTTTTATTTTATCGTTTTAATTTAATTTAATTTTTCTATTTACCTCAGTTGAGAGTAGAAAAGTTGCTTTTTTATATACACTCACTCACACTCAGACAAATCAACAGCTAGGACTCTGATAAATATAAAATAAGTAATTGGAAACCAATCTGGAGGCTGAAAGATAAGAGTAGCTCAAATCTTTCACTTTGTTCTTTCAAATGGCAAATAACTAATTGTTGAAATTTTGCATGCACACTATAGTCAGGCACTGTCCCTTTTCTTTGTTTACAGAGGCTTAAAGTGGGCACTCTTGAAGTTGCTTAATGAAAATGTCAAATGCCTCTATATCAATTCAGAACTTTTCCTCTGTACAATGTTTAAATTAAGCTTGCCTGATGCAAAAAAGAACTGTCAGTCTGAACACAGGGTGGAAATAATTAAAGCATTTTAAAACTGAACAATATTTCTGAAAGCAGAGCTCTACAGCACCATAAAATAAAAAGAAAACAAGATTTAAAAGTTGGCACTTATATACTATGGTACATATTAGTGAAGACCTAGACTCTTAGGCCAACTGCATTTACACATTTAGTCCTCGACATGACCACAATTCAGCCCAAGACATTTGCTAAGTGAATTTATCCCAAAGTGCCAACACTGCAATTTAACCTGATGTTGGGCTTCAACAATGCTGCTAACGAAATGAAGCCCGACACGTCACTGTGGTTGGGGGAGAGCTATCTACCTGGAATGTCCTGAATCGATGTCGATGACAGCTGATGAAGCCAGGCGTAACCACCCTTCCCCGCTTTGGTGCGACCGGCTGAGAAACTGCCTTATCAGTTGCTCGGCGTTTTGCAAAGCTCTAAGCAAAACGCTTCCCACTCTCACCAGCCGGGAAATACCTTGGGATGTCATTTCGGCTGGTCAGCATTCCACATAGGGGATATCGAATGGGTCGGGGTGGAAAGTTGACACTCGGGGAGCGGGAAGGTGTTATTTGGGGGGTTGGTAGTAGCGCGCGAGATTGCTGTAGATGGATGTTGGATGTTTTGCTAAGGACGGATGTTAGCTAATTAATGGGGGGGGGTGAATGGGAAATATAAACAGCACTGAGAGCATCTGCCTCTGAGAGCATCTGCTGGCTTTACTCAGACTTTCCGTTTGTTGCTGCTGTTGGAGGAGGCCAAATAAACACACATTGCTACATCAAGACTGTGAGTGAAGTGTTTTATTGAACTAGTTTAAATGACCTCCTGGAGGAGCTGACACCTGAATACTGAGGTTTTAGTTTAGAAAAAACAACTCACACAGTAATATCTTTTGTCTTAAAAAACCCCACAATAACAGAACTTTCAATGATACAAACAACTTCATATTGAAAGGTAAAAGTTTGCATTTGGTATGCTTTTGAACTTGGGAAAGTTAAAAGAGTCGAGGCTTCTGGGTTATAGGTGTGGTGTATGTAAGATAACACAGCAAGCCCTATGAACAGTTTTAGTTCATGCTTTAACAAGCTATGAACAGTTTTAATTCAAGCTTTGCACTTAACCTTTATGGCAGGCTTATGAACAGGCAGGAAAAACCAAGTTACCGATCAGGAGGGTATTTCGACTAACCAATAACTGGGACTCCTCCGCATGAGCCTATTGAATAACAAAAGAGCCAAGCTGGGCACATGGAGAGATAACAGAGGAAGAGTCGTTATTTCACACACCCCACCCCAAAAATCAGAGGGGAAATGGAGCATTCACCTTCTTTCTCCCAAAGCTTTCAGGGGCTTCCCGGATGCTCCCAAGGTCTGTGAGCAGTGACATGGAGGAGAAAAGCCTTCTGGCACTGCTTCCTCCTCCGCACTGGGGCAATGGAAAGGACCATGGCACATAAAAGGCATGCACAGGAGTGGATGGGGGATGTGTGAAATTCCTTGAGAAGAGTGGAGGAAACAGCTGTTCCTGGCAAATGTTGCTTGGGTGTTGGGCCGACGCTCAATACCCTCCCCTCAGATGCCGTGTCTCTGTCACAAGGTTCCACTTTTAAGGAGGAAAGGGGGAAGTTTTCCTTGTAACCCTGGCCAAGGAGTCCAGTATCAAGAGCTCATTTTCTTTGTCTTGAGGGTAAGCGAGTGAGATAGTCTAGTGGCTAGTGTGCCCACAGAGAGTGCTCTGAGTGCCTCCTGTGGCATGTGTGCCATAGGTTCGCCACCACTATGATAAGAGGTTCCCCTCCTACCCAATCCCAAGGCCAGGGGGAAAAGCCATATTTTTAATGACTTCTTAAACAGAAAAGGGAAGCACCATAGAAATATTTTGGGGAGATGTTCCAGAGGACAGGCACTGTGACACAGAATTCTCATTTCCTGGGTCCAATAAAGTAACATTGTATATTTGATAGACTAGGAACAAGAAAGTTAAACAGAAATTGCCTGACTTCCTGATTTCAAATTAATTCAGATTGATGGATAATTTCTCCTAGTGGATATCTCTGTCCAGTGACCTCCTGATATAGTTTGAAGAGTCCGTGAAAATGTTAACCCAAATGTTTACTTCTTGAATTATGTGATGAAAACAATCCATAATTTTGTCCTATTTTGTTTCCATATAAGTTGCAATTAAAACAACTTTCTCAAAATTCATGTTTTCCTCAAAATATGTCTTTGGTGGTGATAGTGCTCACCAATGTTCATTTTGCTTTACACTACAGGAGATTCTATTGCAATGAGAAGAGCAAGACACACGTTTAGTGAGTATGAATTAGAGTGTGTGTGTGTGTGTGTGTGTGTGTGTGTGTGTGTGTGTGTGTGTTTTGAAGTCAGTGTTACTTCCAGGACTATCCCACAGTTTTCTTTGCAAGATTTCAGAAGTGATTTGTCTTTCCTTTTTTCTAGGGCTAAGAGAGAGGGATTTGCCTAAGGTCACCCAGCTGGCTTTGTGCCTAAGGCAGGACTAATCTCTCAATTTCTAGTCTGATATCTTAACCCACTTCACCAAACTGGCTTTCTGAGAATTAGATTAGTTGACATAAGTCAGCTTCTACCACCACCATCCAAACTCACCTCCACTTTTCTTAATCATAGCATATAGTTTCTATATAGGAAATATATTCTTTAAATGTCCAGCTGAGTGAGAGCTCTAGTAATTTGACTTAATAACATGTGGTCTTAGAGGGTAGAATATTAAATAGAAATTGCTATGAAAACTCTTCTATTTTTGTTCATAATGCAGCATAAATGTTATGTGGCCCTCCTATTATATTATGTTCTGCTAAATTTATTTTTATTAATTTTTCACATTTTTGAACTATCTGGCTCCTTCCAAAAGGGACTTAAAGGGTTAAATATAAAGGGTTACAGTTTCTCTTCTCCAGCTGTAATGGACAAAGAATAAGTCTGCAACACTTTTTATAGAAATGGCTAACTTGTTAACTCATATTTGTACATACTATATATATGTGTATGTGTGTGTACTATCTATCTATCTATCTATCTATCTATCTATCTATCTATCTATCTA
>NW_020769314.1:17680406-17718561 GCF_900518735.1 Pseudonaja textilis
CTATCTATCTATCTATCTATCTATCTATCTATCTATCTATCTATCTATCTATCTATCTATCTATCCATCCATCCATCCATCCATCCATCTATTCATCCAGTATCATTTATCATTCACCTATCATTTATCTATCAATAGCTAGCTAGCATGTATTTTCTCTTTGGAACCAACTTCTGGAGTTCTACTGCTGTGAATAGATTAATCCTTGTCTTTGATTTTAAATTATATTTGTGTGTGTGTTTGTGTATTACATATTTGCAGGGATGTAGATTATATTGTTGATATGAAGTTCAAAATTAGACAAGATAGCAGGAGACCTTAAAGACTACATATTCTATGGAATGGGATAAGCGTTGGGTTAAATGATTGAATTGGGGTTGTGGCATCGTTGTAGCTTCAAATATAGTGGCAGAAATGAAATTGCTATGTGACATCTTGCAAGAAATTGTCAAAGTAATTCTAGATACCAGCCAATGAACCAGAAAGCAGAACACAAAGTAATATTAATTCTTCCTAAATTAGAAGCTAGAATTGGTGATGAATCACTCCTTAAATTACTGATTCCTACTAATAACTCTATTTGTTTTAAATAAATTGTTAATGTCTTTTGACCAAACCTTTGAGCGAAATATATACTACTATTTTTCTCCCTTATTTGTTGCAGAAGAGAATTAGTTAAATTCCAGCTACATGATGCCTTAGGTCATAGCATAGTCTACTGATTCTTTGATTAAATGGTGCAAAAGCAAAATGACCTGTAATGCTTAATTATTTTCTTGGTAATCTCTTCACTACAACATTTATCCAGTGAGTCTATGAAGTTTATCCCTCACTCTTTAGACCTCCTCTTTTCATAGTAGACAGTTACTTAATCTACTTGTTAGATTGAAAAAAAATTCCCATGCTACAAAGATCATCTTTCTAAAATGGGTTTGTTGCAATATCCATACTACTATATAACCCAACATTTGATCCTCTGAAGAACTGGATTTATGAGGCTCCTTTTTCTTTCCTCGGTGATTTTTCAAAATAAAAACTATGTGTTAGCCATTTCTACTCATTCGCGGAAGAACGGTTCTACAGAACACACAATAAACACAACCAGTTTTATTTTCATGGTTGTACATTGCTAGTCTAAATGCAACTTTTTCTGTGTCCACCTTTATTGCTCTCCCCATGGCATAATAGATATGTATTAACCTTCAGACTCTATAATTCAGATTTATAACTCTGTTTATAAGTTTTAAAAATAAATTGACAAAATACATGACATTCTTCTAGCCACTCATATGGCATAGGGAACAAAAGCACTGCTGTGATTCCCATGCCATCCCAAACAGGGTTGCTTTTCTTTGATGTTCTGCTAGAACATGAACATGCCTTTCTATCCAATGCTATTTCAGTGTCTAGGTTCTGACTGATGAACCCAACCAAGCCAACAAAGTTGAGATGGTCTGATCTCTTTAAGCAAAACTTTATTAAGTGTATCATTTTGGTACGCATGAAAGCAAAACCAACTTTACCTATTTTCCACAGTTTTTACATAGGTAAAGAATAGATTCTTTCCTTTGCTCATTAGCACAGGTCACATCATCCACTTAGGTGTTCTAGTCTCACTGTGACAACTCTGCCAAGTCTTTGCCAAACATCTCTTGAGATGACCTTGGTTCCCACGGGACAATTTCTTGTTGTCTGGGGCTAGCGTTCCATACCTTTCCTTCCCCACTTACTCTGGCAGCTGAGAAACAAGAAAATGGTTGCAACAGCAACTCTAAGCTTGGAAGAATCACCACGTGTCATTCTTGGTTTTCAAACTTGAGAGATGTTACTGCAAAGATCAATTCATTTTTGTCTTGTTTTCAATGCCCACTTTGTGCTTCAAGTATAAATCCTTTTATTTTTAAAGTGAGTTTCTGATCTACATACATTGGTATACTGGTTGTGGCATTGTTTGAAAGCAACTTGCCACAATCAATTCTATTAAATGGTCATTTAATCTCATGTACAAGTCCTTAGCTAGAAGATTCAGTCCTTTTTGAATGACTTTAAACACATTCATAGTTGAAAGTGATAAATTATAGAGTTTATAATGAATATAATACTTAAAGTAAATAAATATTCATTATAAAATAAAATCATAATATGCATCATTGATTACAATTTATAATGTATGTACTCAATCATAGCCAGACCCTTACAAATGAGTTAAAAAGACAATTATATATAGAAAGCTCCAAACAGAACCCAGTGTTGGTCTGCTTCATTCCGAAAGTAGATATTTCAAATGAATATGAGTGATCTAAAGTAATTAATTCTGAAATATCAACAGTTCTATAATTTGTAGAAAAAGATATAAAAATAAAGATTAGCACCACCCAGAAAAATCAAAACCCACATTTTAATACCAGTTGCTTGCTAGACTTGTCTATGTATTTCTTAAAAAGTGAAATTTTCTTGAAACACTTGTTCCCTCTGCTTCAATCACCTGAGCTTCATTGCTTCTTAAAAATTCTAAAAATTCTAAAATTTAATTAATGACTGGGAGGAATTATATTAGTTCTCTGTTCACAGCTTTTAAAGTTCTGTCTCAGTTTTAACAGGTTCATTTTTCCCTTCTTCCAATAAAGACTGGGATAATGGAATTCTATACATGACTGAGAACTACTCATTGGAATGTGGCTTGTCTGTCTGAGATTGCAGCTTACAGTCAGGCATGACATTTACATTCACAAGAAGTATGAACAAAATTAATAAATATTTGGTATGCCCTTAAGACATTGTCAATACAATATTAAAGAGGGAGGAAGATAAGTAAAAGTGGAGGAGTCTGAGACAGCAACAAAACTTTTTTTTTTAGCTTTCCAGTAACAATACAGAGATTTTCAAAAATACTGTGAGAGCTCCATAAGCACTGAGAATTTGGGATTTGCAGTTCTAAAATCCTTTGGGCAGAATAGATGGAAAACCAGTTTGTACATTTTCTTTAATATAGCATGTAATCACATAAATGTTACTGTTGCTTTTGCTGTTACTGTGGCCATTGCCATTGCTGTTGTTGTTGCTAATATGTAAATGAAGAAAGCTAAGTTTAAGGGTAATATCAGAGGTGGTATTCAGCAGGTTCTGGCCAGTTCTGGAGAACCGGAAGCGGAAATTTTGAGTAGTTCGGAGAACCGGCAAATACCATCTCTGACTAGAGATTTTACAATATCCTTCCCCTGCCAGGCCCACCAAGCCACACCCACAGAACCGGTAGTAAAAAAAATTGAATCCCACCACTGGGTAATATAGTATATATTATTATATTATAGTAATATAAATAGATAGATAGAGGTAGAGATAGATAAAGATAAATAGAGATAGAGATATATAGAGATAGATATATAATGGAATGAAATCTGCACTCTTTTAGTCCCAATAAAGTACCACTGCACAATTTTGTATACAGTGGAAATTTTATAATGCTCCCTTTGAAATGTATGTCCACCTCCATCATACAAATTGAATATCCTCCTCTACAGATATGGATCCTGGCAGGAAACAGAGGTTTAAAGTACCTCTTTCAGAGTCATAATTAGTATTGGCTTTCCTGTGATGAGTTGTAGTCAGGAAAAAGCAGTGATGAAAATTTCATAATGTATTAAAGATAATGCATTGTTTGGCCCTAAATCTAAAGCGTTAAAGACTTCAAATCCCATCATTCTCTCTGATATGAAGGCTTTTGAACTTTCATGTGAACCTAAAAAATGGTATGAAATGATGACAGGGCACTTGTTGCTTTCAGATTTATCTGCTGCTACTGTTAAGCCATGAAAAGTCAAGATTAGACAGCAGGAAAGGCTGAAAGCCATGAAAGGGGACCAATCAAAGGTTCCTCCACACATGCTGGCTAGTTGTTTCTGGGGCAGTGCTCATCTCTGTTTCTAAGCCAAAGAGCCAGTGCTGTCTGAAGATGTCTTTGTGGTCACGTGGCTGGCATGACTAAATGCAGAAGGTTGTTAGGAGGCACTGTTACCTTCCCATGAAAGTGGTTCCTATTTTTCTAGTTGCATTTTTATGTGCTTTCGAACTGCTAGCTTGGTAGAAGCTGGGACAAGTAATAGGAGCTCATTCCATTACGTGGTGCTAGGGATTCAAATCGCTGAACTGTCGATTTTCTGATTGACAAGCTCAGCATCTTAGCCACTGAGCCACCGTGTCCCTTGGGGACCAATTAAAGAATCAGTTAGAGAATCCTCTATTTCCTTTTTGAATTCTATGAAATTATAAAGGTAGGAATGAGAATTTTCTTGACTCAGTTGTTTAGACACATCAACAGAAAGGAAAATATGTTTCTCAGAAACGTATAAACAATTCTCAGAACATAAACAGTTGTCTTTGCTGTGTAGTACAGATAGTTGTTAGCCTCTCCACCACAAACATGTTATTTTTCTTGGTGGAGGGAGAGGGAGGGAGGGAAGGAAAGAGAGAGAGTGTGTGAGGGAGGGACGGAGGGAGAGAGGGAGAGAAGAAAAGAAAATGGAGATTGCACTAATGTTGGATCTGTTTGCTCCTGCCCCTTTCACTTGCTATTCAACTAAACACTTCCCTGTAGCACTGCCTAAGTGAGAACCTACTGAATCATGCACATTGTGAGAGGCAGAATGAACCTGTCTCTGGGAATTAACTGCCTTGACTTTTTGACAGCAAATTCTACAGTGACGGTTCTACACTTTGAATTTCTGTTCATGTAATATATCACATTCTTGTTCATTACTTCAAACCATCAGAGATGACTTTGATTCATTATTCTTATTAGTCTGTTTTTATTATATTCATCTTGAGAGTATGAAATATACTCTCTACATAATCACAATGTTACAAAAGGAAGGTTTCTGTGCAAAACTTTTTCTTGGTTGTCATCTGGGCAAATTTTGCTTCTACTATTTCAGATAGTTTTATTCCTGCCACTTCATATTCATCAAACTGAACTCTGGTTAAAAAAAAAATTGGTCCCAGAGATATGAGTGACATGACTGAGGATTTGAGAACCATTATAAAATTAAGTAGAGTACAGTTTGATCCACAACATTTTTCCAAAAATATCATTTGAGAACTGCAAATCCTAATTTCTCTATGTTCCCATAGAGATTCAAATTTTGAATTAAAACATTTTGCTCTTGGTCACTCAGGATTTCATCTAATGCTTGCTCTATCTTTGAATATTTATACAGTATATAGTGCTTACATTGTCATCACTCTGGCAAGCCCAGTGAATATTAAAAACAGCCAAGTGACCACCTAGGACCCATTTTAGTTGATAGCTACCCAACATGTTGAAGAGAACATGTGAGAAACACATACAGTTGTACAAAATCTATAAAACATGTAATGGCCACCATTTTTTCCAACTAAATTAAAAGAAAATGCACAACTCTGCACAAATACACACAATGAAGTTGCAGGAAGCTGTACTCCTTTGACCTTAGAACTCATATTTCCAACATTGTCCCATAAGTACTCCTGAAAATAATTAAGATCACCAAAAACCTGAATAAGCTATTAGCATTAATAGCAATGACAATAAGGCATGAATGTCAAAAAACATTCCCCAGGAGATGGGCGATCCCTCTAATATATAACCAGCTTCAACTAATCAGTGGAGACTCATCATGGATTGAATGAAAGAAAATTGACTAAACACTTTGATTCCTTAATTCTTGGCATTATCTGCTTCAAGTTGTGTTCTATGTTATCTCAATTAGCCTTTGATAAATTGTGATTGACAGATAATTTCTGTGACCATGTCCTTTATATACATTGAGTCTGATGTGAAACATGAGAAATATGCCACACACTGGGAACAGTTTCAAAATTCCAGGGTAATTTCCATTTGTTTGTGATCCTTAGCTCGATACAGGAAACTCAGTCACTGATCACTCTCAGACTCAGATGAGGAGCTTGTACCAGTATCACATACTTCTATCTTTTGTTTTGCCAAATCCTGATCAATTCTTCCAAGTAACATCACATAATTTGCCAAATTTACTAATTCCAGATAAGATTTTGATTTCTCATCAACATCATACCGTTAAATTTGTATGCACTCAGATTCATACATCTGTTATTTGGTAATTTATCCTTCTGGTGCTGATGATCACAAGTTCATGAATGTAACAGGGGAATTTATTAGTTGATAGTTGGAGAAATAGAGGCAGAATGATTAACAGTATCATTGTTCACAATTTGTTTACAAAGCAATGTTCATGAACATTTTTGCAGATTTTTGCCTCACACTCCCAGTTTATTTGTGGAGAGACTTTTCTTTTCAAAAGTTCTTTTTAAAATATCTATTAATCATTTTAAAAATAAAAACAAAGAGCAAACAAACAAGAAAAAAGAGAAAATAATAATAATTGGTACAGAAATATAATAACTATCAGTAGACAAAGCAATTACTAGGATTGTCTAGTTAATGCTCAGTGTTCATTAAACTCAGCTAAGTGCCCAAATTTGTTGAAAAATGCACACAAATAGTAAGAAAGAAAGAAAAGAGAAAAAAGTCTACTAAAATATTATAGATAAATGATTCTAATTTTTCCTTTCTCATATTCTAATATACAATATTTGTAGACATCTGATTTTTTTTTCAAGCAATTATTCATCTCAGTTTTGCAGTTCTTTGAATTATTTCTTTACTGGAAAGATTACAATTGCTTATATAAATGAGATAAACCAATATTACTGTCAAATCAGAAGTGGTGGAATATAGTTTCAACTCCTGGATGGCCTTCATGTTCTTGCTTTTTATACCCAGCTTTAGATTTAACCATTTTAGTGACAGGTCCCAAAGGTGCTTTTTCAAGTAACAGGTGGAGTTATAATTGTGGATTTATAACAATGATAATAATGTAAGGCTAACATATCGAGACTACCAAAAAACAGAACAACCATTAGATGGCACAGAAGAGAGATACAGGGGAAAAAAACCCATTCTTTTTCAAACCAATTCTGGTAGTCTTAGATCAGGGGTGTCAAACTGGTGGCCCACAGGCTGGATGAGTCATGTGCATGCCATACCCATCCCAGCTCCATGAATGGGAAAATTGTCACGAAATGTCACGATGGTAACATGACATGGTGAGTTTGACACCCATGTCTTAGATGATTAATTGTTGCAGATGTTAATTGCCTTGTTGAGAAGTTTACCAAAAGCAACAATAATAAAGCTACTTTAACAGTCAGTCTTGTATTTGTGAATTTGTGATTCATTTACTTTTGATACCTCTGAAAAGGTTTTTGGTTTATTCTCATGTACTCCAACTAATTTCTATTTTTCTGCATGTCTCTTACAATATATGTTCATCGTTTGTGTCTATTTATGGATTTACCAGCCAACATTTATGCCACTTCAGTCACTCTAAACTCTAGTCAGTTTACATAACGGAGTTCAAACAAACGAAAGAAAATGAAAAGTTAAAAAAAAGGGGGGGGGCAATAAAATTGATAATGTTGGCTATAAAACCTCAAGAAGTGAGATTAGCAAAATCATAAAGAGCAACCCAGGCATCAGAAAGAAATAAGGAAATGGAAATTCAAATGCTGAACATTATTTGTCTATGAGCTCTAGAGGATGAATTTACAGACCTGAATTTTTTTTGATAGCTTTGGCAAATAAGGTTTCTATTCGTTTCTCATCAATAGAAAGTTGCCCGAACAGAAAACCAGTGGAAATAGGTTTGTGAGCAGTGAGGGCTTTCAGTAGTGCTATGCCTGGTACCAATAGATGAAAAATTGAAGCATCTCCAAAATATGACTTGGTCCATCCTCTGAACATAGTTGCTCACTGAATTATTTACTTAATTCACTCCTCTTTATTTGGATCCTGGAAACAAGTGAAGGGGGCCGATAAAATTATTGTCTAAGAGTAAGGTAATACCTTTTAGACTGTATGATAAATTCCTGTAATTCTGAAATGTATTTGAAGGTATATCATAAGTCATGTTTAGTGACTTCCAGCTGCAGATATTTACAGGCAGGCAAGTGATAGAATTGTGTACTGTACTACTCTTCTACTAAATTATGTATCACACATTTCATGTGCTCTTTGGTCTCAGACCTGCTTGTTCCTTTTATTCCTTTTGTTACAGGAGACATGTCAGGGTTATTTATTTATTATGGGTCCATATGGTGTTGGGAATTAAAAAGCTCTGGGCAAAAGGGTGTTCTGTGTCTAATATATTCATAAATATATATTGAGAAAATAATTTGTTTACTCTGCCTCTCAAATATTTACAGTTAGCTAAGTTATAAAAAATATATCCTGCAATTTAGCAAGAAGCTGGTGCAGCTGAACTTTGAGAGACTTATTTCAGAATGAACTATATAAGACTGAGGTGATATTAATATAGTTCTCTGTTTTTTAGGTCACTGTCTAATGAGGTCATAGCAAATTAGAACTATTGCAGAAAGGAAGCATTGCCTCTTTAAGAGTTCACATTGACAAAAAAAAATAAACATGGCAACAAAGATGAGAAAGATAAACACAAGCTAAATATTTCTTCCCTGTCCATAATATGCCACTACAAACGTGTATTACATGACAGCAGTACAATATTTCTTCTTCCTCCCACAGCAGCCAATAAACATGAATCAGCAAGGAAACTGCTGGAATCATAGCATATATTTTTTAAAATTCTTTCAACAGTCTACTTCTGTCCAAAATAGCTTTGGTTGCAATCATAATCATTGGTTGCAATCATAATCATTGGTTGCAATCATAACTACTAATAGAGAATATTACAGGCCCCAGGTCTTATTCTGGAATCAAATCATGAACTCTGTGATAGTAAGAGAGTTGGGTAATGGGCTAAATACCAGCAATAGTTGAACTCCACACTCCAAAATCATATATGCCATCATCCCTAGCATTAGCACTTAGACGTATATACCACTTCATAGTGCTTTTCAGCCCTGTCTAAGAAGTTTACAGTGTCAGCATATCGCCTCCAACAATCTGGGTCATCATTTTACTGACTTTGGAAGCATGGAAGGGTAAGGTAACCTTGAGCCAATCAGAATCTTTCCCAGAAGAGATAGGGCTTCCCACTAAACAGAACTGTGCCCCTTTGTAAGTTTTTGTCTACAGCAGTCATGATTCTGCAAAGGTCTTTGGAATGAAATCCATTTGGAGTCTCCAAGGTACAAATACTTCACCTATGTCTGAAACAGGGATTTATTTTATTTATTTCCTAAAGCTTTTCTGTTATTTTAACATTTGTATCTTTGTCAAGTGGATACTGAGTTAATGCACTTAAAGTTGTATTGCAAATTAATATTCCAGGTTTCAGAAGTGTGAGGGCAAGTGATGGAAAAAGCTTTTAGGCAGAAGCCATAAAAAATAACTGTGTCTCTCTGTTCTGCATACACACACACACACACACACACACACACACACACACACAGAGAGAATGAGAGAGAGAGAGAGAGAGAGAGAGAGAGAGAGAGAGAGAGAGAGAGAGAAATACACAGACTGTTCATATCAAAGTAAACTGGGTAAGACCACAGCAAATTGCCTTTGGATATACTAATACTTAAAACACATAATGTGAAATATAATGATCTCCTCATATCTATAAGCATGCCCAATCATAGACAGACAAACCAATTTGTCTGGGAGAGTAATCATTTTCCAGGTGGGGACCGCATTCAGTGTTCATAATTGTGCCAAAGGCTGCATTCCAAATGGATGTAGCTTGAATAAAAAAAATGCACAGGTCCACTTATCATTGTTATTATCCTCATTATCACCATCATCGGATCATTATCATTCATACAATTCATGCTTTTTTCATCAGTACTATTATTATCTTCATCTTTACCATATGATTCTCACAATTATTACTATTGTTATCTTCATTATTATTATCAACACTTACTTTAAAACGGCTGGTGCTGGGAATCTTTATGTTGCCTTGCCAAAAAGAAATGGTTCGTCACTATGTTAAGTTAAAGCTAACTAAATGATAAAAAGGAGCATCTTTGCAATTCAAGAAAGCCAAAAGTAGACAAAGAAACAACCTCCAGAGAATTCTAGAAGATGGGAGATTTGATGTAAATGGGGAATGATGCAACCCAAGACACAGTGATGTCTAGTTTTTAGCTGGTGGGGGAAAATGCCACTAAAATGGTATAATATTAGCTTGGAACTAAATAGCTAAAGAGAGAAGCTAAGTGCATATGTGATTGTAGGGCATGCCTATAATGATAGACAATCCAAAGGAGATCTGTACTATCCAGGGACTGTAGGTTGTTCCTCTTTTCCCACCCTTCAGTCCTAGCTGAAAATTAATAAATAATGATGGTTATTTATTTAGAGGTCCTATAATCAAGAAAATTTGTTATAGCTGTACTCCTCAGCATATTTGTAGTATCTTTAAAAATGAGAAAGAAATTTCTCCAGATTATACTTTAAGACATTTCCTTATTCACCGTGCCCACACTGAAGCACAAGATATACACTTTCCTGAATCTTATGAAATTTACAAATACGTATGTTGAGGAAAATAATGTATTGCATGCATAACATATCATATTCAAGCTATTTATTCAGGAAGACTTAGTTGAAGAAATAGAAGTAGCAGAAAAATGGGAGGAAATAAATATATAATGTAATGTAATATATAATGTTGGAGTTCTGGTAACCAACACACTGCCTGAAATACCTTTGTTATAATAGCATAGCAGTTCTACTTACCAGAAAATGAATCACTGCTTACTGAATCAATTTCCATGTAGTCCATCCTATAAGTGATTAGGGCATAGATCACTATTTGTTTGGCTCCTAATCTTACTGGTGTGACAACTAGTGCACCAGCTTAGTTGGGCAAAGTTCATAGCCTGTAAATTGGTATTTGGAGATTCAAGGTGTTGTAGGATGTAATGCAGAGCCATGTTAACAGCATCATCTGTTGATCTATTTGCATGGTATGCAAACTGCATGGGATCTAACAGCAGATCCATGATGGTTTTCAGTTGGGACAGCACAAGCCTTTCAAAGATTTTCATAACTACAGATGTTAGAGCAACTGGTCTGTAGTCATTCAGTTCCTTGATGGAGGGCTTCTTTGGCACTGAGATGATGGTAGAATGTTTGAAGCAGGAAGGAACATAGCACATCTCTAGTGATCTATTGAAGATTTGGGTGAAGATGGGGGCCAATTGATCAGCACAGACTTTTAAGCAAGAAGGAGTTATCTTGTCTGGCCCTGGTGCTTTTCTTGGCTTCTGTCTATGTAATAGATCTTGCACTTCTTTTTCTGTGATCACCAGAGGTTGTGAACCCAATGTTTTGGGGCCAGTTGTAGGAGGCTTGGCTGTTGTTGGTATGCTTGAGATGTCGGTTGTGGAGATAGTGGCCATAGTTTCTTTTCAAACATGCAATAAAACACATTCAGGTCATCTGCTAGTTGTTGATTTCCTTCTGCCTGGGAAGGAGGTTTGCTGAAGCCAGTGATATTTTTAAGAGTTTTTCACATGTTTGCTGGTTCATTTGTTGAGAATTGATTCTTTAACTTTTCAGAGTAGCTTCTTTTTGCTGCTCTGATCTCTCTTGTTAATATATCTCTGGCATGGTTGTATAGCATTCTTTCACCTTTTCTTTAGGCTTCCTCTTTGGAACGACGTAGCTGCTTAAGTTGTGAACCAGGGTTTATTGTTACTATATATTTTCAGGTTCCTTGTTGGTACACATAAGTCTTTGCAGAAGCTAACATATGATGTTACTACAGTATCTGTGAGCTCATCTTGGTCTGCAGAGGAATCTTCAAAAACATTCCAATCCATGCAATCAAGTCAGGCCTGGAGTTTCAGGTTTGCCTCATCTGACCAAGTCTTTACTGAATTAATTGTTGGTTTAATGGTTTTAAGTCTTTGTCTGTAGGCAGGTACAAGGTGAATCATGCAGTGGTCAGAGTGTCCCACAGCTTCTCGTGGTAAAGACCTATAAGCATCTTTTACTGTTGTGTAGCAGTGGTCTAAAGTATTTTTGCCTCTGGTGGGACAATTTACATGCTGGAAATATTTTGGGAGCTCTTTCCTTAAATTTGCTTGATTGAAATCTCCTAAAACGATGGGAAGGGAACCTGGGTGTTTGTCTTCAGCCTCCATAATTTGATCAGAAAGAGTTTGTAATGCCTTGTTTACACAGGCTTGTGGAGGAACATACACAGCTATTAGGAGAAATGAGAAGAACTCACATGGAGAGTAAAATGGCTTGCCGTTGATGTGTAAAGACTCTACGCCTTCATCACAAAACTTATATATTATAGTTATATTCTGAGACCAGCTGTTGTTGATATATACACATAATCCTCCACCCTTTGTTTTACCTGATGTCTCTTCAATTCTGTCTGATCTAAATGTCTGAAATCCTGGGATGTATATGGTATTGTCCCCATGAATTTGTGGATTAAGCCAGGTTTCAGTAAAACAAAGAACAGCTGAATTATGAAAATCAGAATTCCATCTATTTAAGAGATGAATTTCATCCATCTTGTTAGCCAGTGAGCGTAAATTAGTCAGAAAGATTGAAGGAAGAGGAGTTTTTTTTTTCCCCATTCTTTAGTCTGTTTAAAATTCCTGCTTGCTTACCTCATCTCCTCTCCCAGCATGGTTGCTTCTTTGCATGTATTGCATGTACTTTGAGCCTTTAATTATAATCTTGTTTATATTCTTAACACTACTTCTGGTAGATGATAATATACTGGAGTTGGATATTCATGTTATACTGGAGTTGGATATTTATGAAATATTGGTGTTGGGGTGCCTAAATGTAAAACCAATATTCTCAAGTGGGGGCTCTTAGTGGATAACAACACGTAGTGTGAATGTGGAGAGAAGCAACGCTTGACAAATCAGCTGGTAGGTCAATTAGTACCAATAGTGGCTTATTTTTGGCCAGTGACAAAGCCAAGAAGGTGGCTTCATTTTGATAGTTTAAAGTTTGAACTAGGCACAGAAGAAGAAGAAGAAATTAAAATAAATATTGTTTTGTAATTTTATTAGAGGGCATTATTGTTAACGTCACTTTTGATGGGATGAATGTGTTTCTTTCTAAACACAGTAAATATGTAAAGAAACCCTGAATCTCTTCCTGATGCTAACTTGCCCAGGCAATGTAAGGTCTTTGTTGTCAGGATATTTGCTATCCCCTGGATGCAGGTTTCCTTCTGGTGTGATAGAGAGAATATCTCATTTGGAATATTTGTGCAAAAATTTGATCCAGTTAATATTTGAAGCTTCCCCACCATTGCTTAGCTTTCCTCCACTTTTGGCATATCATTTTCTGTTTCTGAAAGCTGGTGGCATTTTGGCATTCTTCTTTCCCCTTCCGGGGAGAAGAACTGGATTTATGCCAGGACTACATGCAAGGGTACAGAAAGTTTAACAATTGCCGGTGGCATTAATACTTCCATCAGCTACTTTTGATTTAGAGAGGGAAGAAAATCCAGAAATCACAGCAGGGTCAGGGTGATTAAAACCCTCCCTGCTTCAAACACAGCCTTTTGATTTAGAGGTTTCTTGTGGTGTGCAAAAACCCAGGAAATGTTATTTTTCTCATTTCTGTTCACTCTTGAAATATCTGCGCAATTTAGCAGCCAGTTGGCATGCTCCTGTGTAGCTTGGAGAGGATAATGGGATGGGGTGGAAAGATGCTCAAAAAAAATATAATTCAATGAAAATAACTCTTAACAGAGAGCAGCCCTACCCATATGTTACAAATGCAACATTGGTCCCTTGGAACAAACAGGCATTTTTGCCCTTAAATCCGTGCCCCTTTAGATCCCTTGATCTATTATACTGAATAGTGACCCACATAGAGTGGCATATAGAACCATCTAAAAGGTTGCTGTGTTCAGATTAGAATTACTATTAGTTTATTTGCTTATTTCCAGCAGAGGATAACTTCTTAACAATAACAAGGTTACATGGATAGAGGTGGTGGCTCTTCAATTTTCTGGAAGTCTTATGACTGATCTCAGCAGGTCACAACATCTGCTCAAATTGCCTGATCCGAAAAACTTCATCAGAGTTGAAGCTGATATGTTAAATGGGAGGCCACTTAGAAAGCCCACCCTGCAAAGTCAAAACTATATCCATCTCATTTCCAAAAAATGAAGCAACCATAAAGTTTCCATGGACATTTCCCTGAAGCTCAGTTTAAGAGCGTCTTTACTTTTATTAGAGGGACCCAGCTCAGTGGCTAAGATGCTGAGCTTGTCAATCAAAAAGGTCAGCAGTTCAGCAGTTTGAATCCCTAGTGCCGCATAACGGAATGAGCTCCCATTACTTGTTCCAGCTTTGCCAACCTAGCAGTTCGAAAGGACATAAAAAATGCAAGTAGAAAAATAGGGACCACTTTGGTGGGAAGGTAACAGTGTAACATGCACCTTTGTATTTAATCATGCCAGTCACATGACCAGGGAGATGTCTTTAGTGCTGGCTCTGCTTCGGCTTTGTAATTGAGATGAGCACCGCTCCCTAGAGCCAGGAATGACTATCACGTATATGCGAGGGGAACCTTTACCTTTTACTTTACTTTTATTATAGGTCAGGAATACATTTATGTTTTGGTTTATAGAAAATGTATAGCCTATATCCGCAAATGTAAGATAGAAAGGCCTGCACATGGATTAGAGGACACACAAAAGTACACAATATCATCAAGAGAGTAAAAGAATTGAAATGGAAATGGGCTGGTCACATAGCCTGAAGAACTGATGGCAGGTGGACTAAGGCAGTCATAGAATGGATCCCACTTAATAAAAAGCAGCCACAAAAGAGACCTAAAACAAGATGGATCGATGACATCAGCAAGTATTGTGGGACCTATTGGCAAAAGGAAGCTCAAGACCTCATTGGTTGGAAACTTGCAGTAGAGGCCTTTATCCTGCAGTGGATAGACAATGGCTAGAATGATGATGATGATGATGATGATGATGATGATGATGATGAAGATGTTGATGATAGCCTGTCTATTTTAGCATTTAAATGCACATATTTATCATTCCCAAAGAGTATGCTAAATTTTCTTGCTGCAGTGTAGATCATACAGCCAAGAATCTTCCTAGATGAATTTCAAAATCCTTCCAAATTCTAAATGTATTCATGGTTAGCATGAAAGTTGAACATTTCAAGGTTATTTTGATTGGGCTGGGTTTGCAAGTGTACCTGTGCTAAGAGTGTCTCACATCTTAAAGTATTTTATCTATGTTGCTGCTTATCAACAAATAATGGGGAAAATATCAAAAGTTTGTTAATCTGTAAATGAAATTTGTGTGTAAAAGAGGACAGGACACGTCAACATGTACAACAAAGAAAACTAAGGGTTGCATCTGGCATTCTAAAGGAACTTGGTTACTTACTTCTGCTCCCAGTCCCAAGTATTAAGCAAAGTATCTCTTTGCTTAATGCCTGGAAAAAAATAGATCATATGCATAGGATGGAGCATTATAAGTCTTAATTGACATAAACCATTCATGTCCTATCCTTTCAGGACATTTTCAAAGCAGCCTTTCATGCTCAGCTCCTAAAAATGGGATGTGGTAGAAAATACCTTGTATGACTGGAGGTCCCTTTTTTTTTCCAGCTTGCTGAAGAATATCTTAACATTCAGTATTAATCATGTGTCCTTCAATCTTTGCTTTGATATATTAATTGTAGGTGCTATTGTTCTGAGCAAGCTTAAAGCAATGTGCAGAGAACTATCTTTAGCATATTAAGTAACATGAGTGTGTCTTTTAATTTTTAAGGAGCCACCACTAAATAGTTAATCAAATACTTTTTCAGATAAGAAAAGCAAGGAAACAATGACTTTTTCTGCCATTTGCTACTAATCTGAAGCCTTCCTTACCACAGAATTGCTGGTGCTTATTTGCATGCCATTGTTGCATTACTCCAGGGAGCTTAATTATTATCTGATCTGCAATCAAGTGAAAGCACCAAGCCACTCTGTGGGATAGTACCATGGCTAAAAAACAACAAAAAGCTTAGCTGAGAATCCTTTTGTTAATTCGGGGGACGATGGAAAATGTTAACTACACATGATGGAAATGACATTTAGGAAATAGTCTGCCACTCTTCATATGGAAAGCTAATGAAGCAGAATCAGTGCCATGTCAGAAGATACTCAATGAATGATCTAAATTATAAATATATGGCATTGGCCACTGGGGAAAATGTGGTTTTGCTTTGATATGCCTCAGATCTCTTTCTCCTGCCAAAAGCACAGTTTCCTACTAAGAATTATAGCTTTCTATAGCAATCATTGGAAATACCCATCATACAGTAAACTATACCACCTGTCAAAAGCTCTGTATTATACTAATAATCCCATGATGAATCCTCCCATTGCCATTATTTTTATGCAACAAGACTGGCTTTCTGCCATAAATCTTGTGTGTGTTGATTAGGCAATAATGACAGAAAGATTAAAGTATTTCATAGCAATTAATGATCACCTGGATGTAGCTTCTCAGTCCAGATGGATATTCATTATCAGCCAATGCCCTCTGAATGTTGATACTTTGCTGTGATATGCCATCTTCAAGCTCATGTGTCCCTAGTTACCAATGAATTATAACATTTTCAGTTAAATGATAATATTTTGAATAGGACCAAGACACCAAGGACTCCCTAAATTGTAATATTTTAATATGTTTTAATAAATAGTTTGTTTTTTGCACCACAAATACTTGAAAGAAAAAAAGAGTAATTTCATAGAGCTTAGGGGGTCACATAAGAGAATTCAGAATTTCTGCTTCCCCAATGTTTTTTCTTACTAAAAAAAATGTGCAGGAATAACTCTTCCCACTGTTTGCAAGCTCCTATATAAAGTAAGAGAGCTTGGAGATTCCAGAGGATACACAGGCTTTTTTCATGTGTCTTAGAGGATTTAAGATGTGCTTGTAAATGCATTTACAAATAAAAATGAGAAAAAAATTACAAGATCCTTTCAAGAATTGTGTATACAAAAGGTTCTGGAGATGTTACCATCAAACAGATTGTCAGTACTTTCATCTGTTCTGTTGGTGGGGAACCCTTTGCCTCAATATTCCCAGCAAATCGGGAAAATAAAAATAATGGTACCTATTGATGAAGCATGATGATGAAATCTGTCAAATGAAATGAGATGGCCTTCTCAGAAAGACTGTATTGTGAAGCAAATAACTCTGTAATCCAGACATTCAACAAAAATCTGTATCAAACTATTCCTTGGCTCATCCTCTCTAAATAAATATTTGAAGATGCTGCAAACATCTTCAAATAGAGGCCTGAATTCAAAATGAACATATGATGCATATGTTAGGGAAAGAAATATGCTTTTTATGGGTTTTCCTTTTTTATGATGAAACCCTTTGATGGAACACAAAACGTTTGGATGAATTTGGGTTTGACCCTGCAGACAGATACAAATCCATATTCTTCACTTCATGAAATAAAAAACACTGGATCACAGCTGTTCATAAAACTTCAACTTAGTAAAAAAAAAAAAGCTACAAGTATTGTACAGTTAATGTTTATTTATGCTTTGCACGAGTCCTTAGAATACCTTACAAACAATTATTTGATGGAAAAAAATATTCAGCTAGAACCTGATCTAACTGCCTCCATAAAACATTTCACCATGGTATAATTCTGCATCTTTTCCCCAAATGTTTAATATACTTTACATAAATCAGAGGCATAGTGGGAGGTAAAATTGCCAAGTATGGCATTACTTAATCTACATAGAAACTATACCAATTGGAATAGAGTAGACTCCAATGTTAAATGAAAATAAATGTCATTGACAGTAGTTTCTAAATAAATGTTTTGCCAAACATTTGTATAAGAGATTGGCACAGAATTCTAAACAGCAGGCCAAGAAGTGTTCCATTTTATTATCCTTCTCCAAAGGCACTCCATTTCTTATGAGAATGATATTGTAATAAAGAGCTGGTTGGTTCTTAAGCTCGCAATTTGTAGATCTCTGAAAGTCACTCCTGTTCACTCAGTATATGAATGTAATTTAATATCTTGGCTAAAACAACTAGCTAAATGATAATTATTATTTAAATAAATATGAGTAACTCTTCCAAAACATCTTTTCTCCCCATTAAGGGTAGAATAGAGGTAGCTAGCAGAAAAGCAAAGGAAAGGAAGAGACTTTAACTTACTGAAGATTTTAGAAGCCAATAAACATTTGACCTGTATAATGAGACTGTTAGGCTGATGCTCTCATCAACAGTTGTGATGAAGTAGGGTTTTTAACAGAAACTTTTTGTTACACTCTGTCTCTGCATAGCCAGCCTTGGTAGAAGTTCTAATGAGATTGCACAACACAGAGAAGAAGGGTTGTATTACTATTATTTAACTAAAGACAACTCAACTTTGAAGGGGCACTATTACATTGTTAAGGCAAACAATGTAGTGACTGAACAGTTGAAAACAAGCTTGCCATGTTACTTCTCTTTACTATCACCTGTGCAGCTTAAAAGTCTTTCTTGGTTTTCCCACCAGGCAGTCAAGCCATATTCTTCTTCTATATAATAAGATCAAGAAAGCTTTCTGTTCTTGTTAGCCAAACTCAAGCTGCAGCAGCTCCCTTGACTCTTGACACTAACTTCATCAGGGGCTCTGACACCTGGTTTCCCTTCTGTCACTTCTTGAAATGCATCACATTTTCTGATATTTACTCTGGGTACTAGTAAAATAAAACCTTGTTATTTCGGTTGCAAAGAGCTTTCAACTCACCAACCCCACACACCTAGGGAAACAATATTTCGCACCAGAGTTTTAACTTTCTAAAAGGAACACTTCTTTAAAATATCAGAAGGGAAATTCAAGGAAAAAAGTGCTTTCAAGTGAACTGTTCCAGCTGCCTTGAAGGGAAACGTCTTGTCTTAAAATGGTCAATTGTGTAGATGATGTTTAAAGTTTAATCACTATTTGTAGTAATTAACCTTTGTATGTGGGGAGGGGGAATGATTTTGTGATATCATGAATATCATGATATCGTGAACACAGTGTCTGTCTGTCTGGTCCATTCTTATCTTCTACATTTCAAGCAAAGTTGTCCCTTTGTTCCTTCTTTCCATCCTTCCTTCCTTCTTTCCTTCCTCCCCCCCTTCCTTCCTATCATCAGATAAGATGTCTTCTTTTACTTCATTTCATTACTTCATTATTACTGTACTTTTTCATTTACATATCTGGTTATGTGCATTTAGGTCTTTTTCTTGGACAACCCCTCGCCATGGGATATCAGTGAATTGCTTATCAATGGCATTCAGAGGCAGGATTGGGTTTGGGTTTTTTAAAACTGATCACAGTTTAGAACATTTTGAATTATAGTTGATATGAGCTAACCTGGATGTATGTTTGTGCCTGAATGCCTTGAGTTCATGTGAAAGGATAGATCATTATATTTGTTACACAGCTATTTTACTTTGTGCAATTGTTTGTAGTTGTATCTGAACTACTATCCGCTTCAAATATTTAGCCACAATGTTTTATATCTTAGGAATCTGCATTGATCTTTGAACTGAACCTTGGATTCTGAGATGTGAGTGATCATGTCTAGATTGATTTCACCACACTATGGTGGGCAACCTGGACAGATTAGTTATTTATTTGCTAAGGATCCTGCAACATTTGAAGGTGAGAATCATTATGCATGTTGACAACAGATTTGTGGAGAGGAAGCAGAAGCCATTCTTGGACTTTGGCAACACCCTGGACCAGGATCTTGCCTTGTCTTGTCCTCTTCTCTTCTCTTCTCTTCTCTTCTCTTCTCTTCTCTTCTCTTCTCTTCTCTTCTCTTCTCTTCTCTTCTCTTCTCTTCTCTTCTCTTCTCCTCTTCCCTTCCCTTCCCTTCCCTTCCCTTTTTTCTTCTCTTCACAATAGGAATGCAATCAATCTAGGATACATTCAGCTCAGTTCCTAGAACCAGAGCAAAATTGCCCTCAAGAGATGCTGGTGGCTATCAGCTACCGGAATTGCATGAGAAGCTCTTTCAATTTGTGTTTGTTCACTACAGTGTCTTTACAATTTTAATAAAATAAATTGGTGACACATAATAAAATCTGTGACTCTTGCACCAAATCATGATTCATGTTGCTCTTCTAGTGGATGAAAAAAATCTACAGAGTAGTGAGGTTGTAAAAAATTACTAGGTATCAAGCGCTAGATGAAAAGTTTTATAGTAAAATAAATGGGAACAATGTTAGGCTTCAATATTTAACCAAAGAAAGGGACAGAAACTAATAATCCCTTGCAGCAGAAAATTTCCTTCCTATGTTAAGAAGGAAAGTTTCTTCCATACAATTTTCTATATATAATTCACTTTAGCAAGAAATAAAGGCTGAAATCATCCCCCCAACAAACTTGTCTATTGAGTTTTATGTCCCAAACAGTAGTAGGATTGCTTTGATTTGATGAAGATTATGTAAAATACATTAACTGAAGGCCAATTGTAGAAAGATTTTTATATCCTCCTCCCATTATGTTAGAGCATCTTGCATTTCTTCTGAAATCTGAAGACCTAGTTATCCTTCTTTATTCCACCTGATGGTATGATTAGAATGAACTAAAGCCAAACAGAATTCTACACTTCAACTTTCCAGTATTTCCTTGAAGGCACTGGTAGCTTTAAAGAAAATACAGAAATTTTGCAAGAGCAGGTAGCAATTATATCAGTTTTGGATGGGGAGCTGTTTACAACTTGATGAGATGGCTCCTGGTTTTGTTTTTCTTCTTTAGATAAATCAAATATAATTGACTTGTCTAATAATAACGTGGCTGTGCTTGGTTATCCTGCTATAGGTTCTTTGAAATGAATATAATCCCTTATTAATCCGGGGGCTCTGGAACTGAAGAATTGGCTATCCCAAAATGCCACTAAACTTTTCCTAGCTCCTCTAGACTTCTTATGACTCATAAAGCCAGCACTTATATGATGTCTCCACTCTGGTTGGCGAAATCAGTTTTCAGCTGCTCTCTAGGGAACTCAAACTCATTAGAAGCCAACCTGGGGCTTCTAAATAGATTTGCTATTTTTTAATTGTTCACAGTTTTACCTGCAATCAACTTCTTTACATGTCAACATGGTGAATCCCTTTCTTGTCGGGGTGGGGGCATCTCCTAAGGAGGTTGTAACTTCTCTTTCCTGGTGTGTGCATTCAGTTACATTCTCAAATACTCTCCTTTCCTTTGGATGCCTTTAGAGATTTACCAGATTGGCAGCTTTTAGTTTTAAAACATTTCACACCCTGTTTGGCATGAGTTTCATTTTCTTACTGTCTTTTTTATTCTCTAAAATTAAAGCAGAACCCAAATAAGTCTGCTTTAAGATCTCTAAAGAATCTGTGGGTTTCAGAATTCTTGTTTTCTCCTTTACATCTTTATGTCTCTAAAATAAAGTATCTAGATAGAATATGGGAGTAATTTAAGTTATTTTGTTATGAGCTTTGATTTTCCGCCCTTCAGTTTTATTTCTGCTCTTTTTGGCCTTCAGAAAAGACTCCCTCACCCAAGTGTCTTCACTGAAATTCAAGTTTCTGATTATTATCCATAAAGCCCTGTACTATGGCAGAGGACCTACATATCTGAGAAATTGGTGACCTCAAATCATTTTTGCCCACCCAATGTGCTCAAGGTATCCTCCATTAAATGCTGCCATTTTGCAGCACTGAGGAAGTGTGCCTTCTCTGTTGCAACTCCTACCTTCTAGAGCAGAATCCCTCTGATGATAAGGATGGCATCCTCTGCCTTAGAGTTCCAGAAACCTCTGAAATGGGATCTGTCTATCTGAGGGACTGTCTCTCCCTGGTTATTTCAGCCCACCTATTAGATTGGGCAGAGAAGGCATGCTGCAAGTACCATCAGCTAGGGATCTACATTTGGTGAGTCCCAGGAGATATGACTTTTCTGCTCTGGCACCTGTTGTATGGAACATTCTCCCTCACCTTCCCACCCCTATGACAAGGTCCATCCCTTTTGTCATTCTGGGATCCCCTCAAGACCTGGTTATGTCATCAGGCCTGGTGCTCCCAGGGAACTAGAAATGTGGCTCCATTGCTGAGGAGGCCATTTTTATTTTCTCTTTGCTTAGGGTTTATATATGTCTTTTTATACTGTTTATTTCCTAAAGTAGATTTTTAATATTTTTATGTCATTTTTAGATTTGTAGTTATTAATCTGATTACTCTGGGCTTCCCAGAGTCACTTTTGGTGAGATACGCAGCTATACAAATTCAATAAATAAATAAATAAAATAAAACCTAACTTTGATCCCAGCCCGGGGATAGATGATCTTATTTATTTAAGATCCCTGTTTTGTTTTTGCGTGATTTTGCTGTCTTTAAGTTTATTTTAGTCTGAGTGATTTGATTTGCTGCCAAAAGTCCATTGGAGTTAGCTGATTAATAAATTCAAATAAATAAATTGCTTTGGGTTCTTTGTCGTGTCACAGACTGTCAAATTCTAATCACAAATGTGGAGTTGCATGAGGCTTAGATATCTCATTCTTATGAAAAGGCATAATGATGAAAACATTGTTTCCAGGATGAGTTAATATTGCCTTGATGCAAAGTACTCTAATATCATGTCTTCAAAGAGGTAATGTAAAGGTCATGATATGAAACGAAGAGAAATTACATAGACTTAGGCTTTATGAGAGAAAATATCTTGAACTTTAAGTAGAAACATTATTCAGTACTAGCTGAAGGAAACTAGAGGGAGGAGGAGGAGGAAGAGGAGGAGAAGAAAGGAGGAGGAGGAGGAGGAAGCTGAGAAAGAATAAAATGCCTGAATAGCATATTTGATGACAGGAGCTTACAATAATTCACATAAGCAGTTGATGACAGAGAAGCTTAGCTGACGAACATCCCATTAGGGCATAAATAATTAAAAGTGACTGAATGACTGAAAAACAATATTTACTTTATCAGCACTGAGCAATGTAAGGCTTTGATTTCTTTGCAATGGCAAATGATGAATCAGTAAATGATTTCATATAAAGAGCCTAGCCAAGTTATGTCTCGGAATCTTCTACCATGTATGGCTATAATTGAATAATGGAGTAAGCATCTGGAGATCAGAAATTAACTCTGGTGTGAATGGAAGACTGACATACAGTATATTGTGAGACAGACCAGAAACAGAATTTCCATTTCATGAACCTGAACCACAAATTGATTAAAAGCAGTTGAAGGTGGCTGCTTAGGACTCCAAATCATTGCTTTCATATCTGCCAAGGACTAGAGATGTAAACTAGTTCTGCCACCAATTCAATCTACTGAACTTCACAGTGAAACAATATTGAGCACATGTTATACCACTCCTCTTTAGACTGCATTGGTTGCACCTCAAGTGCAGCTCAAGGTACCGGTTGCACCTTTAATGCCCTCCATGGCTTAGGACTGGGTTATTCAGGAGACTATCTCTCTTTAGTTGTTTCTACCTGTCCAACCCAGTCATGCAGGATGGATATGCTTTGGGTCCTGTCAGCTAAACAATGCCAGTGGATTTTTGCCATTATGCCCACTTTGTTATTGTTTACATTCTAGTTTAATTATGTTTGCTGTCCAGAGTCACTTGTTGAGATGAGGAACCATATGAATTGGATAGATATGGATAGATGATAGATAAATAGACAGACAGACTGGCAGACAGACAGACTAGGAAAAAAGATACAATACTAAATACTAAAAATAGTGTGCAAATAATAACAGCTAATGATTGAAAAAGAAAACCTACAATTTGGAAATTTTCATTTTAAAAGCCTTCATCTGTGATATTCAGAGAATGAAAAGGACCGATTTGCATAAAAAAATTCTGAAGCAATATTTAATGAAGGCACAAAATAAGAGAAGATTTGTAAAACATTTTTTTATGCGGAGAGATGTTACAAAAATAAATGGTAAAAATTGGAAAACAATACAGGAAAAAAAGATTGAACCGAAATGCTATTATGAATGCTGATGGTAAAACAGTGAGGTTTTTTTTTTTTTTTTATCAATTTGCTCCTTCTTGGTAAAGATTCACTGCCTTGTCATTTCAGCCTGAACCAAGACATACAAAAAAGGGTTTTCCTTTCAGGGTTAGAAATGACTAATGCATACAAAATTGAGTAATCCTGTTAGGAAGGAAAATGGCCTGTTCTCACTGTACTGAGTCCTCAGCTGCTCAACTAACAACCCAGACTTTTCAATTTAAAAAAAGACATCAGAGAGGCAAGCTCATTTGCTAAGACACTTATTTGTCTAGCTAAAGCTAGATATTACCCTCTGGAGGAACATAATGATTTGTTTCTCACATTTCTGCTGGCAACTTACATCATGGATTATAATATATGACTCAAATTTCAGTTGCACATTCGAATCACATGCATGAATTTGTAGGAAATATGCATTAAAACTTGCTGAGAAATAACATAGAAGCACAGTGGTAAGAAATCTGGATCGTGCTTGCTGATTGCAACCCATGTTATTGAGAATTATAATCCATTTAGCAGTTTACTCAGCCAAAATACATAATTTAAAAGAGGAAATTCAATTTCAACCAGCATCTGTCCTGATTGGGGCTTGGTCAGTGATTTTGACACATGCCCATAAAACAACTAAAAAAATCTTTCCTAGGCACCCCATGCTAGAACAGAGTTTAAACATATGATACTGCCTTGGCACAATAATTTTATTTTCATGGGAATGTCATGCATTAAGAATTTTAAATTTTAAATTCTTAATTACAGAACAGATATATAGGTCATTTCGAATCCAGAATGATTGCAGCAGCATATAAGCCCAGTAAAGCTAGTGATTGGTAAATAAAATAGATATTTGAGCATACATGTAATACTCACATATTTTTTTTAAATATGAGAAGCAGAAGTAGATTGATAAAATAAATCCTTCCTTGGTTTAATTCAAGGAAGGATTACTTTTATCAAGAATAATGGGGCCACTTGCCTGTGATTCACTCTCTACAGAAGAACTGTCTAGTTTGCTTTTACTATGTCTTTAATGTGTGACATACTGTATCTAAAACACAAATATATTAGTGTGCCATTGCAAAATCTTCCCTTGCTATTCTTAAAAAGAGTGTTGTCTCCATTCTGAAGCAAAGATCTGGTGAACTTCTAGATGACCTTATGGAGGTATTGCCTGGGAATGTTTGCATGTGATTCATATATCATGACGTTTATTATATCTTTGATTTTCTTCCTGATCTTTTTGCAGAAGAATGAACTTTAGTTTCTGGGAACAATGATATCAGCTTCATTGAATTTCTGCAGAGCTGGGTTATTTGAGGAATACTTTGGGTATTTACATCCTGGGAACTCACATAAGCTATATGAAGACAATTTGAATAATGTCTTATACTTAAGAAAAAACATTCCTACTTTGATGCAGTATTTTGTGTAACAATATTTATACATTTTTTTTGCTGTAACTGCACTTTGGAATGAAAATGTTGTGAATTATTTTACAATAATTCTCAAAATGTCTTTTCTCAGAAGTTTCTGTTTCTGTCAACTTTGGTTTGTTTACATGTTTTCTGTTCTATGTGCCCTACCCTTCAAGACCATGATATTTTTTCAGATGGGTGGGATTATAATACTCTAGTATTGATTGTGTCAGCAATTCTTGATCCAGCATCTTATATTCTTTTCCCATTAATCTGGATATTAATCTATAATCAAATAACTATCCATTTTTAAGCATATGCCTGGGCTGGTCTCTAAATTTCATTTCTGCTGTTAAACTTATAATTTATAATTTATTCATAATTTCACTGACAAAGTGGGAAAGAAGCAGCTTCTGAACTTCTTTATAGCAGTTACGGATAAGTTTATCATCAGTCCTCACCCACCACATCAACTCTATGAGTCAGATTGGACTGAAATCTTGGATGACTTTACCTCAGTTGCCAAGGTTGATGGTTGGATGCAGTAGTTTCTCATCTTAATTTGATCCTCAGTTTATTAAATCACACTGACTGACTTTGGGCTGAATCTAAGCCAAATACTGGACTTATTTATTTTATTTATTTATTTGTTTTGTCAAAAGCTTACAATACAACAGAAATAAGAATAAACATACGTTTAAATATAAGAAATAGAAACTAATAATTGGGGACAATACGACAGGGACAGTAGGCATGATTATGTGCTTAAGCACGCTGCTTACAGACCTCTTAGGAATGAGGTGAGGTCAATAGAAGTTAGTTTGAGGGTAAAGGAATAGGGGTTTGAGCAGGTGACAACAGAATCAGGTAGTGAGTTCCAGATATTGACCACTCTGTTGCTGAAATCGTACTTCCTGCAATCAAGTTTGGAGTGGTTTACATTAAGTTTATATCTGTTGTGCGCTCCAGTGTTGTTTTTGTTAAAGCTGAAATATTCATTAACTGGAAAGATGTTGTAACATGATTTATGTACCATGCTCAAGTCCAAGCTTAGCCGGCATAGTTCAAGGTTGTCTAAGCCTATAATCTCAAGTCTGGTGGTGTAGGGTATTCTGTTGCGAACAGAGGAATGTAGTACTCTTCTGATAAAATACTTCTGGACTTGCTCAATTGTATTGATGTCTGATATACAGTGCAGATTCCAGACAGTAGGGCTGAATTCAAGTATTGGTCTAGCAAAGGTTTTGAATGCCCTAGTTTGTAAATCAGTATTACCAGAGGAGAAGCTTCATAAAATTAAATTTACAGCTCTTAAAGGCTTTTTGGCAATACTGTTGCAGAGAGCTTTGGCGCTTAGGTCATTAACATAAACACGTATAACATGACTTATGAGTAGTCCTTGACTTACAGTCATTCATTTAGCGAGCGTTTGAAAGTACTGAAAATGGCAACTTATATCTGATTTTCACACTTTATGATCACTGCAGCACCTCCATGGTCACATGATCAAAATTCAGGCACTTGGCAACTAGCATATGTTTATGCTAGTTGCACTGTCCTGGGGACATGTGATCACCATTTGTAATCTTCCCAGCCAGTTCCAATAAGCAAAATCAATAGAGGAAACCAGATTTGCTTCATGGTCTCATGACTTACTTAATAACTGCAATGATTCACTTAACTATGTCAAAAGGTTGTAGAAATGGGGTGCAACTTACTTAACAACTGCCTTGTCTAGCAATGGAAATTTTGGACTCAATTGTGGTCATAAGTTGAAGATTACCTGTATTTTGCCTGCCATATTGTTCCATAGTCACTAATCAGATTTTTTGGAACATCGTACATAATATCACCCCACTTGTCTCTTCAGCAACTGGTATTCAGAAGCACTTCCCATTTGATAGGAAGATAATATATAACCATTAGCAAATTATATAGCTTGATTATGTAATATGTGAAAATTAAATGCTCGTGGAAAATGCAAGATAAATGAAAGAAAATACTTTCATTGCATTTTCCATGAGCATTTAATTTTATGTCCTTGTTGAAAAGTGCTTCTTTTATGTTTCTATATACCATGAATAGTTTGCTACTTTTGTATCCTTTTATGAAGTGCTGTTTCTCTAAGCTGAAAAGAGTGGTGTAATCAAATGCAACAGAAATTCCTGAACATGTCAAAAATATATAACCCCATCTAAACACCAAAGACCAAGTTAAACAACTGGGTAGAGTCTTCTGATTGCCTTGGCTTCTGTTTTCTTTGTAGAAGGTTGTTAGGGATACACCCCTAGCAAGATCTGCAGGGCAGTCAGGCAGGCAGGCAAAATATGTGAGATAAGTGTTTTGTAGCTTACACACAGTAAACCAGATACACAGTGCCTATTAAATAGTTTTATTCCAGCAAGAGTTAAAGCATAGTCAAAACAGTCCATATATCATTCACTTAGTTCAGTCCGTCCAGGGATTATTCAATTGCAAATTCCAGTGTCGAAAAAGAGAGGTCAGTAAACTTACAAATCAGTCCGGTGATTTATCTCCTCGCAGTAGAGAGATATGAAGAAAAAACTCCTCTCTTCCTTCTGCAACTGTTCAGTAGGGGAAAGACGCAGCTAACAAACATCAACGTAATCCAATCCAGTAATTGTCAGTAATTGCCAGCAAACAGTCAGCATCTCGTCAGCTCCCTCTTATGGTGGTTTCACACCACACCCAAAATTACATGCTTTGCATTTAAAATGACACACACTTAAACTAACAATCCTAGCTTATATATATTATTTTACCCAAACTACGTTAGGTGACCTATGTTATACCTAACAAAGGTACAAGAAATTTGCTTTTCTGAAGTATTAGTTATTTCCTCCTGCATCATATCATCACGAAAGAAATGGAGACATATCCTAACACTCCAGCAATTTGAATAGGTTTCCCAATAAAAGGTCATCCTATGCAACAGGAGTTTCAGCAGAGAGAATACTGTAGGAAGCTAGAATTTGCCAGGATGAACATGAAGAAATGCTAAATCATAACCAGCTGTCAAATTTCTTCTGCCAATAAGGTATGGTCAAAATTCAGGACTCTACGGACATGAAGAAAATGTTTTCTTATGTACTAGGTGGGGCTGCTAATTTTCCTGTCTAATGGCAGGTTCTTTTGTTTAATCTAAAATGATTTGAAGACTCTCTTGATTTTGGAAGGCAAAGAAGATATTGTTGCTGGCATGGAGAAGATTAAAAAATATTTTCTCTTTTTTTCTTCTGTAAGTAAAATGCATGGTAGATTGCAAGACATTATTGAATGTCCAAAGCAAAACGAAACAAAAATAACAACCATCCTTTTGGTTTAAATGTAAACTTCTCTGTCCCCTATGAAAATATTTTTGCTAGATTCTGCATTTCTCAATGGACATTTTCCTTTCTTTATCCACTGTGCTTCCCTTTTTGATGCTAGTTCTGAGCCATGTTGTTATTACAGAGTTCTCTTTTGGATTTCTGCAAAAAAATAATCATCATGTTTTGCTTGGGGAATTCCCACTGGTCGACACCTGGTTGACCACTGAGGAAAACAGACTACTACGAGACTAGATAGACTTTTGTTCTCATCCAGCAAGTTTCTAACTTTATTTTAACAACTAACTAGATTAAACGAGACGCCAAAAAGTCTGATAAAATGAAAAGTAATTGGATGAACAATTAAAGAAAAACAAATTGAGATGAATGACATTAATGTCCTATTTGCCTCACCTCATAATAGTAATCTCTACACAATGCTATACAACTAGGAAAACAGTCACAGTTGCAAGTATAATCCTCCACAATATCAATCATGCACACCCTTTGAGAGTGCATACTGTCAGGCTTTCTTAATTGAGCCAGATATAAAGCACTCTAAAAGAACAACTCATAAACTACTTTGGTTGCATCAACTACAGCTGAGATGTCATCTCAATAACGTACCTAATAATGTATCTTAATAATGTATCTGAGCATGCCTGTTTATAACCTGGAACCTAGAATTCCTATAAGCATCTTAAGACAAAATAAAAAAAAATCTCTAGATGAGACACACTTCTGACCCTTTCAGAAGACATCTTATCTTCATGATCCTGCATGCTAATCATAATTGTCAGTCAAATTCAGAAAGAAATAGACAGAATTCCTGCACAGGAATAGGTACAAACGCATAGACAGATAAACACATGTTCTAAGAGGGACATTGGTTGCCATGAAGTTTTGACTTCGCTCTTGGCAATTATATAGAAAAATGCCCTGAATCTCAAGAATAATTCAGTAACCAGTTGGAACTTTTTCTGCTATCTCCTAATCAAGTCACCATATCTTATGTCTTTTAATTCTGTTTCTCTCAATTTTACAAAGCAAAATTATTTTTATTTGCTCTTCTCCTTGTATCATATGTCCATAGTATAATGTGTTTTTGTTTTCTGATCATAATCCTTTTTAAAATAATGTTTATTGAAAATTTTACAAAGAATATAAAAACCCATACAAGCTAATAAAGAGTGAAAGCAGTAAAAAGGAAGAAAAATTAAAAAGCAAAAGTACAGAATAAAAGAATAAAAACAAATAAAACAAGCTTCTGATTTCCTTTGCAACAAATATCAATACAATTGTAATATTATCTCTTCCTCTATGATTACAAAAGAATGTTGACTCTTTTCTATTATTCAGTATTTTTCTAATCATCAAAATCACAACTTACAAGTGCATTTTTTTCATTTTATCTACAAAATCTATAAAAGGTTCCCAGTCAACCATAAAAGGAGATACTATTTTTCTCTAATAAAGAAAAGCACTGAATCTAGTTATTTCCACAAGTTCTATCATCTCCCCTAACCATTCCTCCATTGTCGGTAGTGTTAAACCTTTCCACTTTTGAGCATATAAATCTCACTGCAGCTGTCACATATAAAAGCAAAGTTCTGTGACTTTTTTTCTAGTTGCTTGTCCATTAGTCCCAAGAGAAAATGCACTGGTTTCAATTGTACGTTTATCTTTAAAATCTTCTGGATTAATGTGTATAATATATTGAATTTTTTTGGCCCTTTTCATGTCCACCAAGCAAGATAAAATGTCCCTTCTTGTTGTTCACAATTTCAGCAAAGATTTCAGGTGCCTTTATGCATTCTGTACAATTTCTCTGGTGACAAATTCCAGCTATACATCATTTTGTAAAAATTCTCTTTAAGACTAGAATGTAAATAAAATTTTGTTCCTTTCAACCATATAGTTGTAGTCAAAATTTCTAGCCCATTTTTTCATACATTCTTTTACCTGTTCTTCCTCTGTCTCAAACTCTATTTCAGGAAAGATTTCTACATTTTAGCAATATCATGTTCAACATTAGTGCATAATTCTATTTCAAGCTTTGTTGAAAACCATATCTTTTATCCTCTTTACAGTTTTCTTTTAATTGTATGCAAGAATACCATTGACAAGAATATCCTTTGGTATCAAATCTTCTCTTGATTTCACTTGATAATCCCTTTGAGACAATTCTAATATATCATAATAAGCTAACCTTTGTGTTTGTGTTCAGTTATCACTTCTCATCTATAAAATGCACAAAGGTATTTTCAGGCAGAATCTTAGATTTATTCTATACTCTTCTATACTGCCTGACAGCTTTTGATCATAATCTTAAAAGATCAGTCAGCATTTATTTAATCTATGACTAATAAATTGGGTCTTCTTCCACTCTGTAGTACTTCCAGGAACCATCTCCAATCACAAATTAATGTTTAAAGATCTTTATCTTCTTTCTTTTCTTTTCTTCTCAGTGTTCAGGTTTCATACACATATATTACCACTAGAAAGACTGGTATTTTAAATATTTGATTTTTCTTGTCATAAGAAATTTTATTATTACCAGCAGTGTAGAAGACAGTTTTATGATGAGCCATTTTGATTTCAAAACAGCCACTTACAATGTTTTGCATCTCGAAGGACACTCAGGTTTTGCATCTACAACAAAATATACCTATTTCAAGTGACATGGCTTGAATACTGTGTCTTGCACTATTTTGTATGATATAATGGAAATATTGCCTTGGTTCTTAATATAGTCTCTTTAGAGTTTTTGTACTTTTATGAGTGCATTTCATGATGCCCTTTGCTGCTGAGACATGCTATTGATTTGATCTACTGCATAGGGATGTCTCAATAATAAAAGGATGGAAATGAACCTGTGCATGATTTATGATAGCTCTTTTTTGTTATAAATGGAAGGTTTAGAAAAGAAATGCAGGGAGATTTTGTAGAAAAGGGCTATCAAAGTCCCAGCCTGTGGGACAGATGCATTACGTACTGGCCACACCCATGCCCAGTTTAGCGAAGGGGAAAAAGGTCCCAATACATCACGTGACAACACTGTAACAACTTGAGTTTGACACCCCTGTTGTAGAGCCAGTAAGGACTGAGCAGCAACCTCTGTTGTCATTCTGTTGTTTAATCATTCAAGCACACCACAGCCATCTTCAGCCTTGTTCTTCTCCCCCTCCAGTTTTTCACAACCATCATCACAACCTCATAAAAATCATGTTAAAAATGCTATTGAAGAGAACTGGAATATCTAATTACCATTTGCAAGGTAACTTATGTTTAAATAGGGGGAATTGCATGTTTTTTAAAAAAATCAAAACAAAATAAACCCTATTTATATTGTCCTGGCTGTTACTCATTCAGGCAGCATGTCCTGAAGAAAATGGACAGAAATGTAATTGGTGTGCTCTGTAAAAAGAACAGAGAGCCCAGTTTCCTCATATTTCATTGAGTTCTTAGTGTAAGGGTGCATCACTAGCTTATAAAAACATTTTTTTTCTGTGATTTTAAAGGAGATCCTCTTTTCATAATTTTATGAAAGAATTTAATTTAATATTTCTAAAGTAATCTTTCTAACAGGTTTTTATGTAAGCTGGCTGGTAGGACGACTCACCCTATCCTAATTTGTAAGCTTATGACATTGTACAATATCCATCCAATCTTGTGGCACACATTTAAAAAAAGGTAATAAGCAGATCATACCAAGTTGATCTTATTTCCTGTGGGTAGGATACTTGAAACATTGACTACTTTTTTCTCCTGGTGGAATAGAGACTACTTCACAGCATTCCAGTATAACAAATTCAGAACATCTCAATTGGAAGCATTCTGATAAAACATTTTGAGTGTGGAATCTTTTGTTTAAACATTGATACAAAATATATTTTATATGTTATGTGCAGTGTCCAGCCAGTGTCCAGTCTGTATACTGAGATCAATTTCAGAGTTGGTGGTTATGAATAGTACTAAAATTAATTGCTGTACATTGCCAAGTACAGAGAAGAGCAACAAATATGATTAGGGGACTGGAGGTTAAAGCATATAAAGAACGGTTGCTGGATTTGGATATATATAGTTTAATGAAAAGAAGGACTGGGGGTGACATGATAGCAGTGTTCCAATATCTAAGGGATGCCTCGAAGAAGAGGGACTCAATCTATTCTCCAAAGCACCTGAAGGTGGGACAAGAAATAATGGATGGAAAGAAGCAAACTAAAACTAAGGAGAAATTTCCTGACAGTTAGAGCAATTTATCAGTGGGACAGCTTACCTGCAGAAGTTGTGGGTGCTCCAACACTGGAAATTTTTAAGAAGAGATTGGACAACAATTTGTCTTAAATGGTATAGGGTCTCCTGCTTTATCAGGGGGTTGGAATAGAAGACCTCCAAGGTTCCCCAACTCTGTTGTTATTATTATTATTATATGAAAAAGAGGCCCTTTTCAGTGGTGGCTGTACAATTATGAAATTTTCTTCTGGCTCACGTATAGCTAGCTCTCTGACAGTAATAGCCATGTTAAAAATATTCTTAAAACCATTAGTAATAGCTTTTACAATCCTTTTTTTGCCAAATATTTTTTTATTTTATTTAACAATAAATCCACCTTTCAGCTTTTACAATTCTTAAAGATTTTCTGCTCCACGTATTGTATAGACATAAAAATGAGATATGAATCTAAAACAAAAATAAAGTCATCTTGGCAGTGATACAAATATTTCCTACTGCTATATATAAAACAGGAAAAAACACATCTGTTTTTCACTATAATAGAAATTTACAGGAACCCTGGATTTCTGAGAACAAGAGAATAAAGCATACCTAATTTTAGAAAAATCATGATAGAACCGTGCTTTGTTGAAATCTTGACTTTTAAAAAAATATATACATAATGCTGCTTGTAACTAAATGTGCTAAAATTTACAGCAATAACAGCTGTGTTATTGTCTAATTTCAGATAGCTAGGTTGATATACTAAAGATGATTAATTTAGTTATGCTGTAGAACTAAGGAACCCAGCAGGATAGTGTGACAGAAGCAGTTGCTTTTTAATTAAATATTAATTATTTCTTAGTTTGGATGCTCTAATGACACCTTTCATAGCACACCTTAGTTCTGGAGAAAGGAACTGGAACTGGAGTTTTGTGGAAACCTGGAAAAAGAGTAAGAAAATGGTCAGCTGACCAATAAGTGAGAAGTTTTACCTCATTACTTTATGATTCTGGCTTGGGCTGAATCCCAATGTGCACCCTTTGGTTATATCAGTACGAGGCAGATCAACCTGATAAAAGCTGATTTTTTAAAAATCTTCATGAACCTTAGATATCAGTTTTCAGTCTTTGTCAACTCCATTTTAATTAATATGTATACCTAAGCATATTCTTAGAAATTTGAACTTGGTTCCTATTTCTGCCATGTTCTAGACCAGGGGTCCCCAAACTTGGCAATTTTAAGACTTGTGGACTTCACCTCCCAGAATTCTCCAGCCAGCATAGCATAGCATAGCATAACATAGTATTCTGGGAGTTGAAGTCCACAAGTCTTAAAGTTGCCAAGTTTGGAGACCTATGTTCTAGACCTTCATAGGAGTCCATTACTTCAAAATGTTTTGATAAACACATTTTATCCTTGAAGCATCTTTGGAGGTTTTCAACGAAAGAATAGAGCTCTCTTGTTTCTTAAAATGCAACAAAGCAGCCAGAAATGTCTTGTTTTTCTTACTTTGGAGGCTTCTTTCTTGCAATTTAAACAAACAGAAGAGCTTCTGAGCTTGTGCAGCATTTGGAACTGCCACTCAAGCAATATGAACCTGTCTCCTTGTGGCAACCCATATTGCCTCTTCTCTTCAGTGAGGAAAGCCATCTTGTCTTCATAGTGAGAAGCCTAAGCTGAAAAGAAGCCAAGCTATGCTTGGTCACTTGCTTCTCCTAATGACTTCTTGTTCTCGCTATAAAACAATTGTCTGAGACACTGGGTGAAACAGAAATATTTGTTTCAGTTGTAAATCTGGGTCAATCATTGGGACCAAAGGTTTAGTCTTCCAAGCTTTTGGACTTCTGCTGGACCCCATCCTCAGGGAACTTCTCTCTAACAGGGTGTGTGGTCTGGGTTATTCTGTGTCTGAATTCATATGGTGTGTGTGGCTTTTTAGATGTTGATTGGGTATTGAGGTTGGCTATTAAGTCATTGGCTATTGTTTCCTTGTGCTGCCAAGCCTTCACCTCCTAAATACTTGATAAGCTGTACTCTTGTTGATTGACAAACTTATATAGGAATCTGTTGTGATCAAGGCTTCCTAACTGTAATCACGCACACACTTATTTTAAAAGCAAGACTAAATTTATTGCAATGCTGGAAATTGTTTTCATTCCCAGCCAGAATTAATCTCAAACAGTCCCCCAAGATAAGCACACACCTTTTCTTTTCTGTGCCAATAACAGAAGTATCAAATGAATTAGAAACAAAACCAACTGAAGTACAAAAGAAATCAACCAAAGTATGAAGAGCTTCCAAAGTGACTTTGAATCGATCGACGACTTTGCTTCCTGCAAAGGTTTCATCATCTTTGCCTGTCCTTTATACCTTATGAGAGGGGTAATCACCTACCAGCCTTACTCCTGAGTCACCCCTTTTGTTTCAGCTGCTCTCGCCTTCTAACAGCTCTGCACACAGGAACACTGGGAACAGGCTCCCCTGGGAACTCTGCCTTGCTGCTGCCAGATTCCAAAGGTTCCGAAGGCAGACCCCACTCTCAGATGGTCCTGGCCCCATCTCTGCATTGGATGCAGAATCCTCATCTGAGTCCTCTCAAGACTCCCTGATTGGTCCCTATTCTTCCTCACTGTCCGATTCCACTGCCGTCTTCACCGGCTGCTGGCGAACCACAACAGAAGTCTTTGTTTATGTTTTTTTCTAATAAAAATTAGAGCAATTGTGGAGTTTAAGAATTACAGCATCTCTGTAATAACAACGTGTTGACAATTTTTGCTCTGTCCCAAGAGCCAAGCAAGTTTGCGGTTAAGTTTCTCCTGGAGTTTTCAAGCACATACTTCCTACCCACATGCTTTCTCTTTTAAGATGAAAATTCTCATCCAAACTACTAGGTTAGCATGTACTTGTCATCAAAACTCCAGAAGGACTCTTGACAGTTCACAGCATAAGCCTATTTGATTGTAACAGTAACTGTTTCATAGATGTGTTCTTTGTTTGGGGATTTTCCCCACCCTCTTACAGAAATCAGATTAGTCAGTTTAAAAAGCTCCACTTCTTACTACGCTGTATAGGATGAACCACTTAGAGTTATTTGGTGGTTGGATAGTACCTAAACAAATACATAAATTCTGGTGGGTGGGATGAAAATCAAAGCAGCCCACCTTCCCAATTTCCAGCAGAAGTAGCTGAAGAAAAATACTTTGAATGAAGTTTCAGGGTATAGAAGCATATTATGCCAATAGCTGTGTTCATTGTATCATGGAAGCAAATGGAAGAGCTATATAAGTATATGCCTCCTGCCCAAATAGATGAAATATTATTTTCATCAGCATGGGTTCAAAACTTGAACTTTCATATTTCACATTTTCATAATTGGGAAATCATCAAGCATAAAGCCTGTTTCAATGAGATGTAAATAGCATTTTATCATGGATTTTCTGCAATAACTTTGTCACTGTGTGCAATAAGTACAATTAATAGCCATTAAGTTGGTCATCTGCCATGGATAAATATGTGTGATGTAATAGATCATAACTTCATCCCCCAATATAATTTTCTTTCTCATTCACTTTCTATCCCCTTTCTCCTTCATAGCTGCATTTCAGTCTTTATTGTTATGAATCATTTTAGCTTGGGTCAATTATATCAAGAGAAACATTAAAGAGTCAGAAGTGCAAGCAAAAGAAATTTTCAATAGATATTGGACAGGTTTTATAACACATCTGAGAATCTTTCATAAAAATGTTCACCTCAACCATATGTAGTCTGATTTTCTGCAATCCACTTAATGTTCTCTTCCCCTTGCATAACTCAGTTACTCTCCTTTCCAATTACTCATTTGCACTGTCTTTATACAAACTTATTTAAGGAAATAGACACTTTAAGGCAATATAACTAAGCTGCTTTGGTCTAACTTCCAAAACTAATGGGTGAAATAAAAGCAATATGTTCTAGGTGCTTCTATTCTTGCTCCTTTTAAGAGATACATTACCATATTTAGGGTTGACCATTTCACATAGTAAGCAGGCTAGCTATTGGATTGCCCCTACCTTATTTATGCCATTTTTCAAAACAGTACAGTTGCAGAATGATTTCATATCAGAAATCATAAAACAAGCAAAACAGTTGCACCATTGCATCATCAATATCAAATATCTTTGTATCCCATTGGGCATTCAGTTTATCAAGAATATCCACGATGAATGCTGTTATCATTTGGCATCACCCAAAAGTAGGGAGACCACTGTTTAATCCAGTGTCTTCCTAGAACAGACATTTCTGTTCCTTATGGTAACTACCAGTTCTCTCTGCTCTAAGCATGCAAGCAATGAGAACCCAAAGGCATATTTTTGCTTTTTCTTTCATTCTCCCAGAATTGACAATGCATTTTGTTTGGGCATGGGGTGTGTGGGGTGGGAGTGGGGGTGGGGGGGGTAAGGAAATAAACAGAGAATGAGTAGAAAGAAAAACATGACTATAAGGATGACAATATCAGGGCTTCTCATAAGTGGGAATCAAATCTTATTCACATTTGCCCTCCTTCCAAAACATTGATTATTAGCGCTTTCAAGATTTCTAAATATTGAATAACACATGTTAAGAGAGTGACACAAACATATCATTATACCCACATAATTAATTCTTATTTTGGTGTGGGTGAATTTCTAAAATGGGAAATGTTCATTCTTTTAAACCTTACAGTTGAGTTGAAGAAAAACCATTGGACTTTGCGATCTTAATGCTACTTCATCAAATCAACCTGAATGGTGGCATTTAATGAGGTTGGACTGTCCACTAGATTTCCTACCAGAATCTCTATTGAAAAGAAGCATTTATTTCACTTTGCTTTGATTGTAGATAAATATACAGAAATCCAGCATATGAATAGTAAATATTTGAAATGGGAAAAATATTTTCCTTCTTGCTTTGCCAATAGATTATTCTTAAATGGTCTGCTGTTAGGAAAAATGCAAACAAATAACACAATGTTTTTCAATCTATTGAAAACACTAGGGCCCTTCATTCTACTTGGCTTATTGAATAAAATTATAATTTACAGAACAGAAATAGAATAATTCTGTTGGAAGGAATCTTTGAGATCTTCTAGTCCAATCCCCTAGTCAAGAATAGAATAGAATAGAATAGAATAGAATAGAATAGAATAGAATAGAATAGAATAGAAT
>NW_020769314.1:17718571-17730326 GCF_900518735.1 Pseudonaja textilis
ATAGAATAGAATAGAATAGAATAGAATAGAATAGAATAGAATAGAATTCTTTATAGGCCAAATTTGATTGGACTCACAAGGAATTTGTCTTGGTGCAGATGCTCTCAGTGTACATAAAAGAAAAGAAAAGATACATTTGTCAAGAGTCAAGAATCATAAGGTACAACACTTAATGATAGTCATAGAGTACAATAAGCAATGAAATCATACTAGGAAACAATCAATATAAATTGTAAGGATACAAGCAACAAAGTTACGGTCATACAGTCACAAATGGGAGAGGATGGGTGATAAGGAGGGATGAGAAGATTAACAGTAATAGTAGTGCAGACTTTGTAAATAGTTGGACAGTGTTGAGGAAATTATTTGTTTAGCAGAGTGATGGCTTTCGGGAAAAAAACTGTTCTGGTGTCTAATTGTTCTGGTGTGCAGTACTCTATAGAGTCATTTTGAGAGAGGGATTTGAAACAGTTTATGTCCAGGGTGTGAGGGCTCTGTAAATATTTTCGTAGCTCTCTTTTTGACTAATGCAATATACAGGTGCTCGACTGAAGGCAGGTTGGAGCCTATACCTTTCCAGACAAGTGGTTATCCAGAGTCTTCTTAAAAGGTGCCAGTAATGGAACACTCATAACTTCTGAAGGATGCTATTCCACTGATTAATGGTTGTCACTTCATAAGACAATTTCATTTCATAAAACAATACTGTAAATAATCAGTCAAGATAACATCAGTCCTTAAAGGAATTTAGAGTTACACTCAGTGAAGTTATTAACATTTATTAATATGCGCTAGAGCTATTAAAACTAAACTGATCTGGCAAAGTCAGCAAGGAGATCAACAATTTAATTTCATTGACAACATTTAATGAGATAAAATATGCCAACATCTGGCTATGATCTTTGAAAAATTTAAGGATGCACAAAAGGATGAATGCTAAAATAATATCACGAAGACAAATGAAAGGAATACAATAATATTGATCAAATGAAGCTTGGGTATTCTCCAGAAAGATGCAATAGTTTGATTGTTAAACAACTGCAGTTGATGTGCTATGATAATTTCTAAATCAATAATCATTTTTCCATTAAATTTTCCTGAATTAATGTGCCTTTTGTACATGACTCAAGTCTAAAAATCAATGCAAGCACATCAAAATGAACAATAAACACCCTGACAAAAATATTAGTTTCAAACATGTCATGTTTCTAAAACAGCTGCTGTTGCAAATGCAAAAACCACTGTGTGTATGTGTGCATGTAGTTTTGTCATGATTTGATCATAGCTCTGGAATGGACAAAATAAGAGCTACTGTGATAGCAAAACTGGTATGAGGCAAGTGCATAAAGTATTCAATTGTTATACATTTCTTTCTAGTTCAAGGAGTGGAACTATAGAAATCTAAGGCTACATTTTGTAGAAGTCATGGGAAGTGTGAGATGCATTGAATTTTAGTGCTTGCTCTGTCTGCACCTGCATAGTTGAAGTATATATTGCTTGAATGACTTATGGCAACTGATGTTATTTTGAAGCAGCCTCTGCTATCTTCTAGCTATGAGTGCCAAGTAAGTTGTGTGTAAGCCATTTCAAGATGTCGGTGTACAATATAGATAGATACAATAAATATATACCCATAAATCAAAGAGAGAAAGAGAACATTGACCCATGTACCTGCTTCAGGTTTTAAAAAAATTGTATACAGCCACCCATTTTAGGCAAATAATTCTGGGTAGCTACAAATAATATATTAAAGTTGTGTAACTAAAAGCCAATAAGAACAAAACAGAATTAAATAAAAAAATAATCGGAATAAACATCAAGGTGCTTCAAAGCAACTCATATATCAAAAAGGCACATCAGGCACCACTAATATCCTGGCCCTAATGTGAGGAAAGAGCTAGGGCTTCTTGTCTTCTGGAAGAAGAATAAGATCAAGGTCGTCTACATCTCAAGATGAAGGGACAGTGCTGGAGCAAAGAAGGGACATCTACTGGATCCCACCAGTTGACACTATTTCGGGGAGAGGATCTTGGGTTTGCTCAAACTGCTGTCTCTTACAGGATAGGCTAAAACTACTGGAGACAGGTGGTCCTCCAAGCCACTTAGTTTTGTGCCATGCAGGTCTTTTAAGGTGGTATAGCAGCCATGCTGGAAATCAATAAAAAAGATCTCCGGTCCCGCATTGCCTGAAAAAGCCGGCAGGAAAGGCTTCCGGGTCCAACAAAGGGGGGGCGGGTGGGATTTCCTCCCCTCCTGCTTTTGGGGCTGGGAAAGCGAGGCATGTGCTTCAACCTCACCATCACCCCTCTCTCCCCACTGGCAGCTCTGGGCTAGGCAGGTTTCCTGACTGCCTGAAACCTTACGTACCTTCCTCCCACACCAAAAAACCCATGTGGCAGCTATAGGCTTATTGCAGTGGCTTTGCTGAGCTTCTTCACGCACCACCGCTGCATTCTAGGCACTAGCCACTCAGGTCCACCCCATTGAGCCTGCTGTGCTGAAGGGACTTGCCCAAGCACATCTTAGTGCAGTGGTGCATCACACTGAAAGAGGAGGCTGGAGCCACCCCTTTTTCAGCGCAACTGGCTGGCGACTCCCCTACTTCTCCACCTGTTTGTTGTGTATGGCTGAGGAGAAGGAGAGCAGCCATCCAGTTGGGGGAGGCTTCTTGTGCTGAAAAAGGGGCAGCTGGACATATAGCCACCAACTGTCTGGCTGGGCCAGGCCGGGCCAGGCCAGGCTGGAAGAGGCACGTCTGCTGGGAGAAGGGAAAAAGTGTGCTCCGGGAGGACGGGCAGGTGGATGGATGTCCCAGGGCCACTGCACATGTACACTGCATGTGTAGTGGCTGCACACACAGTGTGGATGTGCAGCAGCCATGGAACATCCACCCGAGCTGCGCCGTAGCCACCACATAGCAGGGAAAGGTAGGAGACCGACTGGACAAGTGAGCAACTGGGCGACTGGGTCAGGGCATGGCCAGCCAGGGGTCGCCACTAGTTTAGCAACCCATGCCAAATCACCGCTACTAGTTCACCCAAAGCCATTATGAACCAGTTGAATACCACCTCTGCTGTCCTGTCTTTTTATAAAAATCTCCAGTGATGAAGCACCTACAACTTCTGAAGGCAAGTTCTACTGGTTAATTATTCTCACTATTGGGAAATTTCCATTTAATTCCAGGTTGCATCTCTCCTTGATTAGTTTTCATTTTATTTTCATCCTTGTTTCTTGTCCTTCTCTCTGGTACTTTGGAAAATAAGTTGACCCCCCTCTTCTTTGTGGTAGTCCCTCAAATACTGGAATACTGCTAACATGTCACCCCTAGTCCTTTTTTCTAGACTAGCCAAACTCAAATCTTCTTTATATGTTTTAGTCTCCAAGCCCTTGATCACCATCTCACCATCTGTTTTGTAATGTGTGGTGACCAAAACTGGATGCAATATTCCAGGTGTGGTCTTACTAAGGTTTTATAAAGTGGTACTTCATATTATTTTGAGTCTATCCCTCTGTTTATACAACCAAGGATCAAAAAAATAAAAATAAGAGAAAAAAAACATTAACAGTTTAGTGTTTCTCCTTCAGATGTTCTCAGTGTAGGAGATGAGAAATTCAGCATATTAAGAGAGCACAGTGCAGGAAAGAGGACACCCATTATATAGGATATTTTCACTCATAGTAAAGTACACTGCTTTAAAAAATAAAGGGAACACTTAAACAACACAATGTAACTCAATCAACAATCAAATTGTTACTTAGGTAGCAACACTGATTGACAATCAATTTCACATGCTGTTGTGCAAATGGAATAGATAACTGATGGAAAGCATAGGCAGTTAGCAAGACATCCCCAATAAAGGAGTGGTTCTGCAGGTGGTGACCATAGACCACTTCTCAGTTCCTATGCTTTCTGGCTGATGATTTGGTCACTTTTGAATGCTGGTGGTGCTTTCACTCTAGTGGTAGCATGAGACGTAGTCTACAACCCACACAAGCGGCTCAGGTAGTGCAGCTCATCCAGGATGGCACAGCAATGCGAGCTGTGGCAAGAAGGTTTGCTGTGTCTGTCAGCATAGTGTCCAGAGCATGGAGGCACTACCAGGAGACAGGCCAGTACATTAGGAGATGTGGAGGAGGCCATAGGAGGGCAACAACCCAGCATCAGGACCGCTGCCTCCACCTTTGTGCAAGGAGGGACAGGAGGAGCACTGCCAGAGCCCTGCAAAATGACCTCCAGTGGGCCACAAATGTGCATGTGGCTGCTCAAACACTCAGAAACAGACTCCATGAGGATGGTATAAGGGCCCAACATCCACAGGTGGGGGGTTGTACTTACAGCCCAACACCGTGCAGGATGTTTGGCATTTGCCAGAGAACACCAAGATTGGCAAATTCGCCACTGGAACCTGGTGCTCTTCACAGATGAAAGCAAGTTCACACTGAGCACATGTGACAGATGTGACAGGGTCTGGAGATGCCATGGAGAACGTTCTGCTGCCTGCAACATCCTCCAGCATGACCGGATTGACAGTGGGTCAGTAATAGTGTGGGGTGGCATTTCTTTAGGGGGCCGCACAGCCCTCCATGTGCTTACCAGAGGTAGCCTTACTGCCATTAGGTACCGAGATGAGATCCTCAGACCCCTTGTGAGACCATATGCTGGTGCGGTTGGCCCTGGGTTCCTCCTAATGCACGACAATGCTAGACCTCATGTGGCTGGAGTGTATCAGCAGTTCCTGCAAGATGAAGGCATTGATGCTATGGACTGGCCCACCTATTTCCCAGACCTGAATCCAATTGAGCACATCTGGGACATCATGTCTCGCTCCATCCACCAACGCCACATTGCACCACAGACTGTCCAGGAGTTGGGGGATGCTTTAGTCCAGGTTTGGGAGGAGATCCCTCAGGAGACCAACTGCCACCTCATCAGGAGCATGCCCAGGCATTGTAGGCAGGTCATACAGGCACGTGGAGGCCACACACACTACTGACCCTCATTTTGACTTGTTTTAAGGACATTACATCAAAGTTGTATCAGCCTGTAGTGTTGTTTTCCACTTTAATTTTGAGTGTAACTGCAAATCCAGACCTCCATGGGTTGCTAAATTTGATTTCCATTGATAAATTTTGTGTGATTTTGTTGTCAGCACATTCAACTATGTAATGAACAAAGTATTTAATAAGAATATTTCCTTCATTCAGATCTAGGATGTCTTATTTTTGTGTTCCCTTTATTTTTCTGAGCAGTGTATGAGGCTGTCTCAAACTGTGAGATCAAGGGAAGGTGCTGTATACTCCATCTAGCAGTTCTTAATTGTTACTTTGCTGTAGTTGGGTGGAAGATATTGACCAGCAGTGCTAAAGCATGAATAAATAATGCTGCAAGCTGGCTTTAGAATGTGGAAACTGGATTACTATTTAATTGTCACTCTGAGCCTGCCTTGAAATAGAGGTGGGGAACTATGGCCCCTTTATGACTTATGGACTTCAATTCCCAGAATTCCTGAACCAGCATGGCTCAGCTCAGGAAATCTGGGAGTTGAAATCCACAAGTCATAATGGGCCATAGTTCCCCAGTCCTGGATAGAAGGTGACATATGACACTTTAGTATAGTGGAATTAATGGATAAATGTTGCTTTGTTGCAGGTTTTTTTTTTAAAAAAAGAAAGTTGTCATGCTCTTCAGAGTGTGTTATTCTTTGTGAGAGATAAGCCCTCATTTCATTTTACAAAATATTCTCCAGAGAAGACATGTAGAAAACGTTAAGAGGTACACATGTTTATTTAGGACAAAATAAGGAATAGTTATTTTAAGAGAGCAATTTTTGAAGTGCAAATGGAAAATTCCATTGTCTTTATAGTTGAGGTTTCCAGGACAGTGAATCTTTCTCTTCAGGATATTGATTTACCACTATGCTTCATCTAAACTTAAAAGCTGTTATGCAAGGGATGGGGAAGAACTACAGATTTATTTTAAGGTGATGGTGGATCTAGGATCTGACCTTCTTGTTACTTTGCTTGGTATTAAATATCTTATACTTGCCAAGCAGTGATAATAATGATAATCTCAAGATGAGAAAAACAATTGCCTTATATTGTATGAGTTACTAAAGCAAGCATATATTAGTAGTGAACCCTCTGCAACTTAACATGACATTGGAAGTAGAAGTGTGGAGCCCAGCAGCACTGGAACAACAACCATATGAGAGCAAATTTAATTATCCATTCTCTGAAGAAACTACCAGTTGCAAACTAGAGTCTAAACTGAAATGTGGTGTATCAGGACTTTCCCCCCCTTTTCTAAACTGGGGGTGGGCATGGCCAATGCATGACACATACAGCCCATGGGCCAGGAGTTTGAAAGCCCTGGTCTATGGTGTAGGTGGAATGAATGCGGACAGATGCTTATAAGGAGTAAGGTTAGCATCTGTCAAAATGGCAGCATGGAGTAAATGAGAGGCCACTCTCCTGATGGTCCTCACAATTCCTTTTCTTCTCTGTTACTTGCAGACCATTTCCGAACGTAAGTATTTGTGCTCTTGTGAAGGACATTTCTTGACAGCATGTTTCAATTTGTGTTCAACAAAATTTCTTTTGTTGGCAGAGGAGAGGGTACAGAAGTACTTGTTGTATAGTAAGCACTATTTTTGACCAAGGACAGGCTGTGCAAAATGAAATAAACCTATAATACAAGGGCAACCTCAAGTAAACAATCTCAGGAAAGAAAAGCCCTGATTATTCCATTTTCCACAGCCTTTTAATATATTAAGATTGAAAGTTGTAAGCAAATGAAGAAGATGCTTAATAAATGTCCCACAGAAGACACTGGTGTACTGAGGAGATATTTGATTAACTATTTGACTGAATCTGGTCCATTGATTATTAATATGCTTTATTTTGGAACATAAATGCAGGTATAATTGGTTAAATCTGTTGTTGGGCCTGATATTGTGTCTCTGTGAAATAACTTTTGCATTTACCTCATCTTGTTTAAGCTTTATCTTAAAGTTGGTGTTTGCTTAGGATGGGGATGCGCATAGTTCAGGAGGAAGGATTACTTAGTGACTCTGGGAATGGATCTTATCATCCTGATACCCCAGATTAATTAAACCTGGAGATTAAGCTGCTGGTGGAGAGGTAATTTGATCCTACTCAGAAACTATGGCCCCAAGGGGTACATCAAACTACTAATGATTGAGCTGGACTTGATTGGATGGGGTGTGTGTGTTTCCTGAAGACAGGCTCACCTAAATTCTATTGCTATCTTTAACTTTTCTTTGTTACTAACAAAATCCATGTATATCAGAAGAAGAAACAAGTATTCTTGACAGAAATTAAAATTTGACTGATACTACCATGTGATTATGTTTCGAAATCTTCATTCTAGAGACAGTTTGGTCTAGTGTTAAATCAGGGGTGTGAAACTCACACCATCATGGCAATGTCACATGACATATCAGGACTCCCCCGGCCCTTTGCTAAACCAGGCTTGGTGTGGCCAGCACATGATGCATCCAGCCCATGGGCCAGGAGTTTGAGAGCCCTGGGTTAAAGCATCAGACAAGAAAGCTGGAGACTGGGACTTCAAGTCCCACCTTAGCTATGAAAGCCAGCTGGGTGACATTGGGCCAGTTACTCTCTCTCAGCCCAACTCACCTCATAGGCGAAGGAAGATGCATTGGATATGTTTACCATCCTGAGTTATTTGTAAAAATAATAAAGCTACATGGAAAGTACCAAAGTCAATACTGTAGTAAACACCTTGGAGGCTTTAACAGAATGAAAACTTGCCCACAGTCTACAGTTACTGAAGTCTCATCTTTTGCAAAACATACTGCAGTATATTTGCTCACATACTGGAGAACAATCATCAATAATTAAATCAAATTGCAGCTGTGGAAGAACAAAGAGTATGCTATAATGTACTCTATTTGCGCTATAATGTACTCTATTTGCTTAAAAAAGCCAACAATGCTTGCTTGCAGTACTTAGTCATTCACCATGGATCTATGAACTGTTAATGCAGTGCAGAGAGATTCAGTCTGACTGTCTTGGTTGTTCAATTTTGGAAGGGACTATTCTAATGGAATGTAAAATGAACAAATAAAGGCCACCGAGTAAAAGACGTACTGAAGTATTCGGTTGCTAGCGATGATTGCTGATTTCCACCCCAGGTCTTATAACTATTGCTCTCCGTGCATATCTGTAATAATGAATAAATGCATTCAGAACTGTTTGTCTGGTTATTTTGCAGCACATAATAGTTCACCACAAATCCACCTAAAATGAAATTCAATTAATCAACCTCAGAATGAGCCTCTCTTGCTATTTTACTGTAATGAGTTTTTCCCCTTTGAATATAAAAGTATAATCAACGCTGCAAAAATATCAAATTCAAACCAGAGAACAAACAGATGTAGATTTATATTTAAAGTTTCTTAAGGCAATGCTGAATCTTAAAAATTAGGGGGCTAAAATCCAATTAATTTATATTATGAGAAATATAATACCTGCTTTCCTTTGAAGGGAAGCCAACATACCTGGTTAGTAATAAAACACATCTTTAAAGTGTCAATAATCTTGCTTACTATAATCTAAGGTGTTATTTACCAAATCAGGGTAAATTGTTCAAAATACTGAAGGGCATGCAATGGGAAGTAAATTCAGGGATACAATCCTTATGTCTTTATAATCCAACACAGTTACAATTATTTCCCAGATATGTAATATGATGTCTCTTCTCTTGCAAGGAGTTAATATTTTTTTCACCATCTGTGGGGGCATTTTGCATTAATGTAATTAATTTTATCAGGATGACAATTGTTCATTAGAAAATAGCTTATCTCATGAATGTAACAATTAGTTTCAGTGTCCCCACAAGAAAAGGATGAAGAAGACTAGGTCTCCTATGTAGCTCAGTGGGGTTCTCTAAGACTTCTCTAGGAATGGTATTACATTAATGATATTGATCATAAGGAGGCAGGCTCTTGGTTGAGGTGATATGAGAAAATGTCCCAAAATCCAGCTTTTTTGTGATGGTAAGGGGAGGAAGGCTACCAACCCTTAAAATCAGTGGAGTGACATTTAGGTCACTTTTCTATAACTCACTCTGAAGCACCCAAAGAGAGGATGCAGGCAGCTGTGTGTTCACCCTTAAACCTGATGGCATTATCTAAGCATGGTTGAATACATAGAAGTCCCCAAGGGAGTTTTCTGATTGTTTCACTTGATGCTTAAAGACTTGAAAATTGTCTTTCTTCCTTTCACTACACATCCATCAAGGATTAAGGAATGATTTCAGCTTCGGGAAGGGAAGCTGCAAATAGGCTAAGGAGATCCCCAGTGATGAAAGGAGAGGCTGATTAGATGAAGATTGAACCCACAATAATCTTTTCTTACAAACTATGATGGAAGAGGCTTATAATTTCCATTACTTCCTTCATCAATAAGGAAGGTAGTTATATCTCTTCTTGGATAAAGAATTGTGTTCCCATCCGTTTTCTGAGCCTTTCCTTATTAAAGCCTGTTATCTATTGTTTCTCATCTCATCTTCTACTAATGAAGGTGTGTTTGTTTTGACTGTGGAAAAAAGGCAAAGGTTAATAGGTAATGGAGGTTATTCTGAGTTCTGCATCAGCCTCTTTTGATTCTGCTGGTAATGGTTTGGACAGAGCTCTCTCAAAATGAGACCACCCTGGAATGAATGTTCTCTATGTCCTTTCAGCAAATTAAAATTACATGAAAGTTGAGTAAGCTTCTTTTCCAAAAAGTCATACAATAAAGAAAGTTGCTTCTTATTATGCCTTTGATGAGTCTACAATAAGATGAACAACCCTTGGGCTATAAGTGACTCTCAGCATCCCATTGATAGATTCCTGTACCTCCTGAGGTAGGTAAACAACAGCAAAAAATCACTAATAGAATAGAGGAGCAAAATGGATATTTTAAACCTTGCAGAAATTTCTTTTAAATAACTTTATTGAGTTTTAAAATAGATTAAAAACTAACAAAAACTAATAATTAAGATAGATGATAGACAAGAGAAAAAAATAGAAATACCAAGAAATGACTTCTGAATATCTTTTACAACAGATAAAAGAATAAATTTAAAATAAACGAAGGAAGAAAAGACTTTACAATAAGCTTTTACTCATTTTTTCTATCTACTACTATTTCTAATAATCAAATCCATAGAGCATAATGTATTTATTTTTCTGTTGCATGCAAAAAATCCAGTAAAGAAACTTCAAATCCCTATTTTCCCCTCATCAACAACCTGATCAATATTTTTCTTTTGAGGGCATTACAGAACAATATTAATGTCTAAAGTCATGGATGTCAAACTCGATCATGTCACGAGCTGGATCATGATGCATCACAATGGTTTTTTGCATTTGCAGAGCTGGGGTGGGCGTGGCCTGCATGTGACATATTTAGCCCATGGGCTGCCAGTTTGACAGGCCTGTGACTTAAGCACATATCCCTCATCTTGCTATTTTCTGGTAGAGGAGAAAATGAGTCTCACCCATCATTTTGCACTTTATTAAGAAGATAATACTATCCACAGGAGATGGGGAATTTTTTTCTCATCAACCACAAAAATATGTCAAGAAGAACCACTTTGACAGCAGTGGGATGTTCCAAACCAAATACTGTATGGGTAGGACAAGAGCCAAAGACAGGCAGACTTGTTAGAGTTTGCAGCATAAATTCAAATCTAGAAAGCACACAGATGACTGATTCAGCAGGATCATTAACTTCTTTATAAACACAATAAGATGAGTAAGTTTACAATACCATTTGTAGACTCTTTCAATAACAGGACAGAACTAAGTTTCAGCAACCAAGCAAGTTAGTTTCTCTTTCACTTTAGAGCTGAGCACAGAACAGAGATAAACTATGCCCAGATTCTCTCATTAAGTTTCATCCCCCAATTCATCTCTGATTGGTTGACCTTGTTACTAAGCTCTATTCCAGTTCATGAATATAACTCTGACAGGACTAATATCATCACTATACCCCATTCATCCTTTGGACTTCCTTTCCTTATCAATTACTCTTTCCCTCCCTATCGTCCCATATATATTTTTCTCTATCCTCATGGTCATAAGGCTTTAGAAATAGCAAGGACCTACAATCAGAATTTCCATGGCTAAGCAAGGCAACAGTTAAATGCGTTGCACCTGATTTTGCAACATTTTTGCCGCAGTTGTTAAGAGAATCACTGCAGTTGTTCAATGAATTGCATAATCATTAAGTGAATCCACCATTGTCATTGCTTGTCAGAATCCTTCCGGGAAGATCACAAATGGAGATCACATAGCCCCAAGACACTGTGGCCATGTTAAATGCATGCTAGTTGCCAAGCATTCAACTTTTGATCACATCGCTGTGGGGGTGTGGCAACAATTGTAACTGCAAGGACCAGTCATAAGTCATTTTTTGTAACTTCAAATGATTGCTAAATGAATGGTTGTAAGTTGAGGACTATCTGCAAATTTGAATAAATACACTAATTAATGGAAGAGTATATTTCCCCTTTGTAATGATGATTGTTTTGAAGATTGGGAAAAATGAGAAATAATAATTGCTTGAATGGGATCATCCCATTTTCAGCCTTCCCCAATTTGGTATCCTATATGGACAAGGGAATGTTCCAACTTATGATGTACATTTTTCCTTCCTTCCTCCATCCCTTCCTTCCTTCCTTCCTTCCTTCCTTCCTTCCTTCCTTCCTTCCTTCCTTCCTTCC
>NW_020769314.1:17730336-17762828 GCF_900518735.1 Pseudonaja textilis
TCCTTCCTTCCTTCCTTCCTTCCTTCCTTCCTTCCTTCCTTCCTTCCCTCATTCATTCAATTTATACAGTCATCCATCTCAAATACTTGACTCTGGACAGTTCACAGTAATTACAACTATAAAAAAAATAAATCAGAAAACCTATATAAAAACAACATAAAAGCACATTTATAGCATGAGTCTATGCTGAAAGTATAATCTTTGAACTTGCAAACAGTTGTAAAGTAGAGCTTTATATGTACCGGTGTTTTAAAATCCAAGCTTTGGTCTATATCTAAACTGCCCTGGGGGAGGATTAAAATACCTGAGCCCTTTTGCTTGTTCTCTTTAAACTCGTGTTCAATATATAGTGGTAGTGGAAATAGGCATAAGGGCAAGAATATTTGAAAAAAGAGTGCCTGCTTACATATACCTTTGGTAAAAAGACATTGGGATCTATTCAAGTTCATTAAAAAAAATCTGGGAAAAGGGAATCATTAAAAAGCAGGATATTAGCTAGTTAAATGACTCCAGCATGGTTAAAATGCTAGAGCCACTTAGCATTTTAATTTATCCATAGAATAATACATTTAGGTTGATTCACTAGCCATTGTGCTAGAGCCACTTAGGATTTTAATTTAATTGCAAAATAATTAATTTAGGTTGATTTGCTAAATATTATGCTAGAGCCACTTAGCATTTAATTGCAGAATAATAAATTTAGGATGATTCGCTAACTAGTATACTAGAGCCACTTAGCATTTTAATTTAACTGCAGAATAACAAATTTAGGTTGATTCACTAACTGTTATACAAAGTTATAAATACTGATGTTTTATTCATATTTCTAACACAATTTTCTGATGAAGATGAAAATTCCTAAGTCAACATCAAGAGAACCATGGAAACAACACTGGTATTGTGATTGCTCAGCACTGTCAAAGCTTTCACAAGGTTGATATGTGATTAAATAGTTTCTTAAGCTCTTGTTATCTCCTTGTTAATGTAACCGGGGGGAATAAAAGTAAACTGGCAAATGGTACTGACATGTAAATGTCTCATCCATGTATAGTTTGTAAGAGGTTTCTCATGTACCCACAGCTGGGCCTGTTTGCCCCACCAAGCAGAAGAGCTCAAGGTGAATGCAGCACCTTGTTTTTATGATGAATTCCCACCGAGGGTGGGATTCTACTAGTTCTGTCCGGTTCTGTAGAACCAGTAGTTCTGAAGAGCAGCAGACATAGAACTGATTCTATGTCTGCTGCTGTTTTGGCCCACCTGCCTGCCCGCCTGCCTGCCTGGGCTCTTACCTGACCTTTATTTCCTGGTTTTTCAACCTCAGCTACCTTGCAAGGCACAACTGCGGTTGAAAAAGCAGGAAAAAAGTGCTTTTTCAAATGCTGCTTCCCTGCACTCAGCGCTGCTCAGCTGTCCAGGCAGCAAGCTGATGAAGATTTACACATGCATGCAGCATGCAGGGAAGCAAATTGTAAATCACCAAACCGGTAGTTAAACCATCGGATCCCACCCCTGATTCCCACCACCATTTTCTTCCACTCTTTCCAAAATGGAGGAGATCGGAGCAAGGCTAAAGTAGATTTACTTCCTTCTTTTTCTACAAGTAACACACAGGGGCAGTTTAAGTCCAGCTACTCATTGTCAGTTTGCAAGACACATTGACACATTGTCTTGGGATAACACTAGATCCCTCCCCCAATGTCTCTTTAAAATAGTTGCTATTTCTTTAGAAAATACACAGCAGCAAAGTTTGATGGGGGTTTGTCTTAAACAAAAAGGATTGATTCAAAGAGTCAGTATTATATAGTTACCTGTTCAACTAAAGCAACCACAGACTGGCACATCTAAAATGAAAACATAAAAGAAAATCACAGTGAAATGAATTGGACAAAGCTTAATTGATTTTGAGTGTGGCTCTTCTCTGAACACCACAAAATTGATACTGCTTTTCTTCCTGCCATCCACTCCTGCTCCTAAGAAGCCTCAAAAAAGAAAAGACATTAATAAGCACCTTCCTGACTAGTTAAAATCCCTTTGAGAATGAAAGAGGCTGTGTTTATGCAGAATGTTAATGTCAAATGCCACTCCTGGATTTGCTTATATCAGGAGAAAGGTTTTAGATTTTGCTCTAACAGGATTTTGACCGCTGCCCTTACTAGCAATGACTATAGCTGTACCTCACTGCTGAAGTACATTGAAGATCAAGGCTTCAGACACCAGCAGCATGTGTCTAGAAGTTTAATCAGTGGGGATCTCAGTTCCAGAATATTTTCATCACAGATGAAGGGACAGGAGAAAAATTCACTAACTTCTTTGCTCCCCAGCATCCTGTGTCCCTGTTAAGATAATTCAGAGAGCTGAAGGAGTCTACAGAATAAGGGAGGTGACCCCAGGAGATGAAGAGGAGGGAAGGAACCAGTAAAAATTGTATCCCCCAGCATTTTCCAGAAAGATCTAATTGATACTGTAGGATCTCCTTTCTCTCCATGAATGAAAGGAGAATCCTTCCGCTTGAGGTGGGGACTTCCTTGATTAAACCTTGGGTTGCTTAAAAAAGAGGTGAAATGAATAACAAAATGAATCAACCTGTTCAAAATTCAGTGTGATTGCTGAAGAACAGATTGGCAATGTCCTATGGAAAAATTAAATTCATAGTTTAAACTCAGTATTCGGGAATGTATCATCAACTTAGGAAAGGAGTGAGTTAAAATGTGATGAGCCCCTTTTAGCAATTGACCTGGCATGGTCATGCACATATACTAAAATATTTTAGCTAAACATACTTTAGGAGTAAAGCAATTATAATGCTCTTAAAATGCTGGGGGGAAAAATCCACAGTATGGGTGAATATTTGGAGGTATTTCAAGCCTTTCGCAGCTTTTAAATGGCCTAATGTGAATGTCATGTTCTCATCTCAGTTCAAAGCTAGTCACACCACCATTATTTTCTTTTGGCTCTGTAACACCTGGCTTCCATTTTAGAAAGGGCCCTGCAACTTAAAAGTAATAAAAAGAAAAAAAATTCAACTGAAAATGTTCCCCTAATGACAGGCTTCAGAATGTTTTTCCTGTTATTCTCTGTAGCACTAATGCACAGCTGAGTAACAGCCCCCTGTTCCTAACTTTCATTAAATATATTTTTGCCTTTCAGTATTTTGCTTGCAACAACTTCTGTTCTTTTGAATCCATATTGTATATCACCCTTAATTAATTCTTCTAAAATTTGCAGAGGTCTACATTAACTTGTCTGGAATAGTGGCTGGATTATTGAATTGTGAGCAGGGAATCCAGATTCAACAACCAGAAAGAACACTGCATGACTATGGGCCGCTCATTATCACTTTGTTTAACCTTTAGTTACCTTTCAAAGTAAGAAAGGCACTGAAAAAAAGTAACTTATGACCATTTTTCACACTTACAACCATTGCAGCATCCTCATGGTAACATGATCGAAATTCAGATGTTTGGCAACTGACTCATGTTTATGATGGTTGCAGGGTCCCAAGGTCATGTGATCATCTTTTGCGACCTTCTAACAAACAAAGTCAATGCGGAAGCCAGATTCACTTAACAACTATGTCACTGATTTAAGAACTGCAGTGATTCACTTAACAATTACGGCAAATAAAAGTTGTAGAATGGGGCAAAACTCACTTAACGAATGTCTCAATTAGCAACAGAGATGTTGGGCTCAATTGTAAGTCAAGAACTACCTGTACTAGTAAAAGAATATAACAGAACCTCAAAGGCTTCCCAAAGAATTTATACCTAATGTAATTAAATTATTCAAGTCCCTTTTTTCAAAATTCCTTCCTTCCCTGATTTCAATAATCTTTTCTCTAATGGCCCTGCTCCATCTCCAGCTGTGGGGTTTCATCCTCTACTTTCCCAGGGTTTTTAGTCATTTTGTCACACCTACTGTAGGTACAGTACTTGATGGTTGCCTCAAATGGGCTCCATCATGAAACTGGAATAACAGAGCCAATAAGGTGGGAGGTTACACTTTCAAAAGAGCCAACATCTGATTGGATAATTGTAACAACAAACCTGAATGTGGATACCCTTGTACAGTAGTAAGGATGTGTGAGCAGCCACTCCTGATTAAAGAGGGCATTTCAGATGGACATGTTCAAGAAAATGTGTCAAATACTCATAGAACACAAAGTATCTTGTGAGAAAGGTTTGCTGGAAAAATATGGTAAAATAGGAGCAAAGAAGAAAATGAAAAATAATAAAAGCTATGAAATTTGTTCTTTTTAAAAGAACATACAGCTTTCTATCCACAGTTTACCTGGTTATATAAAACCTTTTCAATCTCTTGTCAAATTGATCTATTGTGAGAGGAAAAACAGATAAATGGAGAAATGCTTTTATTTATCTAAATTTAAGTAATACATTTTTTGAAGTTTAGTCTTCATATGAAAAGCTCAAAAGATTAAATACATAGTTTGAAAAAATGTTATGCAGGCCTGGGTTATAACAAAAGACTTAGAGCCTTAAAGAAATAGAATTGAACAATTTAGATGGCCAAACTCTCATAATCAATCTCAGTTTATGGTGGTTATTACCTGGTTTTTCCATATCAAGTTAAGCTACTCGGCCCAGTTAAATGATTGCTTGAGGAAAGTAATAAAAACACTGGTTGCATAGGGGAAGATAAGCAGGATTTATTAACTAATCTTAGGAAATATAACAAAATTATGTAACTCTGTTGACCTTATTCTTCTTACACCTTCATCAATTAAATGTGGAAGCACATCTATAAAACTACTTTGCCCAGGTATGAATAGTTATTCTAATAAAGAGATTCACAAGGTTTTAATAAGGGGGACTTTGACGTTCTCTCTGGGTTTTCCAAGCTGTCTTGAAAACCCTCTTCTTAATAAACAGTGATTTTGCAAATTAAAACTGGTGTCAAGGATTCAAGTAAATCCCCATGACTGACATTTTTAGGAGAAATAAATAGACCAACTCTCTAATGGAGTAAAAATCTAATGACAGATTCTCACTGCAGATAAATAGCAGTACTTGCTAATCAACAAACTTAGCATGACCCTGCTGAATTCTCAGTTTAATTCACAAGTTTAGTAAAAGTAAGTGAGTGGGATTTAAGAAGTTACAATTTTTTTTTTAAATAGACCTCTGTATTTTCAATTCCACCCGTGCTTTCTACAATTTTGTAAACAATAAACTAAAAGACTCAAGGTCCATCCCACCCCTGAAAGGAACTAATGGTACAGACTGCAATGGTGACACTATTAAAGCCAATCTCTTTAACACATTCTTTGGCTCAGTATTTGTAAACAGCAATGGATCATGCCCAGTATTTCCTAGTCGAACCACAGACAACTACAATGATCTAATACATATCGATTTTACAGAAGACAATGTGGAAAAAGCACTACGCAATCTAAAACCATCTTTATCTATTGGACTGGACGGAATATGTGCCTACTTCTTAAAAAAGCTATCCACTGCCATAGCTGAACCTCTAAGCATAATCTTTGAAAAATCTTTCAGGACCAGCTCTTTGCCAAAACTATGGTCACAAGTCACAGTCATCCCTATCTTCAAAAAGGGAGACCCCAGCCTAGTTGGAAATTACAGACCAATCTCTTTATGCTGCATCACCTGTAAAGTCATGGAATCAATTATTAACCAATCCATCATCCTCCACTTAGAAACAAACAACCTACTCTCTAATAAACAATTTGGTTTCAGAAAAAAACTATCATGTAATCTGCAACTCTTACACTGCAAAAGCATATGGACTACACAACTCGATCAGGGCAAAGCAATAGACACAACCTACATAGACATCTGTAAAGCCTTTGATTCAGTGGTACATGACAAACTACTCCTAAAACTAAAATCTTATGGTATCTCTGGACAACTGCACAACTGGATAGAAGCATTCCTGTCAAACAGATAACAAATGGTCAAAATTGGGAACGTCCTATCAAATTCTGTACCTGTCAACAGTGGTGTCCCCCAAAGCAGTTTTCTAGGACCAACTCTTTTCATACTCCACATAAATGGCCTCTGTGATCATATTAAGAGCAACTGCATTCTCTTCGCTGATGATGTAAAGCTATTCAACACCACAGACAAAACTGCTACCCTTCAAAAAGACCTTGACTATGTATCAGAATGGTCAAACAAATGGCAACTTCAAATCTCAAAAATAAATGCTCTGTCTTACATATTGGCAAAAAAAATCAGAAAATAAAATATAGGCTGAATAGTCAAGACCTTGTTGATGATCCAAACTCTGTCAAGGATCTTGAAGTACTCATTTCTAATGACCTAAGTGCTAGAGCCCACTGTAACTACATAGCCAAAAAGGCATTAAGAGTTGTTAACCTAATCTTACATAGCTTTTTCTCTGGTAATATTACACTAATAACTAGAGCATACAAAACATTTGCTAGACCAATACTCAAATATAGCTCACTAGTCTGGAACCCACATTACGTATCTGATATTAACACAATTGAGAAAGGCCAGAAATATTTCACAAGAAGAGTTCTCCACTCCTCTACTCGTTGCAGAATACCTTATGCCACCAGACTCGAAATTCTAGACCTAGAAAACCTAGAACTATGCCCCCTTCGGTCCGATCTAAGTATAGTATATAAAATCATACATTGCAATATCCTACCTGTCAATGAATACTTCACCTTCAACCATAACAATACAAGATCAAACAATAGATACAAACTCAAGGTTAACTGCACCAAACTTGATTGCAGGAAATACAACTTCAGCAACAGAGTGGTCAATGCCTGGAATACTCTACCTGACTCTGTGGTTTCTTCCCCAAACCCCAAAAACTTTAACCTTAGACTGTCTACTATTGACCTTTCCTAAGAGGTCTGTAGCGGGTATGCATAAACATACCAATGTGCCTACCGTCCCTGTCCTATTGTTTCTTTTCTTTTCTTTTCTTTTTTCTTTTTCTTATATGTATCCATGTATTCATAACTATGTTTTTACTTATGCCTATTATCTAAGCAATTGACAAAAATAAATAAAATAAATAAATAAATAATTTTTTTAAATTGGGATCACTACAACAAAAACAGAAGGAATTAGATTCACTTCTTTCAGTTTTGCTGTCTTTATAAGGCCTGGCTTTGATTCCTCCTATCATGTCCTAGTTGTTATAAAGGCAGGATTAAACAATCTAGAGAGAGTAATTTATAGGTTGCTACTGTTCTTGGGTAAATGATAACATTTCTAGAAAAATTCATTGATTTTTGGTGGTGTCCTCTGTATAAATCTAACAGCATAATAAAGTTAAGCTCAGAACCGACTCAGCTCCTTCTAAGAAAGTACAGAAATTTTACAACATTATCTCTACTTCAGAGAATCTTAAATTAATGTGTGTCATGGAGGTTTATATGAAAGTAATCACTCATTATAGGTTTAATCACTTCACATTAGTGGAGGCTGTGGACTCCAACTCTGTTTGGTAGAAAAAAGGATGTGAATGTAGCTGAAAAATAATTGGAGACTAATACAAAGTTAAATCGAGGTATTAACTTTTGATAGAACAAAATAAATTTATGGCTAAGTCATACAGCTTCACAACTTCACAATAATAAACTTTTGACATTTTATTGTCATTTGTTCATACATTCAAAGCATCTTCATTGTTTGTGTGGTTACTTCTTCTATTTCTGTTGCATTCTAAAGTGAGTATATTAATTGTTCTGGATGAATAGTTCTCAGAAAACTGATAAAATTATCTTATTTTTGGTTTTCTTCTTTTATAAGGACATTCTTTGGATTTTTGAGGCCACATATGAGATCAGCTTTGTAGAGACAGAAAGCAGTGAAGAAACGATTCCCTAAATTTATGCAAATATTACAATTAGTTCTGATGGTTCAGTTGAACAGGTGTATCCATATATGAATTTGTCCCATCAAAAGTATGTTTACAGACACAAATCTGAGTAATGTAATATATCACTGTCCAAATGGGATGATGCTTCACCTCACTTGAAAGATACACAAGGGACTCTGAATTCTTAATAATTATTAGGATTAAAGATTTTGGAAGGGCAGATATTCTTAACCCAGGCAGTAACTGTGTAGATCAAATCAACTGTTGGCAATTGTTCATTTCTTTTGCCTGACTTTTGCTCGAGTTTTCCAGTTAACTATTTTATGTGCTTGTTCTGATATAGATGTAAGCATTGACTGGGAGTGTGCTGCAGGCAAAACAAGCTGGAAATTGCACATAGTAATTTTTCCAATCTGTACTACATATATACTTTTATGGGTGACTGGAGAAATCTACTGAATCAATTTTAATTGGAGTTCTCTTCAGCAGTTTGAAAAAGTGGGGAAGTTCCACTGTACTTTGTAGTGTGTGTTTATTTTAAATGTTAGATTTCCTTCTATTCATGTAAACAACTGTGGAACTGTTGTTTACATGGACAGTTAAACTGTGGAATTCTCCCTGAACTTGGTTGTTTGTTTGCAAATGTTTTATTTGCAGTGGAGATTCCAGGCATATTAGGGATTGACTATAAGAATAATTCATATTTCATTTCCCTGACTCGACTTCAAGCCAGTTATGTGATCATTCCCATTCAGAATACATTGCAAATTCAAAGTTCTGTTTTGGACAAGTTACAATTGTATTTGGTAGATTGAGACTCGACATTTGCTATGTAATGCACACTATTAATGTGTCACAATAGATACATAATTTTCTAAAGTGATCTTCAAAAGTATAGGAATTTCCAACACTTCAAGAATCTGGGTACATAAAGTAGAATACTTTATCATTTCTCATGGATCTAATTTGATTTGAAAATACAACACCATAGATAAGACAGTGATTTTTGTTGAAGCCATGTAGTTGCAAAAGCTGTCGCGACTACGCAACACACGTGTTTGAATCGAAGCCACAGTGACCTGAAGGATGGCATTCCTCTTCATCAGAATAAACTCTGTATCATAATAATATGTGATATGTAGTCTGTGTAAAATGCTGTGAGGTGAAGTTGTACACACTAACCATGTTTCATGTGATTGAGTTCATACGAATAATTATCATTAAAAGCAGTAATCATTGGTAATAAGGATAATCAGGGGTAATGAAGGGTAATGAGGGGAAATTATTATAAATATCGAATCCCAGGAAACTTGGGTTAGATCCAACTTTATTTTGTTTGCTTAGCTATTATCTCGGACTCCTTGTGGAGGAAGGAATAAACAATAAGCTTTTGTGTTATTAAATACTGAAGCGAAGAGTGTCTTATTTTCTCCCTGCATTTGTGCCAAAAAGTAGCTGAGAGGGAAGTTGGATCTCTCATACATCCTATAATATTTCATTACTTGTGATATTATGGCTGAAGGTACTGCTGTTGATGGAGGTTTTGAGGATGTTTCAGAGGTGGATATGGATAATGCTTTTGGAGGGGCTGGCATGGTGCCTGAGCAGCCCTTAATTCAGTTGGACGATAATGTGTGTCTTTGGAAAGTGGACAAACAGATAACGCGAGATGTGAAGAGGATCCTCAGCCTGTGGTACAGCTGAAAATCTGTAAGGAACAGAAATCAGGATTGGAGTTGAGGGACGATATGAGGGGGAAAGTTTCACAAGGGAAACCTCCTACTTTTATGCCACTGCCCTCTGGGACGTTTGAGAAGTGGAGGGAACGATGGATTGCTGATAAAGATGAGTGTGGTACTTCTACAGCCAGTTTAAATGCTAGTACATTGGAACTGCTCCGTGTCAAGTATGGTGACTTGAGCATTCATGACTCTACTCCCCAGACCATTTGGGAAAGTCCATGACTCTACTCCCCAGACCATTTGGGAAAGGGGATTTAGAACGGAAGACACATTTTTCTTTAGTTCAAGTGCCAGAGATAGCAGGGAGATGAGTAGGAGGTGGTTGGAGGGAGCATTTTCTATGGAAGTAGATAAATCATTAGCAGATGTAGTAAGAGTATCAGGAACTCAAAGTAAAACCTCTAAAGCAGTCCCATGTTCCAGGGTTGAATTTAGGGATGCGTAGATGGGGAATAGACAAACAATTCACTCCTGGGGTCCATCAGGCATGTCTGGATATTGGCCCCAAAGAATGGTTTGGGGTGGTCCTCCTCCTATAAACACTTCCTTTGATGGGAACCCTGATAGGTTAGCATCATTTTTAAGCCAAATTGTGAACTATCTAGAATTATATTTCAAATTGCTATCCTTCTCAATGATCTATTATAGTTACAATAACTACAGTGTTAACAGGTGATGCTGCTGATTGGGCTACAGAGTTGCATAGTGTGCATGCAAAGGAATTGATGGTTTGTTTTTGGATGCACTCAAGGTTCAATTTGAAGATAGGTCAAGGATACATCAATATGAAGAAGCATTAATGTCATTGAAGCAGGATGGGAAGCCTACTGTGGAGTATGTCAGAGAGTTTCGGAAATTAACAACTAGGTTGCACATCTGGCCAGAAAGACTGTTGATTAGAGAATTTAGATCTGGTTTAGATAGAGGATTGAGGCAGGCTTGTCTTCATAGGGGGGGTTCCCCAGAAACTGGGGGAATAGTATAAAACAGTTGTGGAGTTGGATGTGGGACTGAGGGAGTTCCATCCTATATTTGGAGGGCCCAAAAAAACAACCAATAGGAGCAGTAGCATAGGGCATGACACCACCTGGTAAATTGCTACTTGTGGCACTAGGAATGCAAGCCACCTGTTTTCTATTATTTAGTTCTATAGATGGACATTCCATTGCTCTATGTCCCAGACCTTGGCATCGGAAACACCTTATGGGCCCCATTCCCCTACCAATCCTTTTAGTCTCCTCCCCCATCTAGTTGCGATATGTTCCAGGAGGTAAAAACTTCATGGCAGATGCACTATCTAGACTACCTCAATACAATGTGTCTAGAGACGAAGTTATTCAGCCCATGATCTCTGTAGAACCGTCAACTGAACAATGAAACCATGACCATGAAAGAGATAACCAAAAAGGAATTACAAGAGGCTACAAAAATGGATGTATGGATAAAAACAAATAATATTGCCTGTTTGGATAAAGATAGGTTGTATTGGAGATAAAATATATGTTCCATCAAATTGTAGGAAAAAGATATTATCCCAATGTCATGATGTAAGGCAGTCTGGACACTTTGGATTTTTAAAAACACTACATTTGGTAAGGTGGCAGTTTTGGTGGCCACATATGAGATCAGACATTGAACAGTACCTTAAAGAATGACACATTTGTGCTACTACAAAACCTCAAGTAGGAAAACCTTTAGGACTATTACAAACTGTATGGGATCCAAACTGGCATGGCAAGATATAGCCATGGACTTTATTGTGGAGTTGCCCAGCAGTAATAGATATACAGTAATCTGGACTATTATAGACTTGTTTTCAAAACAAGCTCACTTTATACCATGTAAAGGATTACCTTCAGCAACAAAATTAGCCAACCTGTTTATAAAACATGTATATAGACTACATGGCACACCTAGGAGGATAATTTCGGATAGAGGTGTGCAATTCACAGCACGATTTTGGAAAGCGTTTGTACACCTTTTAGGATGTTCTCAAGGTCTTAGCTCTGCATATCATCCCAGCATCAATGGTTCTATTGAAAGAGCTAATGTGATGATTGAAAGGTGTTTGAGATCATATCATATCAACAGCAAGAATGGGTTGATTTACTTCCATTTGCTGAGGTAGCATATAATAATGCTATACATGAAAACAAAGGATATAGCCCATTCCAGGTAGTAATTGGGATAGAATTTGTGCCAATCCCTGATTTACAATGTGATGAACAACAACCCATAAGTGTTCAAATGTGGTCGAAAAAAGTTCAGGATAGTTGGAATAAAGTAAAAGAGACTCTCAATAAAACAGCACTAGAATATAAACAACAAGCAGACAGGGAAAAAAAAGAGTATAAAGCATTCAAACCTGGAACCTATGTTTACCAATCAACTAAATATATAAAATTACACCTAAATAGTCGAAAATTGGGACCAAAATATATTGGACCTTTCCAAATTACAAAAGTGATAAACCCCATAACTGTAAAACTTAAATTGCCACCACGGTTACATCAAATACATCCTGTGTTTCATGCTAGTTTACTGAAGCCTTTAGAACACATTGATATACCTCAACTTGAGGAATCTGTAATAGCTAAAGATGTAACCCATGCTGAAATTGATAAAATTCTAGATTCGCGGATATGTAGAACAGTGTTACAATACTTAGTGAGATGGAAAGGATATCCTGAAACAGAGGCAACCTGGGTGAAAGTAGCAGATGTGTGTGCAAATAGACTGATAAGGCAATTCCATACCAAATATCCCAATAAACCTGGACCACAAGTAGAGATATAATTAGTGATATAATGTATAGTGTTTTATAGACTGGTTCCTGGTAGAGGGGGACGCATGTCACGACTACACAACACACGCATTTGAATCAAAGCCACAGGGACCTGAAGGATGGTATTCCTCTTCACCAGAATAAACTCTGTATCATAATTATATGCACGGTCTATGTAAAATGCTGTGAGGTGAAGCTCTACGCATTAACCACGATTCATGTGATTGCATTCATATTAATAATTATCATTAAAAATGGTAATCATGGGTAATAAGGGTAATCAGGGGCAATGAAGGGTAATGAGGGGAAATTATTATAAATATCGAATCCCAGGAAACTCAGGTTAGATCCAACTTTATTTTGTTTGCTTAGCTATTATCTCGGACTCCTGCGGAGGAAGGAATAAACAATAAGCTTTTGTATTACTAAATACTGAAGTGAAGAGTGTCTTATTTTCTCCCTGCATTTGTGCCAAAGAGTAGCTGAGATTTAATTTTTAATACAAATGAATATCATTAGGAGCAAATTTTACTGCAATTATTTAAGACTTAAAATTGATTACTGTTAGTATATTTTCTGAAATTATTTTTTAAAGAATCTCTTGGCATTGTTTGGCTCATGAGTTTTAAATGGTTTTTCTAACATCGAAAGCAAGAAGAAATATCTCAGTCATCAGCACCCTGAAGAGATCAAGTTTCACTGAAGCAGTTCATTTTGGTACAGAACACTCTTCTGAACAGCATAGAATTTGGTAAGTGAAAATAAGGGCATCTAAGTTGGGATGCGAAACCATTTATCTTTATTTTCCTCCAAAACTAGTATGAATCATATTCAATCATAAGGAATAGACAATATGCATGGAATGCAGCACAATGGAAAGGTGTGCATTGAGAGATGCGTACAACCATGGAGTCCTTGGTGCTGTCTGAGCTTGGTTGCTGGCTTGCTTGCAGAAGTTTCATTACCCAATTAGGTAACATCATGAGTGCTAGTGAGTTTGGGATTTGCTCCCTGTTTATAAGCAGTACCTTGATCTGCCAATGTTGATGGGGATGTGGTGTTTCTCCTTGGTAGTTCCTTGATTAGAGAGTTGTTTTCTGTTTGATTGAGCAGAATTTCTGCTTGATTGATCAAAAATTGTATTAGAGATACAACTTTTATCCAGGGGTGGGATTCAAACGTTTTAACAACCGATTCTGTGGGCATGGCTTAGGTGGTGGGCATGGCTTGGAGGTCATGTGAGTGGCTGGGTGTGGCTAATTCAATATCACTCATATCGAGGCATGCATCTCCTTGCTTGGCCTCTCATGACTGTGGGGATGCTGCAACATTCGTAAGTGTGAAAAATGGTCATAAGACACTTTTTTCAGTGCCATTGTAACTTTGAATGGTCACTTCACACAAGCAAAGTACCAGCAAAGAATGGGAAAAAAACTCCAGAGATGTTCCTGAGACAGGAAATTTAGTGCTGCCAAGAATGTAATAAGGGTTAACGGAGGGGCAGTTACAACATCATAATGTAAGGAATGCCTTCCCTACAGGATTAGACCAATAAAGTGGAAAAAAACAAAAGGAGATTTCTTCTAACAAGCAGTTCTCCGAACTGCTTAGAATGTTAACAACCAGTTCTAGCGAATAGGTGCGAACTGGCAGAATCCCACCCCTGCTTTTATCCATGCTGCTTTCTGGAAATGAGTACAGTAAGATCATCATTAAAACAGCAACCTATCAGAAACCATGGTGCCAATATTGCTTGAATTTAGTTTAGTTTAGTTTATTGTCATTGCACCTCGTACAACGAAATCAAATACCATCTTCAGTGCACATCATGACCATGGAAATAAACACAAACACACATCCTTCACCCTCCATACATTGAACCGAAAACCACCAACACCACACCAACACTGTGCTATACAGAAGAATTAAAAAGAGCTACTGCCCTGGGATAGAAGCTGTTCATGGAACACGATTGTATACTCAATCAATGTCTGTTTCCATCAAAGTGGATTTTTCTGGCAACCTACAGTACCAGGTAACTACCAGGGGATTGGTTCTGACCCTTGCCTCTCTTTTTTTCTTTTTTTCTACTTCAGGAGAGCATCTTATTATAATAATAAAAAAAGCAAGCAAGATGGCAGTTACAAAAAGGTTACTGTGACTTACCTGTGACTTCTGCAGTTGATCAAAAGCCACAGGAACAGCTGGAGCAGAAGCAACAAAGCAGAAAGAATCAAGTAAATAGGAGTTGCTTTGAGATATGACACATGTGTAATTTTAAAAATGTTTTATAGGTTCCATGCCCTGAAGGACAAAAATGTAGTTGCATCCACTAGCCAGCAGCCTACATGGCTTTATGACTAAAATGTTCACAATTCTTTCATGTACATGGTCAATGATATACAGGGTTGTAACCTACCAGAATTAGCCATGCTTTCTACATCACAGGCAACTGCCCAGGTTAAATTAACATATCCAGGATGAATGGATTATGTCAAACACCAGATTGCCATAGAAGCAGCTTCTTTATGCTAACCTCCCTTCCCCCTTTTTAATGAGGCAATGCTTTAAATATTGCAGTTAGGCCAGCGCCCTCACTTCTACTGGAAGGTGTGCAATATCAGCTGCTATAGCCTCCCACCACGCTGAGGTCAATTGTGCAAGAAATATGCTAATGTCAAATTTTCCTCCCAGAATATTGAAGACTTTGACTTGAAAGAGCCACCCTGGCTCCTTAGGCTGTCAATGTTATCATATACCATTTAGATGTTGCTGTGTTGGAGCAATCTGTCAGCAAGCAGGCTAGGAAAATCCCTAAAGCCAACAAAATAATAGGAATGGGCAATCTGAATAATAGCTTGAGGAAATCAAATCAAAGGCTCCGTAGAGTTTAATATTGGAGAAGCTGGCAAGGATTTTACAACTATGAATTTCTGCACAGTGAAGAAGCTGAATTTAATAGAAAACAACAGGATCACAAGAGTATAAATTTATCTTGCAGCACTGCTCATGCTAATCTGGTGATGATAAATATAATACTGCCCCACCCTTTTCGCACAATCTTTGTTGTACAGAGGGAAGAGAATACTGTGTCATCAAAATAATGTCCAACAAAGAGAGATAGCAAGCTTCTCAGGGTAAGTTAGGAGGAAGAAGTGGCCAGTGCGAGTCTGAGAGCATCTATTGCATGAAAAAGGAAGAAAGTGAAGCAGAGTCTGGCACTATAAAAAGATTTGTAATAGAGTGAGGATTTTCTCATTTTCTTCCACACACTTTTTCTTGTGCATCCCGCTCCCATTTCCAGGATGTGAAAAATTATACAAAAGGTGGGGCTGAATTAGTGCAGAGATTGTCTCCCAATATCATTCTTGTTAGTTGTTGGTCCATATATGCATAGAAGTTTTGTCAGCAGACATTTCTTTGGTTGTGTAGCAGGCATAATTATATGCTGAAGTGCACGAGCTAGGAAATGGAGATGAGTATCAGCTCCTGGAGTTGGATACAACTGGACAGGGGAAACCTTTCCTTTTTAAATATGCATTACAGTAGCAATAGCAGACTTATATACCGATTCACAGTGCTTTTACAGCCCTCTCTAAGCAGTTTACAGAGTCAGCCTATTGTCCCCAACAATCTGGGTCCTCGTTTTACCCACTTTGGAAGGATGGAAGTCTGAGTCAACCTTGAGCCTGGTGAGAGTAAATCTGCCAAATTGCAGTCAGCCGGCAGTCAGCAGAAGTAGCCTGAAGCACTGCATTCTAACCACTATGCCATCATGGCTCTATATGTACATCTAGTTGTAAGCCTTGTTTTTTTATTGAAAAAAATTCTTTCTGCCCTGCTTTTAAATGTTCTCCCACAGAGAAGCTAGGACTCTTGTATCTGTAGAAGGGATCTCGTCAGGTTTGGTGATAAAGTTGTTGAGGGAAAAAACTGATGCCTCATTGGGTAGAGAGCAAATACTTTCCAGCATTGTCCTGATTTTCTTGTCCATGGGTGGTGCAGGAGTCACACATAAATATGCTTTGTTTTTGCAGTGGAAAAACATGTATTTTCATTTCATTCATTTTCGGATTTCAGTAAAAAGGTGGCTGGCATGGTTTGAGTGAAAAACTCTTGAGTGAAAAGTTCAAACTGCTAGAAGCTGATGTCAAGGAACAGAGCGCTTTCCATAATTTTCTGATTTTCCAGTTATTAAAATGTCTGCTTCCACCCTACATATGCTTGTGTTAGACTCACGGGTGCAAGTGCACCCTATTTGATTCTTTCCTGAGAGTAGGTCCTTCTATGTATGCATGTACAAGCAAATCACATAACAGAATTTTAGTTTGCCTACTCACTCAGTGCAAAAAATTTGAGGTGTGATAGTAGATAACACCTGTAGATCAGGATCACATTGGGGCTTCCTGGTGTTCCTGGAGATTCCTTTGGTTAGCTTCCTTTGGTTTGTAGCAGACCTTTCTTAAGAAAAGAAGCTAGCAATACATATTATATGCAGTGCCTGATAGTAAACCTTTCAGGAAACAACACTGCTTGTGACAATAATGTCTCTTATGCCAAACCTTCTTTCACCTGTGACAGGTATGTGCAAGAATATGATCACTTATTCCAATACCAAGTGAGCAGTTTGTTTTGTTATGGTTTTGTGTATATTTCTATGTAATGTGTGGCTGTTTTGATTTTGCTAATATTTTGCTAATATTAGATGATTTTCATTTCAGTGTGATGATTCTAGGGTGTTGTGTGAACTTTTCTCGAATGTTTTCTGCAAAATGGGGTAGATGCAAGGATGAGCCAAAGAAGGAACCAAATAACTGGTTTTGTCCTGATAAAGAAGAAGTGAGCAGCAGCAATGCTATCTTGTCCTTGGAGATGCAGGGTCCTATTCAGGAGCATCCAATGGTTTGTGTGCATGAAAATGACATTGCAAATGACAGTGACATTTATGCTGTCATCCTCCATCACCCAGTCTTCATAGAGGATCACAGACAACAGTTGCTGCAGCACTTGTTCATTCCTTCAGCCAAGTGTAATTTCTGGAAGGACACATCTGGCATGTGGGCCTTCTGCCTGTTGTAGTTGGATTAGTGTAAACCATAGCTCTTCTACTACAGCTGTCTGAAGGGCATGTTGTAGAAGTCCTCACTCCTACTTCCACAACTGGTTTCTCATGGGAAGCAGGGAACATTCATCATTAACTGTCAGGTCTAAAACCAAGAATGTCGTGTGAAAGTGCTTCCAGTCTTCCAGTCTGTTGTTGCAGACTTGTAGAAGAAAATCTTGTCAGACAGAAAACTCTACTATTAGAAAGAGACTGTCTTTTCTTTCTTTTTCTCACACATGATGTGTAGGCTGAGTTGCCCCTTACTTCTCTGGAGTGCACACTCTCCCTACTGGGGATCCACTTCCTCATGACATTCCATCACATTAACTCTCTGTGGGAGATTCAATTATTTCCATCAGCTTGCAGATAAGCATACTACCACTGCATAAGACAAAGCTTCAACAGTTGCTATCCTGGGCTTGCTGAAGATGCATTATATCTAGCCTTTCGACAATGCAGTGCAATAGGAGATTGCTGAGAATTGCAGAAAACTAAGAGCTATCCTGGATACCACTGTTCTGTGTGGAATTGGTGACATGTTTTTTTTTTAAAAAGCAATAGTAGCTCTGGCTATATGAAGGCCCTTTTTGAGAACAGACTGACAGTGGCTTCATGGCTAACTGGCATACCACAAGTAGAAATTGCCTGAAAACAAAATGATGATTTATTAATATAGAAAAAGCTTCTTCAGCAGAAAGTGTCAAAAGGTCTCTTGAGACATCTTAACATCCAGAAGGCAAAATCTGTTGCAGAATAGTTGAATAGTTGGGTTATTAGTTTAAGCAGTAGCCTCAATTACATCGAGACAACAATTAATGTTTCTTGGAGTAGCAAAAATCAATGGGAAAGAAAAGAAGATAAAATGGTCTGGGATGAATTGTGATCTATGACAGAGGTGTCAAACTGATGGCCCACTGGCCAGATGCCACGCCCACCCTAGCTCAGCAAATGGGAAAAACATCATGAAACATCATGTGATGGCAACATGACACCGCGGGTTTGACACCCGTGATCTATGAGGACATTTTGTTGGGCCTTTCAGAACCTTGGGGTGAGCTTCCAAGGATCAGCTGACCAGCTCCACCCAGTGGATGGGGCTTCTGGATGCCACTTTACAAGCCCAGCCCCTTCCTCTGTAAATAGAATTAATAATTAAGGACATTTGTGATTAGAAGCAATTCATCCCAGATGATGAAAATCCTGAGGAAAGTGCTTCAAAGAGACTCTACCTTAATTAACTTGCTATAACCGAGACTGGAAAATTCCACTTAAGCTTCTAAAGCTTATTTACCATCAATAAGCATGAAAACTACTTTCCAGAAATCTGTGTTGCTCTTGCTACTTTGGTTTTGCCAGCTCTGCATGATGTGAACTGGGGCAGTATGACATCAATTAACTTACCGTGAGGCCTCAGAGGAATTGACTGAGTGATAACCATGGCCTTCAACCTAATGCAACAATTGCTCTGGGGAGCAATTTCAGGGAGCAGCAAGTGCCTTGACTCTGATTCACCATCAATCTGCCTGATTCTTTCCAATGAGATGACTGGTCCCACCAAAGCTTTGGCTGTTTGGTCTTTCAATTTCCCCTTGGAAGGAACTGCTTCTATTTGCCAGAATAAGCACACATCCCAGCAATGTCCATGCATTGGACATTGATGGTGTGAGGTGGAAGGGAAAATGCAGGCACAACGATGTGATCAAAGCACCTCCCTTTATTTATATGTGTATATCCCTGCAACTACCAAATGGGAAGGAGAAAAGGAATGGTCATTATAGTGATACTTATTAATGGAATATTAGTAGATGAATCCTGAGAAAAGAAGGCCTAGTAATTAAAAAACAACAACAACCTCAGACTTTGCTATCCCTGGCACCCACAGTGTTAGGAGGAGTGGGGAAGAGGAAGAAATGATGTTTGGACATTTGGCAGTTGCTGAAAATAAAGTAATACACTATCACATGGAAAACAAAAACAACAAATCTTATATTAATTTCAGGGTGGACAGCTGGCTCTGTTAATTTTACTTTGAATTAAAGCATCTCAGTTTAAGTTATGCAAAAACTGAGAACTAGATAAATGTCTTTTGCACCTACCCTTGACTATCCAAGGCCACTATTGGAAAACAAAAGCCAACTAGCACTTTGTTTTCCATCTGGGAAAAGTCATAAAACACGGATTAAAACTTTCTGCCTTCCTCCAGTCACCCACTGCCTGTTCTCCCCTTTCTTTTTTCCTGACAACAGAATTACAGCCTCTTTGCTTTTTTGGTTTTTTTTGTTTATGGCATACTCCCCCCCACCCCCAAAACCCCTTTTTGTTTGTTTGTGGCATTTTTTTTTGCTAATCTCTGTTTATTCTGCACTTTAACCTTTTTAAATTGACTTCTTATAGTCATTGCCTTGTCTCTTTCTTTGCACATACGCCATTCCTGCCATTTCTTATACATGTCTTTTGTTTCCACTTCAGCATTTTAGAAAGCTCCCTGTGTATCCACACTGGGGGTCTCTTTAGATATCTTCCATTTTTCCTTCTAGTAAAATTGTTTTCAATTGTGCTTTCAGTATCTTGCTTCTTGGGATTTTCCATCTGTTCTGGATTTTTCTCTGTCAGAATTTCAAGCCATTGGTTTTAACCTATCTTCTATCTGAGTTCACTGAAATCTAGTAAACACTTCTCCTTGATATCATGAACTCACAAATACAATGTTCACTTTTCCCCCCAAGTTTCCATCATTCTCACTTCTTCAATCATTTTTTCTCTATTGGTAAGGATTAGGCAGGCCACCTTGTTCTTTCCACTTTCTGACAAATGAAATTCTCAGCAAGATGAATCAGGAATTTTCTGGCACTTTGACTCTGAGCAGGGTTAGATTTCCAGCAAATATCAGGAAAGTTAAATTTTCCCATTGTCACTGCAGTGTGCCTCTCTGAAAGTTTGGTCACCTTAAACAGAAAGACTTCATCCATATCTTTTGCCTGTCAAGATAGGCTAAAATAAATTCCCACTGTGATGTCATTTTTGCTCCTTTTCTTTTTGCAAAAATACTTTCAATAGGGTTTCCAGTTTGTGTATTTCTTTGCAGGTATATGCTTTGTTTGTGGTTTTTTTTATTGTGTTTATTCCCTAATAATATGTAAAATAAGTAGTAGACTTCCAGGTTTATGTTCCAGGCAGGTGTCATCCTGCAAGTTTTAGCAATGCCTATGACATCATCTTTGTTTTTCTGTGTTAGCAACTTGAACATATATTTAGTGGATATAACTGCATATATATTCATAAGAATAATAAGTGAGGGGCAATTTATTTCAAAATATTAGGAATCCTGAAAATAGTTTCAATGCTAACAAAAAAGTTGTAGTGAGGGGCTTTTGATGATCCAAGATGGCACTGATGATGGCTGACATAAACTGTTTCAACTCCTACCCTCAAAATGACGCTATAGAACACTGCACACCAGAACAACTAGACACAAGGACAGTTTTTTCACCAACATTCTGCTAAACAAATAAACAAATAATTCCCTCAACACTGTCCAACTATTTAAAAAGTCTGCACTACTATTACTAGTAATCTTCTCATCACTCATCACCCATCCCCTCCCACTTGTGACTGTATGATTGTAACTTTGTCGCTTGTATCCTTACGATTTATATTGACTGTTTCCTAGTATGATTTGATTGCTTATTGTATCCTGTGGCTATTATTAAGTGTTATACCTATGATTCTTGATTCTTGACAAATGTATCTTCTTTTATATACACTAAGAGCATTTGCACCAAGACAAATTCCTCATGTGTCCAACCACACGTGACCAATAAAAAATCCTATCTATTGTATCTATTTTGTTACAACAAGGCATCCAATTTGTTTCACTTCCAGGATGATTTACAAATTAATTAGCTAAAGCCAATTGTATAGTTTTGTCATTATAAAACTGCCATAAGGGAATTTTATAAAAAAAGATTCTGTTTACATAAATGATGGTTTAGGTAAGCAAGTTCTTTTGAATCCATAAATAATATTTAGAGAACTACATCACCAGCTTTCAAAAAGCTTAAAACAACTCCGAAGCTCAGTCACGTTCATTATTCTTTGTTCTACTGAGTTATTTAAAAATGCTGTCAATTGTCACACAATTTCATTTGCAAAGTAGATGAAAATATAATATTCTTACATTAGTCTATTATTATTATTATTCTTACATTATTATACTTTCAGGGGCAAAAGTTAGGAACTCCAATATTTATGCCTGTTGAACTTATTATTTTTTTGCAAGTATGGGCAGTTACTGTTTTTCCTTCTACTCTGACACCGTCACAATGAATTTGCCTGGACACAAAATCTGCAAGAGAGGCCTTGTGAAGCTGTCTCAGCTTTCAGAAGCTTACACATCAGCCCCTTGTCAGTTTACCTCCTATATCAACGACTATGGAACAAATTGCCTTGGGAAAAGTGGCTTGTCCTCCTCTCCCCTGCAGATCAAGAACTACACAATTTTAAATCTAGACCTTTAATCTTTTTGTGTATTTATTTTATGTTAAAATGTGTTTATCTGCTTTGAGATCTAGGCTACCTTTCATAGAACATGAACTAAACAAACCCAAAAAAAGAAATAACCAGTGCAATCCAATGATACTTTATCTCTCTTGAGATGACTTAGATGATGGAATGTTACAAAAAAAATGGATATGGAAGCACCACAAAACTATGTTGTAGCATCCATTTTGCCTTTGTCACCATCAGCAAACAATTTCCTTTAAAGACATGGATTCTGGTAGGTAGAAACATAGGTGGATTTTTAAATTGATGCTTATTTATACAATCTTCCCACAACTTCCCTTTACTGAAGTGTTTTACTGATTGAAGCTGGGCATCAGCTAAAAACATCTGAAAAATGATTTGTTCTCCTGATTGAGCTCTGCATTGTCTTATGATCTCTCTTTCTCTGAACAAGATGTTTCTTGATTACACACTGTGAGCAGGTTCCATCTGTGGAATCTGTCTCTCAAAGTTTCAGATATCTCTGCTGATAAAGGAACACAGGTGATGGACCAGAATGCAGATCCCTTCTTTCAGGATGGGAAAAAACACATCTTTGAAATATGGGATCAGTCAGTGAGCCAAGGCAAGATGTTGGCTCTGCTGTAAGGAATGCAAAAGGTCCCTTGAGAAATGCAGTATTTGTAGAGATCTTGCCCTACCCCAAAATGTCTCAGCTAGAAACTTTTTCAGATCTTTGGAAATTTCATACCTGCTACTAAATCTCTGAATTGCAGGGGCAAGTTCAACCCCCATCCAAGGATCCCCAAAGGGTCCTTCGATCTCACATTAAGAACCCTACTTTAACGCTTTGTCTCTTTCCCCCTTTATTATTTTATCTCCCTTTCTAAACTAATGTTCAATTTTAATGTTTAATTCCTCCCTGTCTTTTTATCCCTAGCCATATACCCAAACTAAACTTCTGTTCTTCGTTTTTCCACATATCTATTTGGGCTTGGCACTCACCAATACACGTTTTTCTATTTTTCCTGATTTCTTTAAGTTTCATTTCTTGCTTCCATACTTCTGTTCTTACATTCCCTAATTTTGACTTCCTTATTGATAGCCAGCTATCTAACAAGAAGTTTCTTATTGTTTCCCTTAATTTCTATTCTGTTTACCTTATTATCTCTGAAGACCCTATCTCCTCCATTTTCTTTTATTTTTTTTCTAGTGACAACCGGATCCTTAACTCCCAACAACCACCACCACCCCCTTTAATATCTGCTGGTAATCTCCTGTCAGTTTTATTTTTTTAGAAAACTTTACTATCATCACTGGGTTACATTTGCTCCATGAAGCAGTGCAATTTTAGAAGAAGAACTGGCAATTACTGAGAAGCCGACATCCTCCAGCTTGGGGAACAGATGCATCTCATCTACATTCAGATCAACCAGTCAACTATTTTGGTTCGATTAGAGCAAGAGTCACTTGTCATGGCAACAGCTGGATAACTTCTGTGACTGACAAAATAAGCTTGTGTTTGAGACCCATTCACAAAGGATGCAAAAATCTCTGACCAAATATTTGTGAAAAATCATTCGCATGCACATCACCTCAACTATAACATGAATCCTTCCAATCCAATATAAGAAACAGAAGCAAAAAAATTAATAAAACCCAACCCCATCCACAAAATGATGCAAACAAAATACATTAATCATTTGTTGATTTCCCCCCTATTTATATGCATGTTTATTTCTGGCATTTCTAGGTCGCCCTAAACTAGATGGCTTTAGTTGAGAAGAATCAAAACATTCAATGTCATAAAAATAACATAGATTTTTTTTTAAATTAAACTTTGGCCAGCAGCCAAATGAAACCCCTTTATTTTATTTAGTGAAACAGACCTTTAATTATGACAAGTATAACTTCTAAAAATTTTAAAATGATAATCATGTGGGATTAGTACACATAACTGAATTAAAATTGTCAAGAACAATGCCAAGGTGTTTAGGGACATGATAGTCTAATGGAGCAGGGATGTCAATAGCTAAGTAAACTGTTGTGGCATTTATAATCAGAGCTCCTTATGCTTTGGAAGCAAACTGATGTGAGCTCTGTTGTCAAGAATAAAATAGTGTGGCAAAAATTGTTCTCTTAAAAAAAATATTTTTCCACTTGGACACTTTTTACTGATTTATTAGATTAGAAACTAACCACAGGATCCTCCCAGCAAGACTTGATCTTGTGCTCTTTGGACACTAGTAATATAGATTAACTGAGTCCAATGGTTACCCTTGGGAAACTGTTCCCATGTGGTTATTATAAAGCTGAGTAAGGGCAGAGAAGTTTAGAGTGCAGAGACTCTTACAGAACAGACTGGGGAGAAAGTAAATGTGGAGATATATTTTGATTTGTAAAATCCTCTTGAGAAATATTTTTGGGCCAGCTGAAGGCTTGTTAAGTTTTCCCAGGTGGAGATGTGACAGAAATTGGAATAAATTATATTGTACATCCCTAATCTTCTCTCTCTTTCTGGATCTTAGATACCATAAAGAGAAGAAATATAAATATGTCTACAGGGCAGTTTGGATATACAGATTCTGTGGAGTTCTCGGTGCTCCCTGAGCTTGTTTGTTTGTTTGTACATGTTTCATTACCCAACTAGATAGAATAGAATAGAATAGAATAGAATAGAATAGAATAGAATAGAATAGAATAGAATAGAATACTTTATTGGACAAGTGTGATTGGACACACAAGGAATTTGTCTTGGTGTAAATACTCCCACTATACATAAAAGAAAAGATAACATCATTAGAGTCAGTTTCTGATTCTCTCACCTGGAACAATCTATGGTTTGATGTCTTTGACAGTATATTTTTGTCTAAGAAATCACATCTTTAAAATTCAGGGAGATTAGATAAAGCACCCCATTTTTCGCAAATAAAGAAAGTGATCTATAATGCCTTCTGTTGTTTTCATTTTGAATTTCCTTTCTACTCTCCACTGTTATGGCTATGATAACCCTTTCATTCTCAATGCTCTGAGATTATTAGCCAAGTTTCAGACATAGTGGCAAAACAATCCTGGCTTTAGAGATGCTCTCCAAAGGAATTGTACACATTTCTTAAATTTCTTGCAGCTTTGTATTCAAATTGGGTAGACTTTAAGAATTCTCATTTTCTGAGCATTCAAGCCCAATAAGACATTCTTCTGGATGTAAAATAGTCTTTGTTAACATTAATAATATTCTATGTTTTGCAAGACCTTGGAAGCTTTTCCACTAAAACATTAGGGAAACCAAAAGAAATTCATGCATTTATGCTTCTATATTTTCATTGCTTCAGACAGAAAAAATAAATTATAAGGAAATGGGTAAACTCATGTAATTTTTTCTTTCTTTTTACACTTTTAAAGCTGCTGCTTGCACCAGTAACCGTGAGTAAACCTGATCCCAAAAAAACAAGCCCAAAAATGCTGGATTCTGAAGCCGTGGAGCCCAAATAATGCTAGCATAGCTCCTGCTAATTGATCCGGAGTCCTCCTCTCCCTCCCCAGAGAAGTGAAGCTCTTCCATCGAGCCCTAGTAACCACACTGGTAGAGCTCTGGAACTGATCACTTGGAGCCCGAGGAGTGCAAACAACGTACCTTCATTTAAATCCCTCACACAGCTGGTAGAAGTATCTTCCATGCCAGACAACGCGTTTCCATTAATATCCCCCACACAGTTTCCCCAGAGCCACATCGGACAGCTGGCAGGGAGAAACAAGGAGGGAGGAGAAAGCCCCGAGGCTCTTAGGAGCCAAAAATTACCCTGGACGGCAGAGGAAGGCTTCGGTTGTTGAGACGAGAGGACAGTCTCCTTGACTGACCCGAAGAAAACCGCTCCATCCGAACTAAAAAGAGAATTGCCTGCATAGCTAAATCAAAACCAGTAAGTCAGCTGAGACAGAAGTGAAAAAGTAAGGAAAGATCTTGTAACAGCGTGCTTAGTCTTGGTTAGAATCACTCAAATTTCTGCAGTGGAATTTTCCTCGGAAAGTGGGACTCAAAGGAGGAAAATAACTGTGATTAACGATCTGGAGTGACTGTCAGATTTAGTTAAAAAAAGGTATTGCAACTAGAAGTAACTTTAAAAGTAAAGGACAGATTGGATTAGTTAACCCAAACTTTTGGACTGTATTTTTAGTACTATTCAACTTGAAGAACTTTAGAAAACTATTGCAAAACAATCTTATTCAGAGACATACTGATTGTAGTTAAAGTGTTTTAATTCAGCGAGTTTTGCTCTCTTTCAAAAACCCAGCGTGCTTTGAACATCCTGTTACAGCCTTTTGTTTACAGAGCAATAACAGCAGCATTCAGAGCAATAAATTCCTCTTACCCAGTCTATCACAGCTGCTAGAAAAACAAACAACCCTTTCCTTAAAGACTCTCAATACTACCTCATTACTTTAATCAAACACCCATTAATTCATTACCTCAAAACTTACAACTTTTCTACCTCATCACCTACATCAATGATTAGATAATCAATTTCTATAAAATATTTTATTAATGGTTTAATTGATTTATTGTATTAATTGATTATTGTGATTAGAGTGTTTAGTGCAAAGACTGTGATTATTGACTAGTTTAAAAGATCAAGATTCATGTAATTTAATTGATTAGTAAAATCAGTGATTTAGTGAATTTAATTGAACAGTGTGACTAATGATTAGTGTAATTAATTGATTAGTAGTTAGTGTAATTAATTGATTAGGTTGATTGTTGCTTAGGAAATTATCTGACTAGAGAGATTACTGCAATTGATTGATTGGTGTGATATTGGCTATATTGATTACCCAAAATTGTTCCATTAATTAATTCAATCAACGTACTATCTTAACAAACCTACCATGCCAAGAAAAAAATCCAATGCCAAACCACAACCTAAAGAGAATTTAATCCCCAACAATGAACCACAAGACTCCTGCACATGCCTTAAATGCTACAAAACTCTAAAGGATAATGAAAACTCCATCAAATGTTCTCTGTGTAACGAATACGCTCATCATGACTGCTTGGGATTACCCAAGCAATTGATTCAATACCTAGAATCATCCAATGAGTTTCCATTTCTCTGCAATTCATGCAGACCCAAACTGGATCTGTTGGAAAGAGTCGATACCATTGAAACACGATTAACATCCCTTGACACCAAAGTAGCATCCCTGGACGCCTTAAAAGAAAGATTATCCAACCTCGAAAAAAAAGACACAACACAAAAACCTGAACATCCAATAGCTACAAACCACATCTCTACTCAACAACCACAACCCAATCCACAACCCAATCCACAAAAAAACATAACCCAGACAAATATTGATATCCCAATCCTCATCAGAGAGGCTGTTGAGCGTGAACGGAAACGTCCAAACGCCATCTTATTTGGTCTAGAGGGCATCAATGATAATGATGACATCACAACTGTCCGAAACATCATCAGTGATTATCAAGCATCAACTATCTCCCCTGATGAAATACTTGACATTTCCCGCATTGGCCGAGAGCTCAAAAACAGTGACGGCTCTGTGACCCCACGCTTCTGCAGGGTCATTTGCAAAAATGAATCAAGCAAACGCAAATTCATTTACACTATAAATTCACTCGCCAAAACCAACACCAACCATAAGAACCTCTGTTGTCGCCCTGACCTAACCATACAGCAACGTGCCCGCTCCCGTGTACTCCGCACTGAACTCAAAAAACGTCTCGACAATGGAGAGAAGGACCTGTACATTGACTACCATGCTGACTGTATCAAAAGTAAGTCACACATCCCGCAACTCAGCTTTAACCTTCAACCACAACCCTACCTCAACCAATCCACCATCACCCAAGACTAGGCACGCACGCCCCTAACTACCTCAATTCCAACTACTGCTGGCCTAAATGCAAGCTACTCAATGCAAGAAGCCTTGTAAATAAAATACCTGAATGTTTCCTCCTACTAAATATGGCTAAATTCGACATTATATTTGTCTGTGAAACATGGCTCAATGCATCTCTCCCCGACTCCATTACCACAGTAAGAGACTATCATGTTTACCGATCAGATCATGAAATTCGTAGAGGAGGTGGTGTTGCTATCTTCTACAAAAAGTCCTTACATCTAAAAAATATCCAAGTTACCCAGGAGCTTGCTCTTCCTGAGACCATTATCTGTGAACTATCCTTAAATATCACAATTCGATTCTTACTATGTTACAGAGCACCTGATTATGACATCGAACATGTAAACAAGCTAAATACACTACTAACATGGGCAGCATCCTGCCCATACCCTTTTATCTTTCTTGGTGATTTCAATCTGCCTCATATTGACTGGACCCTAAATGAATGTACAACTGAAACCATACATGCAACCTTTTACAATGCTGTTACAAATCTGGGACTGGAACAACTAGTATCCAACAACACTAGACTAAACAACTGCCTCGATCTCATCTTCTGCAATAGTTTGAATTTAATTTACAGAATACAAACTAAAGAACCCTTTTCCAGCAGTGACCACAATATGATTGACTTTTGTCTCAACATACGTCCACACAAAAACCACCACAATGATGTGATCCCCAATTATAATTTCAAAAAAGGCAACTATGATCTTATAAACAACGATCTCTCATCCCTTGATTGGCAATCTCTATTCACTGGATGCAATACTGTTGAAGACCATTACAACATATTTTTACTTGAAGTCAAAAGAGTCATCAAACTATATATACCAACAACTACTCCCAAAACAAAACAAAAAAACAGATTGCCCATAACAATAAGGAAACTTCAATCCAAAAAGAGATCACTCTGGCGGAAAAACAAATCTGGTCACGTTGCCAATTTCAAAAGCCGATACAAAAATTTATGCCACCAAATAAAGACCGAATGCACCAATTATCACATTAAACAAGAGGAAAACCTTCTAAGCACCAATTCCACCAATGCTTTTTACAATTTTGTAAACAACAAACTAAAAGATTCAAGGTCCATCCCACCCCTGATAGGACCTAATGGTAAAGACTGCAATGACGACACCATTAAAGCCAACATCTTTAACACATTTTTTGGCTCAGTATTTGTAAACAGCAATGGATCATGCCCAGCATTTCCTAGCCGAACCACAGATAACTACAGTGATCTAATACATATCGATTTTACAGAAGACAATGTTGAAAAAGCACTACACAATCTAAAACCATCCCTATCTATTGGACCGGATGGAATATGTGCCTATTTCTTAAAAAAGTTATCCACTGCCATAGCCAAACCTCTAAGCATAATCTTTGAAAAATCTTTCGGGACCAGTTCCTTGCCTAACCTATGGTCACAAGCCATAGTCATCCCCATCTTCAAAAAGGGTGACCCTTGCCTAGTTGAAAATTACAGACCAATCTCCTTATGCTGCGTCACCTGTCATGGAATCAATTATTAACCAATCCATCATCCTCCACTTAGAGACAAACAACCTACTCTCCAATAAACAATTTGGTTTCAGAAAAAAACTATCCTGTAATCTGCAACTCTTACACTGCAAAAACATATGGACTACACAACTTGATCAGGGCAAAACAATAGATGCAATCTACATAGACTTCTGTAAAGCCTTTGATTCAGTGGTACATGACAAACTACTACTAAAAATAAAATCCTATGGTATCTCTGGACAACTGCATAACTGGATAGAAGCATTCCTGTCAAACAGACAACAAATGGTCAAAATTGGGAGTGTCCTATCAAATTCTGTACCTGTCAATAGTGGTGTCCCCCAAGGCAGTGTTCTAGGACCAACTCTCTTCATACTCTACATAAATGACCTCTGTGATCATATTAAGAGCAACTGCGTTCTTTTCGCTGATGATGTAAAGCTGTTCAATACCACAGACAATACTGCTACCCTTCAAAAAGATCTTGACTGTGTATCAGAATGGTCAAACAAATGGCAACTTCAAATCTCAACAAATAAATGCTCTGTCTTACATATTGGCAAAAAAAATCCGAAAATAAAATACAAGCTGAATAGTCAAGATCTTGTTGATGATCCAAGCTCTGTAAAGGACCTTGGAATACTCACCTCTAATGATCTAAGTGCTAGTGCCCACTGCAACTACATAGCCAAAAAGGCATTAAGAGTTGTTAACCTAATCTTACGTAGCTTTTTCTCTGGTAATATCTACTAACTAGAGCATACAAAACATTTGCTAGACCAATACTCGAATACAGCTCATCAGTCTGGAACCCACATTACGTATGTGATATTAGCACAATTGAGAAAGTCCAGAAATATTTCACAAGAAGAGTTCTCCACTCCTCTACTCGTTGTAGAATACCTTATGCCACCAGACTTGAAATTCTAGAACTAGAAAACCTTGAATTACGCCGTCTTCGGTCTGATTTAAGCATGGTATATAAAATCATACATTGCAATGTCCTACCTGTCAATGAATACTTCAGCTTCAACCATAACAACACAAGAGCACACAACAGATACAAACTCAAGGTTAACCGCACCAAGCTTGATTGCAGGAAATACGACTTCAGCAACAGAGTGGTCAATGTCTGGAATACTCTACCCGACTCTGTAGTTTCTTCCCTAAACCCCAAAAACTTTAACCTTAGACTGTCTACTATTGACCTCACCCCTTTCCTAAGAGGTCTGTAGGGGGCGTGCATAAGCGCACCAACATGCCTACCGTCCCTGTCCTATTGTTTCTTTTATTTTTATTTTATTTTTCTTATATGTACTCATTTCATGTATTCATAATTATGTATACACTTTTACTTATTATCTCATAAACAATTGACAAATAAAATAAAATAAAATAAATAAATAAATAAATAAATGCATTTATACCCCTCCTGGAAGACATTTGAACCATTTTTTTTCCAGCTGAGTATGACTGAATTCACTAAATTCCCATGCAAAAGGCTTATCAGTGTTAGTAGTTAGTTAGTTAGTTTCGGTTATCAATCTTTTCTATCATTTTTGAACCATGTTTTTTTACTTCTGGAAAAAACTGACATTTGCATACATTTTAGATAAAAGTTTTCATGATGCAAATATTGTGATGTCTTCTTTGACTTTCTTTGATGCATATTTTCAGTGTTGAAAGAAAGGCAGTCTTTGGCAGAAACAGGAAACACACAAAGGCCTAACCAGATGAGGCACAGTGACCCATCCCCTGACCATGGCGGGCATCAATTGAAATCAACCTGAACTTCAAATGCGAAGGTGCATCGGGAATGTGGCTGCCTTCCCTGGCTGAGGAGAACTCCAAGGCTACCACTGGATGCTCTCTGCTAACACACTTAATGGTACTATCCAGAAGGCTGAAGCATGAAGAAAGAGTATCTGAATCCAGCGAGTCCTTGACTTACAACCACAACTGAGCCCCAGATCTCTGGTGTTAAGTGAGTTTTGTCTCATTTTACAACTTTTCTTGCTGCAGTTGTTAAGTGAATCACCACAGTTGATAAGTTAGTAGCCCGATTGTTAAATGAACCTGGCTTCCACATTGACTTTGCTTGTGAGAAAGTCACAAAAGGAGATCACAGGACCTTCAAACCCAGCAACAGTCATAAATATGAACCGGTTGCCAAGCATCTGAATTTTGATCACATGATCATGGGGAGGCTGCAAAGGTCATAAATGTGAAAAATGATTCTAAACTGTATTTTTCAGAGCCATTGTAATTTTGAACGGTCGTTAAACAAACTATTGTAAATTGAGGACTACCTGTAAATCTCTACCTGGTTTCCATTAATTTGTTGAATGTGTTCAGGACAGGTATTCTCAACTTATAACAATGTGTTTAGTGATTGTTTGAAATTACAATGGCACTGAAAAAAAGGGTTCAATTGTGGTCATGTCAAGAATTATTTCTGTACATAGCTGGCTTCTTCTAAGAAAAATAAATAGTTTGAAGATTAGGTAAAGATACCATGTTGCATGAAAGATGTGGTCTCACACACAAGCAAAAGGCAGGAGAAATTCTCTTTCTTCAAATGAAATCTGCCCATTCGTATTTCATGTGAAAAGTAAGACAGAAATAACAGATAGACTAATAGTAGATCCCTCCCTCCAGTATTTCGATGATATGGAGGTGATGAAGCTTCTTGGCTCCTCCTCATTTAGCCATTTAGCCCTCAGGTTTTCTCCATAGATGGGGTGGGGAGGGAAGAAACCCCACTCTGCAGACTCTGCTAAAATGAGAAGCACCAGAAAAAAGTTCACTAAACAATTGAAACAAGTCAAACTTCTCCAGGTGATTTTAAGGCACATAATTGATGCAATATAATAATTCACATTGCTCTGAAGATTCTCTTTGGAATTATGTTTCAGGGAAAAGTTCCTACTGAATTGTCTGTTAATTGATTTTTCACAAAGATCTAATATTTACGTACATTCACTAGTAGTTTGCAGGAAGAATGAGTGACATTGCTTCTCTTCTCTTCTCTTCTCTTCTCTTCTCTTCTCTTCTCTTCTCT
>NW_020769314.1:17762838-17791930 GCF_900518735.1 Pseudonaja textilis
TCTTCTCTTCTCTTCTCTTCTCTTCTCTTCTCTTCTCTTCTCTTCTCCCTCTCCCTCTCCCTCTCCCTCTCCCTCTCCCTTTCCCCCTCTCTCCCTATTTGTAGTGTTCAGATCAAACCTTGTGAAGGGGATATATCTGAAATTTTTTATTAAGAATGTCCGAGTGGACACAGAAATAATATTATAAATACATAATGCAATTTAAAATATTTATGAATATATTTTAAAACTCCTGCTGCATATTGTTCCAACATGGTGTAATGTGAAGGCAGATAAATAGCAAACAATATGTATGTTTATCACAGTTGCTATATTTGCCGAGTAGATAATGAAATATTTAAATTGAGTTTAGGATCTGCACAGTGAGAATTTTCTTCCATGGGAAATAGGTCACTCCATGGGGTGCACAAAAGAGACTATGAACTTCTTTATAGTCTCAGTGGACAAAACAAAATTTAAAGTAAAATTGTATTTCCACATTATTTGATATAATAATAGGAAGAAATATACACACTACACTACTTGAGCTATCAGATCTGGACTTCAGTAACTAGACAACCAACAGAAAAAAGCAAAGAGTTACTTTTTGGCTTTCTTTTTGCCATCAACAATTGATGAGAATTTTTGTAGCCCTGACTGTACAGATGGAATAGATGTTGTATTATCCAAATGGGAAGAAGTTGGCACATTCTACTGTGAATTAATACAGATGTCTGGAATATCTCCAAGTTAGGAGGCTGCATTCATCTACTTTTAATTCTATAGCAAACAATTTTATTTAACCTAGTATTTTTTATGTTTGTCTGGATTTCAGCCACCCATGTCTTAAAAAAATATTTTACATTATTTTAATATTCATCCATTCCACAGAGTTGCTTAGATAGTGAGATGGATGTAATATAAGTTTGCTCAATTGATCAATGAATCAATTAATAACTGTAGATGTACTGTAATTCCTCTGGCTACATATACCTGCAGAATGGCCTTTAAAAGTATCTAAAAAGTTGATCAGCAGCTGATGAAACTTAGCTTTGGCATTTCCCTAAGAAGAAAATCATCCTATGAATGCAAAGTGTCATTACATTAATAAACCTTCAATGTCAGTTCCGTTTGCTGAATTTTTCTTCCATTGGCTTTCAGCAAGATAGATAAAAACAAACCAGAAGTAGCATCTGGCCTGTCCTTCAACCTCTATTAATGATAATAAAGAATGTAGATCCTGTTCTTTTAAAATATTCTGTTCTGATTCAGTTGGGTTTTGCCAAGTGAAGCTTTAAAACAGTTCTTTAAAAATGTTTCTGGGAAATACACTAGATGATAACTATAAGCTATCTTTATTTAGTTGAGATGAATCTGGCATATCTGGACAGCAAAAATTTGGACGATTACTTTGTTGTTGTTGTTAGTCGCGAAGTCATGTCCATCATGACTCCATGGACAACATTCCTCCAGGCCTTCCTGTCCTTTACAATCCCCCAGAGTCCATTTAAGCTCACACCAACTGCTTCAGTGATTCCATCCAGCCACCTCATTCTCTGCCGTCCCCTTCTTCTTTTGCCCTCAATTGTTCCAAGCATTAGGTTCTTCTCCAGTGAGTCCTTCCTTCTCATTAGGTGGCCAAAGTATTTGAGTTTCACCTTCAGGATCTGAAGGATGGGGGAAGAGCATAAGGAAACACCTCCTTCTAAAAAGATATCACAGCAGATGGTGTTTGCTGGAAACTCCACATCCCTAGGTTCAAGAGTGTTTCATTAATTTAATGTGATTTTTTAAAAAATTTAAATATATTTTCAAATGTGTGGCTGCAGTCATTTTTTTGATCCTGGTCTTGGTCTCCTATTGGAGATGTATATTTCAACCAGGCGTGGGATACGAAAGGGTTAATCAGGATTTACGAGCTTCCCTGCCCACTGTGAGCCACATAAATCATCATTAGCAAGTCATTAGCATGATGCCTGCCAAGAAGCAGCCTTTGAAACAGCCCTCTTTTCTAGTTTTTTTAACTGCAGCTGTGCCTCATTTGGCAGCTGAAGTTGAAAAATCAGGAAATAAAGATCAGGTAAGAGCCCGGGTGGGCGCGTGGGCAAAAACATCAGCAGACAAAGAACCGGTTCTATGTCTGCTGCTCTTCGGAGCTACCAGTTCTACAGAGGTGGACAGAGGTGGACCCACCCCTGATTTCAACATGCTAACATACATCTGTAGCTTAAATAAAACTTCTTTTTATCTTATTTTTTGATTTCCTTGGGAAAAATAGGTTTGTTCAATATCAGCAGAAAAAGTTTCCAATTTTGTCAAAAGAATGAAAGTGGAAAGAAGGGTGATATTTTTGGTAGCTAAAGTTTGCCTTGACTCATTCATGTTGCAGAAAAGCCTGCTCTACTGTTATATCTGAACCAGATCTACAAGGTGAATAATTCATGCTATGGAAGATAATTGCTTTAAAGTTCTTTCTGTAAGAACTGTTAATGTGAGTAGAATTTGATCCTCAGAGATACTGAAGTGTCTGTGTACTTTATAGAATTTATAGAATTTAAATAGAATTTAAATAGAATAAATAGAATTTATAGAATTCTATTTATAGAAAAGTGAAGGAGTAATAGGCAAATGTGTGAGATAGATATTTCTTCTTGCCATTGGCCAGCCCACATGATACATATGCATAAACTAAAATTAGAATTTTAGGTTATTTTTCATCTCATTCACAGTTGTACTCTAATTTTAGACAAAGTGTACAGCATATCAGTAACTGCATTGTTTAAAATAATGTCTGAGGCTTATCTGACAGAATGCTAAAGAGAGGTTGTCTTATTTAATGAGAAATTGATTGGATTTTTGTACCTGCTGACATTTGGCAGAAAGCTTGCTCCCATTGCATTTCATCTGATACAACTGCACTGCACATTTTGTGGAAATATTTATTCTGCTAAATAAACAATGTCTGTCATGTTTATTTGCTATCATCAACAGTAAAGAAAAAAGCAGTCAAGAAATAGGTTGCAGACTAGCGCTTGGTAAAGCTGCCGTGAATGGCTTGGAAAAGATATTGGGATGCCCTGATGTATTTAGACCTAGAAAGGTCAGAGTGATGGCATATAATCAAAAGCACATATTTGCTTTTTGCTGCTTCATAACTTTCCTGATACTTTAATACTTTCTTGCATGTCTCATTTTACAGCATTGGAATTCTCTGAAAATCCATGTTGGTAATTACCTTTTTAGATAACATCACCAGCGTAGAAGTTGGGAGGAAGTGATTGCCAGAGGTTATATACCTGTCTTGCTAGCTTTGAATGTGCTTGGATTGGACAGACTTAAGGATGCAAGTTGTTGTGAAAATGATTGATGCATTGTTCATGGCATCATCATCATCATCATCATCATCATCATCATCATCATCCTGTAAATTATTTACAATATTTGACTGATAAGCTAGTGGTGCTATCTTATCTGTGTTTGTGTGAAGCCCAAAAACCATGCTAGGAAAACTCCCACACTGTAACACGTCAACCCTAAGTTACAAATATTTAGTACTATTACTACTTTCATGTTATACTATTTCTCCTACTGAAATGAGCCAGGGTAGTTCAGTGGTTAGAATGCAGTATTGCAGGGTAACCCTGCATTCCCACTGCCAGGAATTCAGTTCTGACCTGCTCAGGTTGACTTAGCCTTCAGTAAAACGAGGACCCAGATTGTTGGGAACAATATGCTGACATTTGTAAACTGCTCAGAGAGTGCTGTAAAGCACCATGAAATGATATATAAGTCTAAGTGCCATTTTTGTTGCCAGTGTTTACAGACCCAGGTACTGCTATTCTGTCTTAAGCTGTAATATGTGTGTTTGTTGTCAAAATAGTATTGGTTTTGAGTGTAATATACAGGGTGAAAAGACTTTGTTTGTTTTTTCAGTTTTCCTGTATCAGTTATGAGGATTTTTGTGTAAGCCCAATGAATATGATAACTGCAACTTTTAAGATTTTGAAACATCTCTGGTGAGCACAAAGCTGATGTTCTGGTTGCCCTCTTATAGCCTTATTTTATACCTTGAGTTATTACATTTATATTTGCTATTATTTCCATTGAACCTGCTGGTCTGACCTCCAGACAGCTCATAGTAATTAAAACTCTATGGCTCAGATGCCAACTGCTTAATTTTAACTGTGGTACCATGTGAAGGGAGAAGACATTGTTGTATTAATTCCTTCCTGTTTTTTATCCCCTCAAAGGGATAGAAAGAAAGATCATTTCTGGTGGGGATCAAAAGAACCTTTCCATCACAATTCCAAGTTAAATAATATTTAAATAGCACCAACAAGGTACATCTCTCCCTGTACAGTAGATGTTTTGCTTCCTAATGCGGAAGTTTAATGAGAAAGGGAGGGTAATGTAACAATAAGTTTGGATTATCTCTTAAATGTTTCTCAATGAGTCTATTTCAAACTGATCGAAGTCTTCATGAATATCTTTAATGCTTCCTCAGCCATTAGCAGTGTTTTTGGCTTTGCCACTGTTCTGCAGAAAAATAAAGAATGGAATTGATGGAATGACTATGTATTTTTCATAGTGAAGCTAATTCAGAATCATTAATGTAAAAATAGTCAGTGGCTAAATAATTAAATGTTCTTGAATATAGTGGATAAAAATACATGGCTAGCACCAGTGGTAGGATTCAAAAAGTTTTACCACTGGTTTGGTGGGTGTGGCTTGGTGGGTGCGTTTTGTATGCGTGCACACACTTTGCGTGCACACGCATGTGCCAAACATGCACTTTGCGCAGGGGCATTCCAACTCACCTCCTGCAAGCCTGCACTCTCCCGGTCGCTTCAGTAACTGCCACGCAGCACTCCACTGTGCCGCACAAAGCAGCTGCACTTCAAAAGCAGAAGATAAAGGTGAGTATGAGAGCCCGGGCAGGCGGGTGGGCCCTGTTGAGGTAATTTCCCATTAGGAGAATGAGTGCACACAGGGAGACGTAGTGAGAGTGATGTTGAATAATACATGACCAGCACACAGATACACTGAATAGTGAAATGTAGGTTTTTTACTTCCAGTAAATGGTTAAGCAAAGTCCAATAAGCAGTCCAAGTCATACACAGTTATAGCAGTCAGTTTTCAGTCCAGGGATAATCCAAATAACAAAGTCCAGTATCATAAACAATTCAATAATAGATTCACATCAATCCAAGAACAACGATGATCAGCAACAGTCAATAGGGAAAGGCAGAAACCAAAAACAGCGAACATCAGAACATCGACCAACTAGCAACTAGCAACACTCTCTGGGAAACCAGGTTTCTGGCTCCATCTTATGGCCGTTTGAGAAACCACACCCAATTACAATTTTAGCATTCTCTTAAAGAGACAGTATTAAATATCTATCCTGGTTTATATATTTCCAACCCAACTGTTAGATGACTATCAATTCCTAACAGGCCCAACAGCAGAGCGGTGGGGAGAACTGGTTCAGTCTCTGCTGCTCGTTGCTGCTAGCAGCTTGGCGGGACTGGGCAGAACTGGTAGAATACCACCACTGGCTAGCATAGAATTGTCATCAATAATGGCATCCCTGTGCTGTATTTTCTTCCATGTAAGAACACTGATGCAGCAAAGCCAACATCCCAGTGCAATAGAACTGATCAGATGTACAGGTCAAAGAGAAGGTCACTGACCTACAGTATGTAAACCTAAGAAGGTCAAATGTTTAATATAGAGAATAGGACAATTAACTTTGGGAAAAAGCTAGATGGAATAACTATATGTTCAACAGAGCCACACCTTTCCAGGAAGGCTGGGGAAACATTAGATCAGCCAGTAAATAGACTAATTAATTTCCCTCCTAGTTTTTTAAATAGGAGATATTTTTAGAATGAAAAAAGAAGAGAGATTTTAAAAGAAAATACTGCTTGAGAGACAAACAAAGAGATACCAAATCTCTCCATCTGGACATCATGATTGCTTTTGCTATGGCAACATCACAACATGTTTTTGCATTTCTGTCCTACATAGGTCCCTGTCCTATATTGTCAGCCTGATATTGAAGGAAATGCAAGGTAGTAGTTATCAGGCATGAATTAAATGGCTTTCAGTCTTAACAAGAGAGAAGGTGCAATAAAGACTTTTGATTAAAAGAAAAAAAATCTTTTCTATGTTCTTCCTTCATTTTCACTCATTTTTTCTTTTAGAATTAGTCACTTTTTCCACAGTTTTATTCACCTCTTAAAGGAATGCTCAGTTTTGCTGTTTTCACTTATAAAAGCAAAATATGAACTGCCTAGATTCTAGTTTATCACATGTTTAGAGGTACTCTTAATCCCATACAAAAATCAATTGGAGATGACAAAAAGCTTTACAATATGGAATAACCTGCTGCCTTTCTTTCCTGTTGTTTGAGAAGTTCTGTGTTTTCATCTGAGGCATCTCAACTTTGTTTTGCAATGATTCAGCTCACTATAATTAGCATAAATTACATTAAGAAGAAGAAGATGACGATTCTGATTATGTACTTCATGGATTTGATGAGCCTTTCAAGCTCCAGTTCACAACGTTTGAGCCTCCCCCACTCTTTTCTCCCTCCCCTCCCACTACCAAAATTTTATTGTCAGGTGGTTTACAAGTCCTTCTGATTTAGGACTTCTAAAGAAAATCTGTGAAAATAAACAGTGGAGACCCCCTGTAGGGAAGTTACAGAAATGACAGGTCATTTTATAACTCCCAAAGAAATATGCTTCACTATGGCTTTAGAAGGATATTTCTCTTTTCAGCTATTATTCAAATATTATAATGTGATAAGAGTGGCTGGTTTTAAAAAGTTGGTAGGTAAAGAAAAAAGAAAGACGGGTCTGGCTATTATTAATGGTAAGTTTTCAGTTAAACAATAAAAATGAAGATGATAGTATCTTCCCTGCAGTGTGACTGCAGAGCCCCATGTCAAATCATATCGTGACCAGCTGTAAGCTGAGGTGATATACCAGTCCAGTATTTGATTTTTTTTAAATATAAATAATGCTACTCTTCAATGGTTAGATGGTATAGACATTGATATTTGAACATAGATTTTTTTTTTGAGAGTTACATTTCATTGGGTTCACTAATCTAGTTGAAATGTTAAGTTATAGTGCTAGTCCATGTATAATGATAACAATAATAGCACTTAAACTTATATACTGCTTCACAGTGCTTTACAGCCTTCTCTAAGCAGTTTACAGAGTCAGCATTTTGGCCCCAACAATCTGGGCCCTCATTTTTTCCAACCTCAGAAGGATGGAAAGCTGAGTTTACCTTTAGAAGATAGAATCAAACTCCTGACTGTGGGCAGAGTTAGCTACAGTACTGCATGCTAACCACTGCGTCACCATGGTACGGTATGATATGCCGTAGGAGAAAGAAAGAAAGAAAGAAAGAAAGAAAGAAAGAAAGAAAGAAAGAAAGAAAGAAAGAAAGAAAGAAAGAAAGAAAGAAAGAAAGAAAGAAGGAGAGAGAGAGGGAGAGAGAGAGAGAAATAGGGAGGGAGGGAGGGAGGGAGGGAGGGAAGGAAGGAAGATGAAATTGTGATGTAGATGATTTAATTACAGCATTGATGAAAGAGGCATTTACATTTACATACTCTGGCCATATCATTAGAAATTTGTTCTTATTAAAACTCATGTTTGTTACATCTTTATTTTTATTTCTTTCAGATGGTTGAAACTGCAGCCTGTTTTAAGTATGCGTGGAAAAAATAAATCTGCATTTAGAAATACCTGTATGAAATATGCAATTCAAAACTTAGCAAGTTGACAGATCTGATATCTGGAAATGAATACTCTGACAGGGTCAACTTCTTACATCTAAATGTCATCAGTGAATATCAAGAAATAGGTTTTCTCTTTAATGCTATGTCCAGTGTTTCACTCTCTAGCCCTGCTCCTGTTCAGGTACACAGAAGCAGTAGGACTTATTTGTGCTTCTTTTTATTGGCTAAAGCTTTATCTTTCAGGAAGCATCTAAGCCTTAGGATACAATTCTGGAATATCTGTAGCAGCAAAACATACTTTGGTTGCAATTGAAATCAAAATTGTCATTATGTTTATAATTATATGCATCATCGCAACCAGAGGTGGTATTCAGCGGGTTCTGACCAATTCTGGAGAACCGGTAGAAATTTTACTGGTAGAAACTGGTAGAAATTTTGAGAGGTTCAGAGAACCGGCAAATGCCACTGACTGGAGATTTTGCAGTATCCTTCCCCTGCCATGCCCACCAAGCCACAGCCACAGAAACGATAGTAAAAACATTTGAATCCCACCACTGATTGCCACCATCATTAAGCATAGCTTGAGATCAAAAACAGGGCTTTAAGATTTTAGACCATGACTTATACAAATAATGATATGAATGGTTGCAATTCCTTGGAAAAGAAGAGAGCTCACTTAATTTCTGTAAAGATAAGACAGCAGCTTGCTTATCACCTTGGTTGAAGACTTTTTCTGATCACGGAGAACTTATTAGTAATCAACACACTAGCAACAAAAATAAAGGGAAAGAAAACCACACACACACACATTTTAAAAAATAGGTGTATCATTATTTTCAAATTCATTTCTGAAAAGTTGAGAGGAGATAGGAAAGCACTTCTTGGACTCTGTTATCCCAAAGATGCTTTTTTCAAAAGTCAACTGGATTTTCTTGTTTTTTTTCCCTTGAAGATGTTTCAGTTCTCATCCAAGAAGCTTCTTCAGTTCTAACTGAAGTGAAATGTCTTCAAGGGATAAAAACAAGAGTCCAGTCAACTTTTGAAAAAGCACCTTTGGGACATGGGCTGTTGGTCTGAGCTCCAAGCTTGGCAATTTGGTTGCAAACTTTTTGTCACCAATCAAGGCAACATTGTCAGTGCGCTTTGAATTGTGCTCGTCTATCATTGCTCTGACAGAGGGGCACAATTCAAAGCACACATTTTGCAACCAAATTGCCAAGCTTGCAGCTCAGACCAATAGCCCAAATACTGACCCAGGCTACTTATATTCAAATATATTTCAACCATTGGGACAACCATATCCTGGATGACTGAGAATTTCCATTGACATTTGGACTTTGTTCCACACTATCCTTAATAATCTGGTGAATGCAAATTCCATGCTGATTTTATGAGGCTTCCATTCTAGCATGTCAGTTAGAAATCACACACTAATAGCTAATTATTATTTAAACATGCATAATAATGGACTCAGTCATGGAATTTGAAAAAAAATGTCAGCTGGATTCATGTATTAATAAATGTGCAATAAGCAAAATAGTAATTTCTACTCATGCTTCTTGTCTATAGCTCATTATCTTTTATCTCTTCGGATTCACATTTTTAAAATGAGATTGACTCTTCTATGATAATTATCAAGCACACCTTGAAAGGAGGCTGTGCAAATTATTATTAGAAGGGGTTTGATAAATATGGCAAGTTATATTGAACAATAGAAGGGGGATTATAAAAGGTAGAAGATAAAAAATGTAGAGATTAAACACACACTGAAAAAACCAAGAATAATCCACATTTAGCCCCTTTATTTTTTAATAGTAATTCTATTAAAATTATATTAAAGCTTGCAACAATAAATAATACACTAAAAAATAACCAAGTAAAAGAAAAATAGAAGAAAAAAAGAAAGAGAAATGAAAGAAAAATAAGAATATAATAAAGATAAGAGAAAAGAAAATGTATAAATGAATAATTTTAATAACATCACTTTCTCTTAAAATACAGCAAATGACCTTATTCCAATATACCATTTTTTATTCATAAACAAATCCTTAAAACACCTCCATTTCACTCCTAATCATTAAAGATTATCAGAGATAACAACGCATCTATTTTGATCTTGATAAAATAAACCCAATTTATATTCCTTCTTTTTATTTTTAAAATCTTGATCTTTAGTCTTTTCAAATTATGTTGTTGTTTTTCTTTGTCCCTTCTTACAAAATTCTTCAAAACTTAGAAAGTCTCTTTTGTAAATCCAGTACAGGAAGATTATCCAGGCTAGACTCTTGGTTTACATATTCCTTTTAATTATTAAGACATCATCCAATGTATTTTGTATGTCCAGTGTAGCATCTCTTTCTGTATCATTCTTGTAGCCTGCCATTTTTCAATCCACTTTCAGATCAGTCTCAATCTTCTCAGGTAAAACTTTTTTCAAAGTTCTAATCACCCTTTTGTTGTTTATTCATCAATCAGTCCTCAAACTTGTACTTCTTTTGCTAAGGATTGAAGGAAATTTAGCTGACCATACTAGCTGAGCCAAAGACTCCTAACAGATGAAAAGCAGTAAATAAACAATTTCCAAAAGTTATTGTAAAAGGAAATTTGCTAACCTAGTGTCCTTTTTAAAATGTCAATCATAATTATAATACATTATAATAAAATATAAAACATGATGAAGCCATAAACAGCAAATTAATTTAGATAAAACATGGACATTACAGATTCAAAAAATGCTTTGTGCATATTTATCTTCTGGTTAGAAAAAACACATTGGAATTCCTCTGTCAGGATAATAAACAAATATCAAGTCCCCTTAGCCAACCAACTAATCAAACAAACACACAAAAAGCTATATCAATGCATTTATAAAACATGACTCTTCTATTCCTCTATCCAGCAGTCCTAATTATTAAATCCCAATCTCACCACATTAATAAATGAAGATAAAGTTTATCTCCTCTGCACAACTCACTCCAATCAAACCAAGAAATTATAATGAAATCAATAAAATACAAAAATAAAGGAAAAAATGACAAGTGTAATGAAGTGAGAGGATAAAGCCACAAGTGAAGAAGATATAACTGAGCAAAAGTTAAAACACATATAGGGATTGCTTGTAGAGATGCTGAATGCCTTGCTTAATATGTGTATGAAAATGGCACCTGTATCTGCTCATTGGAAAAATGCCATTACTGCTCCTGTTTAGGTAGCATGTGTGAACGTAGAAAGTGTGTGTGTGTGTGTGTGTGTGTGTGTGATGTTAGGTGAATTTGGGTTCTTTGGCAGAAGTCTCAGTGAAAGTGGAGAAGTGATAATGGGGAAAAAATTTAAGAAACATGCTTTTCCAGGCAGAGTTGAATGGACTTGATTGTTCTTCGCTGAAATAGATTTATTTGTTCTATTAATAGTATATTTCCATTTGCCTGTATAAATGTCATTTTAAACAGAAATACCGAATATGGATATTTTAAATGTTTCTATATTTTTAAAGATAGTGTAGGAAATAATTAAGCCTACACAAGATGGTTGTGTCACCCTACTGCAACAGGTCATTTCACACCATGGAGGAGGCATCAAGATTCCCTTTGCTGAATATAGGGATGACATGATTCCCCTTAATATAAACTTTAAACCAGTTTAACATCTTGTGCGCAAGAAAGGCATCTGTGCATGTGTCGTATATGTGCAAAAACCTCTACTGTGGAAAGGAGGGCTGCAAAATGTACAACTCAAACCCACAAAATGTTACTCCTAGAAGTAGGGAAATATTTGATTTGTGAAGCAGCTTTGAAGAGATCATTTATATACTGCTGTTCTTTGCACAGCTCTATTTTACATTGAGGTGCATAATGTGCTACCTGTTGTATTTATTTTTTGTTTTTCTTTCTTATATTTGTTTGTTTATGGCATTTTTACTCTTTATCCTTTTATTTTGCAAAAAAAAAAGAAAAAGGGTTTTGGTTAGCTCTTGTAAGCAGGACAATTTATATGCTGTTGTGAGAGAGCTCTGCTTCTTAAGGACTGTGCATCATCTTTGGATAGTTGCCCAATCTTAATCAGACTTTAATTTACTCATTATTTTTTTGAGTTGTCAAGTAAACAGGTGTTTTCAACAGCTGGATTGGCAACCTTCTCCATGGGTGAAACATAGCCAGTTGTCTGGAAATACAATGCACTGGCTTCAAAAAAGACCTTTGGGGATTTCAGCTGCCTAGAAAATAAGAGTGCTAAGCTATTTCTGTCACATATATTTTATTAAGATTTCTTTGCAAACACATTCCTGACAGCCATTGTTCTGCTGCTTTTGTTGACTCCTCTGACTACAAAGGCTAATGACTCCGTGGGACGTATCTGCCTATTTGTCCATAAATAAGCACCCTGTCCCCTTTGCCTTCTCCTTTGGAAAAGGCCAGGGTGTCTCCATCCACCAAGCGAACGATGCAATTTTTTCTTCCATTTTGTAAGCCCTTTGAAGTTTGAACTGAAGAGCCAATCTGTGATGACAAGCCAAGAGCTAGATTGGCTAAGCTACTGTTCCGTCTTCCAACCCTATTGAGAATCTTCACCATAAATCCATCAAGCAACTCACAGGAACGATTGGGCCACCCTTCCATGTGCATATTTTATGAGGACTGATGTAGGGTTTCCTATTATCATTTTCTGCATGTGTTGGTTATCTTAGCATTGCAGATGAGGAGCTATGGAGTCAGCTATTGCCAAGGAACTGATGCTGCGTGCAATTAAAAAAACCATGGGAGGAAAAAAAAGAAGTTTAAAGGAAACAAGATATAAAACTATAAATGAGACTTAATGGTGACTTGTCATGCAGTATTAGTTCAATGGGAAAACAAATAAGAATGGAATGCAAAAATGCAGAATATAATTCTGTCATTATGTAGAATGATTTCTAGTAGCCATTGTACAAAGAAGAGCAGTGGGGACAGGTAGAAATTATCTATTTTCAGGACTCAATTATTGTTGTCCAGTTCAAAATATAAAATCATATTTTACTAAAACTTTGCATTGTACAAAATAAATGTTTAGCGTTTCAGGCCAATTATCCAATCATGATTGCAGAACTACTTCCAGAAAGGGGTTTGGACTGCTTACCTTGTTTTTCCTTCCATCTCAGGTTAAAAACAGGTCACCAGGACTGTTCATTCAAGGCACAAATGGAAATTATTAGGTGCATCTACCACAACATTCAAATATGTGTCAAGCACAAGTTTGGCATTCTATAACCTGAATCATACATAGGTCAGCTAGTTTGCACTGACATATAAATATATGTTCTTGGTTGTGAAAATTCAGAGATTAGGCATACATAAACAGGGCTGTTCTCAGGGGATGGGTACGGTAACAAATTGTATGGTTATAGCTGTCATGAAAAATGAGGGCTGTTGACTTTCTCTTTCCATCTTTCCTTTTTTCCTTGCTTCTTCAGTTTTTCAATTAACAAACTGACCATTCATCCCAATCTGTGTATAAATAAGGTGATGAATATTTAAATAATGCTTTTATTTTTATTCATTAGATTGATTTCTTACATCCTAAAATTACTTACAAAGCAATCAGTAAATAATATAGCATTCCAAACAAAACAAACAAAATATTATTATTGGAATCATAGTGAAATTGAATTATGAGTCAGGATAATAAATTAAAATGCTGAAATCAATCAGCAATAATTCTTCTAATTTAATAACATAAAATCCAAAATTATATTTTCTCTCTCCTTTTTTAAAAAATGGGGAGTGGGACTGGTCTAAGGACCATCAGAAGTTGATCCATTCAAGGCCCCCTTTCTCTTTTAATAGTTCTAGTTTGGGGCATGGTGTCATGGAACCAGATAAACTCAAACTGAAACATACTCACCTATGGAACAGACTTCATAGTATTCCTTATTTATCAAATTTAGTTTAAAAACCACTGTTTTTAAGAGCCAAACTGGGCAATTCAAGTTGGAACCATCAGAACTGTCTGTTTACACATGGAGAATCTAATCATATACAACAGGATTAATTTCACCAGGACTATACCAGATAGAAATAAAATAAGAAGTGAGTTACTCCCTTTTCTGCATATCCTGGTCACAATTCTATTTACCATTCCCCCATAGCAAGGATTTAAAAAGTGAGAGAGACAAGGCAACTGATTTTGTCTGGTGTTCTTCTAGATATAAAAACCTAAAAAGTAATTTAGTATGCTTGTGCCTTTCTCAAAATAAATACTAAATGCCTGATTTAAATTTATCCTGCTTATTTGTGGAACAGATGGTTGAATCATGCGTACCTACAGTTTGTGTAGGTATTTGTCTTTCCAAGAAAATTAGGAGCAAGATTCCTGAAGCTCCTGCCTAGGTCTTGCTGTTCCTCAGAAGAAGACGTTGTGGGAAACATGGCTAGCAGTATGCCCATGTCATCACTGTAATTTGACCACAATGGCAGCAAATAACAGTTTTAACATTGGAGTTTGCAGCAATTACAACTGGCAGTGGTAGAATGCTCACTAAGATCATCTTTCCCACAATCACTCATTCCAAATGTGGACTATGGCTTTCCTTGACATAAGGCATTTAGAAGCAAAACAGCTCTGACAAACTGAACGTTCCCAATAAAGCCGCCAATTGCACAGGAAGCTGCAAAAAGGCAAGCCTGCAAAGAAGGAAAAGGATTTGCTTTTGCATCTTTTCAAATCAGATTCTTGTGCTGCCTTGTTCACTTCCACAACATACAAGGAAGCCTCACCAGAAGACTCACATCAGTCTGGATGAAAAGTGATATAATATAAATGAATTTGATGTCATTTCCAAGACATTCTAAGAGGTACACATAAAAGATTATTATGGAAAGAACCATTATTGTAGGAAGTATACTGGTCTCTCCGTTTCTCCCACTCTCTCCTTCTCTATCTCTTTCTCTTTGCATCTGTATAAGGTTGATTAAGATAACTGACAATTCATTCTGTCATGAAATTTGGGACATATACCCATAATGATTACTTTCAGAAAAAAGGTCATTTTCCTTCCAGCCTCCAAAGATTAAAAAAAGAAAAACCTTGATCCTGCGAGACTTGGCTGAATTCTTGAAATTTCAAGTGACTGTCAGAAAGTTCTTCCATTTAAAAACTACTATTAGATAAAGGAATAGAGCATGTGGCCCCTAATTATTTGTAATCCTAGTGTTTTAAGCTGAAAACTGTACTTAAAGGAAGGAACTTCATTCTATTATCAAGCTGCTTTTGACTGCAAAAAAGAAAAAAAAAGGAAGGTAAATAGTAGCAATCTCATAATACTGGATTGTATCCAGATTTGTCCATCTAAGAGACAGAATTCCTAGAATAGGGGTATCAAACTCGCAGCCTGTGGACCGAATGCATCACGTGCTGGCCTCACCCCCATCCAATTTAGTGAAGGGGGGAAAAGTCTTGATATGTCATGTGACATTGCCATGATGACACGAGTTTGACACCCCTGTCCTAGAAGATTTCCACTTTGTATAGGTTTCCAATGTTCTGAATAAGATTAGTTGGAGAAGACAATGAAGCCCTTGGTGTAAACTGACCCAACGTGTAGCAAAGAAACAGCTCTGCGTCAGAGATGGGAAACCTTTGCTGAGCTGTCCCATCAAACATGGTCAATGATGGAAGATGTTGGCGGTTATACCTCAGCAACATCTGGAGGGCTGCTAGTTGCCCCTCTGGGTAAGTCATAGAAGTACAAAATATGCCAATAATGATCTTGCCAACAATTAGTGGAGTATTTTAAGAAAAATATTTTTTTCTAAATTCTTCTCATTTTAAGCCATGTCGTCTTTTGCAGAAAATCTGTTTATGTATTTCCGCTTTAGATGGCCTCAATGGAATCTGAATAGTCAAAACTTTAAGACAATTCTGGCATTATTTTTTTAATTATACTTTTAAATACATATGAAATAAATTAGCCATTCATAAGCTGGCAGAACTCAGTCAGCCAAGAAAAATTATCAGTTAAACTATAAAAAAAGGGACCCAAGTATTTAAACATTAAAATTACTATATTTGAATGCCAAACAAAATGGGGATTTGAGAACATAGTGAATGTAACAATAAATGCTTTTCTTTGCCAGTCTTTGAAAAGGACATCAGTACCGAAGGATCATCAGCAAAGGTTTGTATTTAATTTGAAGCTACTTAACGTTGGAGATGGATAGCTAAAATTCAAAGACACTTACAAAAAAACAGATTATGAATGGTCTTTAAATAATCTTTTCTTCATATTCAGATTTTGTTTAGACTTATTGTTTTTGTATTTTTATTTTTTTTCTAACAATAATAACAATGTGTCTACTATAAAATTACCCCTACCAAACAAGTATTCCATTACCAAATTAACAACCCAACTTCCCACAAGACAAGCTGTGTAAGAACATTATTTAGATTATTACAAACACCCTGCAGCAACTTTGAACATCAGAATAAAGGAAAGAGTTGGCCTATATAACATCTTCTAACAAAATGGATAGCCACTCAACTTCATCAAGAAGTATCTGACCATTCAACCCAATATGGCAAAACTAACACAATCTGTGAAAAAAATAATATTGTTACACATTCAAAACATCTCAGAACCCACCACCAAACTATACAATATATAGTGTAAGGACTGTAAGAGCCATTAGGACAAACAGGCAGAAGACTAACAAAGTACATTCATATTCATCAACTAGCAGTCAAAAGACCTGATGAAAACTCCTTAATTTCACAACATATGGACAGACTTAACTATAGTTCCAAGTGGGAAACTGTGAGCATCCTAGGCCAAGCCAAGTCCAAAAATGTTAGAGAGTTTCTGGAAATCTGGCACTTGGACAAATTGGCCATTAACAAGCATATAGAGATAAACAACATCTACATACTAGTCAAAAAAGAAAATCAAACAATCAAAAGGAAACAAGAAGACCAGAACAGTTCAATGTGAGATATTGTTCTCATTTTTTTCATTTATAACATTTTTATAAAGGTATTTTTACAATAATAGAAATCTTCATGACAAACAATCACCACCTTTTATAAAAATGGAGACTGGTCCTCAACTTACAACCACAATTGGGATTGGAACTTCCATTGCTAAGTGATATGGTTATTAAATGAATCATCACATGATCATTCCAGAAAGAAACAGAATAACAGACTTGGAAGGGAGTTGGAAGAAAGAAGGAAGGAAGGAAGGAAGGAAGATCATTTTTAAGGGACTTTTTTTACTTTAGTATGCAATTTGTAGAAAAGTTGCATTATTTTTTTAAATAGTACTTGATGCAAATAACCTACAGCATTCTGCAATAAGATAGAGGGTTTTCTCCACTATTGTTCTAATTAAGTGTTGGATTTATTTTTAAATTTTATTTCTTCTGTGATGTTTGCAGTATTCATTCCTAAAATAGGAATAAAGGCTGTGAAGTTATTTTTGAAACAACAAATTAGAATAAATTTAACAGTCCCTTATTTCCCTCCCACTTTCCCCCTTATTGGAATTTCTCCAGAAGTCAAAAATCAAATGGAATTTCCCCCAAAGTGGAAATTCTAATTCATCACAGAAGTGAAAGTCTTTTTCTGTGATTTCTTTCCATTTAACTGAGTTTAGGATTTTGTACTTCCCTCTCAAACAAAGTGTTAAATCTTCTGCTCCGATCTTGGCAATCTTCCGTAGGCATGAAGGTCATTTATTTTAATTAAATAGAATTCTTTTTTTATACTTGCTTGAAAATGAGGATTAGTCTCAACAAGTTTCATTAAATAAACAGAGCAAATTAACATTTATAATACATCTTCGTCCCAATCTGAATTGGTCTCATCAAAAGCCTATTAGCTGGCAGGCAGGGAGCTGCCTAGATGAGATGCAGTAAAAGATATGCTGGGATGCACACAGAACTTTTCATGTGTTCAGTAAATGGTGGTGAAGAATGCATACTTCCCTTGCTCTCACCTCCTGAAATCTGAATGTCAATAGGTTGATCAAGCTAAAAACAATGTTTCAGGAAAATGATTGCTAAAACAAAGGTGTCTTAATAAATTGACAGATTCAAAAACAAAGGGGCTGTTTTATGATTTAGATGCATTACAGTCTTTTCCCTTTTAGTCCTCTCTGGTGGATTAAAGTCTGGTCGAAAGGACTATCCCTGCAGATTGTGAAGTACAATCCCAATTAGCATATTCTACTTTAATCTGGATGCTTTAATCAGGGGTTCGTAAACTTTTTGCCACCAAAACTCCCTTTAGAGTAACCTTAATGTGCACATCTCTTCCAAAGATCCAAATACCAAAATGAACACTTGAAACTGGTATTTTGGAAAAAGTGGATTGATTGTAACTACCACAAGCTTCTTCACACCTCTTCTGGACTCTGTCTGCCTCTTCCTGTAATGGAGGTAAACCTCACAGTTGGAAAATCTCAGTCTAAACTAACACAGGTGGAAATATATAGCAAGCAGTTCTCATATGAATTGGGTTGCGTTCAAATGGCATTAAACTTAATCTCCTTCTATAGCAATGATGGCGAACTTTTTTATTGTGGTGTGCAGAAAGTGCACATGCGCATGATATCTGGCACCCACAATACAATGCCCCCCACCCCTGCTCATGCATGAGCAACACCCCAGCCTTGTCCCCTTACCTGCTCTGTGCATATGTGCGCCTCCCAGCTGATTTTTGGCCCGTTGGAGGCTGGTTTTGCCCTCCCAAGGCTCGAGGGAAGCCTCTGCAGTCTCAGGAGGCCAAAACATGGGCCTTCTGAAAATACTGGAAGTGCCCATTTTCAGCCCCCAGAGGGCCTCTGGAGCTCGGGGAGGCTCTTTTCACCCTCCTGGAGACTCAAGAGAAGCCTCTGGAGCCTCTGGAGCCCCTGGAGCCTGAAAATGGAAAATACTTCTGGTATTTCCTGAAGGCCCATTTTTCAGCCTCCCAAGGTTGCAGAGGCTTCCCTTGAACCTCAGGAGGGCAAAAATGGCCTCAAATGGCTAAAAATCAGCTGGGAGGTGTGCCTGCAAAAATGGCTCTGCATGCCACCTGTGGCATGCGTGCCATAGGTTCACCATCATAGTTCTATAGGTTCTGTCTTGGACTTTGTACCTTTTTATAAGGAGGATGCTGATTTTTATAGGGAAGCCCTCTCGCATGTGACTGAGTGGCTTAAGTGTTCTCCCAACCACTTGGGAGTGACTCATCGATAAGAGTATTAAAGATAATTGTGCATTAGGCACCTAAATACATCCTATATTCAGATATAGCTGGTTCGATAATAATGCCGCTTTCGTTTTTAATGCTTGGCAGTTATGCCGGAAATATTCTGGTCAGCAGAAAGCAAAGCAATTGAGATTTAAATGCAGATGAGCAAACTGGAATGTGGAAAGTACCGCAGGTGTGTGAAAGCAGCAATTCTGACCAGTTTTTTTGCCAAGATACAGTAATGGTTGGTGGGAAGGGGGAAGCTCTTTATGTATCAATGAATTTCCCTCCAATCTGAAGGGGTGGGGGAGGGAAGAAAGCACATTGGTGTTGCTGAACCATGAAATGTTGTTTCTGAAAGAGGAGATTAGATGCTAACTTTGAATCAGGATTTTACTGATTCTGAGCTTCCGATCTCAAGTTCAAATTCTGGAACTCTCTTTAGGGAATTTTAAAAATCCTTCCCACAGGAAACCAGAAGGATTCTCAACTGGCTGACAAACTGTACTCAACGAGTAGTCCTTAAGGGGTCTAAGTCTACATGGAGGGAAGTAAGCAGTGGAGTGCCACAAGATTCCATCGTAGGCCCAGTACTCTTCAATATCTTCATTAATGACTTAGATGAGGGAATAGAAGGGGAACTTACCAAATTTGCAGAAGATACTAAGCTGGCAGGAATAGCTAACACCCAAGAAGATAGACTCAAGATCCAGATGGATCTTGACAGACTAGAACACTGGGCCATATCTAACAAAATGAAATTCAATGTAGAGAAAAGTAAAGCCCTACACCTAGGCAAGAAAAACCAAAAATACACACACAGACTGGGTGAATCCAGGCTTAATAGCAGTAACTTTGAGATGGATCTTGGAGTCTTAGTGGCCAACCAGCTAAATATAAGCCAGCAACGTGCAGCAGCAGCCAAAAAAGCTAATGCAATCCTAAATTGCATTAACAGAGGGATACAATCAAGATCAAGTAATGTACTAATACCACTCTATAAAGCCTTAGTAAGACCACACCTAGAGTACTGCATCCATTTCTGGTCACCACACTATAAAAAAGATGTTGAGACTCCAGAAAAAGTGCAGAGAAGAGCAACCAGGATGATTAGGGGACTGGAGACTAAAACATATGAAGAACGGTTACAGGAACCAGGGATGGCTAGCCTAGTGAAGAGAAGGACCAGGGGAGACATGATTGCAGTCTTCCAATATTTGAGGGGCTGCCACAGAGAGGAAGGGGTCAAGCTATTTTCTAAAGCTCCTATAGGCCAGACAAGGAATAATGGATGGAAACTGAACAAGGAGAGATTTAACCTGGAAATAAGGAAAAAGTTTCTGAAAGTGAGAACAATCAACCAATGGAACAACTTGCCCTTGTTGTGGGAGTGTCATCACTTGAAACCTTCAAGAAGAGATTGGACTGCCATTTGTCAGAAATGGTGTAGGGTCTCCTGCTTGGGCAGGGGGTTGGACTAGATCAATGGTTGCCAACCAGTGGGCTGGGGACCACTGGTAGTCCACGAGGACATTTTGGTGGTCTGCAGAGAAATGTCCCAGAAAGCACTGCCCCCCAAAGGAATAAAATCAGACTGTGCCGCCCATATGGCCTGCCGACCTGCTGGCCCCCACCCTTCAGCCAAGCTCAAACCTTACCTTGAGTAGAGCCACATGAGCTGGAACAGGAAGGTAAGACCAATGGCAGGGGAGGGAAATCCGCTCCGGGGTGGCTTGCTGATATTGGTGGGAAAGTCAGTCCCATATTCCAGAGCTGCAATAGTCACAAGACTGTCCTTTTGGTCATACCAGAGCAGTACATAGCAGGCCAGTGCACCCAGGTGGAGAAGCAGCTGCTCTGGTATGACAGTCCTGTAACTACTGAAGCTCTGGAATATGGGACTGACTTTCCGACCAACATCAGCAAGCCACCATCAGTCAAAATTCATATTAGTGATCCGCAGAATATGAAATTATGAGTTTGATGGTCCCTGAGGTCCAAAATTTTGGCAACCCCTGGATTAGATGACTTACAAGGTCCCTTCCAATTCTGATTATCTGTTATCTGATTAAAAATTCTTCCCACAGAACTAGAAAAACCCATTGTCTACATCCATCAACATTGCAGAACGGCACCTAGATTAACATCCTTTCTTGCATCTCGATGTTCATCAACTCTCCATTAAATTGTCTGGATACATGTTTAAAACATTTGGTTACACATATCCTCATCAAAGGTATGTGGATATTATGCATTTTAATTACTTGTCAAGGTGTTAGAAAAACAGAAAACAAATACACACGCATAAAAATGCCAATAGGAAGAAGTTAGATCAATTCCTATGATACTTCACACACAGTTATTTCAGCAAATAACCAGGGGTGGGATTCTACCAGTTCTGTCCACTTCTGTAGAACCAGTTGCTATGAAAAGCAGCAAACAGAGAGCATACATAGAGCCAGTTCTATGCCTGCTGCTGTTGTGGCCCACACGCCTGCCCGGGCTCTTATCTGACCTTTATTTCCTGCATTTTCAACCACAGCTGCTTTGCATGACACAGCTGTGGTTGAAAAAGCAGGGAAAAAGGGCTTTTCCAACCGCTGCGCACTTGCATGCAGCACTGCTCAGCTGTCCGGGCAGCTCAGCAGGTCATAAATTGCACTTGCACGACTCGCGCATGCGCAACGCAGAGTGACAGAACTGGTAGTTATACCGGTCAGATCCCATCCCTGCAAATAACTGTTCACTCATGGCATAGTTAAACATCAGTCTGATAATGTATCCCATTTAGAACACATGACTATTAATTTTTTGCTTTTTCAGCATACACAGTCCACTCTCACTATTTAATATGGTGGCATACTTTAAAAAAGAGAACACTGATTCAATTTTCAGTCAAAAAGTGTTTGAACGATTTTTTACTTCAGCAGACTCTATTTATGCAACTGATTTTTCACTGTTATTTGCTTACATTATCAGTCCTTCTCAAAGTGGCCTTAAGGTACACAACCAGGTTCATTGACATATATTATATTTCTTCAATTGATAAACTGCATTCTGTATCTGCATCACAGCCTAGCTTGATGAAATAAAAAAAGAGTGAGTTAAACTATGGGGATTGAGTTTGATGTGTTAAATTAATTGGAAATTTAATTTTAAGTTTTATTCCTAACGATATATGCATTTTAGCTGGCAAAATTGCTCATAATTTTAATTTTCTGGAAAATAACCATTTTAAACATTCCCTTTCTCTAAGCTCTCAAGAGTCATTTGATTTGCAACTAGTAGTCTTACTAATGCATACATGACAAGGAAGAAAAAGTTAGTGTTATACTTTTTCTAAGAAATCTCTTGATATTAATCTTCTTGATATGAAGCAGATGTAAGTGGCTACTCAACGATACTGAAATTGAAATGAAGGGCAAAAGTCGGACTTTCTTTTGGCTATACCATTTAATTCTTTTCCTGAATTAAATGGATTATTCAGAGAGGGAGAGGGAGGTCTGTCAGAATTTAGCCAGTGGGGACTTCAGATTATAGCAAGCATCTGTATTATATTCTCTCCTGTGGGACAATTTCTGAATCAATGAGCTGTCTAGGAAAAGAAGACATATAGCTGCTGTAGCTTCATATTTTTTTTCTTTTCCCAGGGTGTCCTTACTGGAAAAAAAAAAATCTCAATTATGCCTACATAAACTACTGTACATTTTCTTCTCTATCCCAATAATGATATAATCAACTGAGACATTCCTTTAAAAAACTTACTATCAATACTTTGGCCCTGTCTTTTCATCATTCAACTTCTTCCCCCACCTCCCATAAAAATTAATTTAAAACCCTGCATCTTTATGGAATTATATACTCACAGTGCAATGGAAACTTTAAAGTTTCCTTAAAGTTAATTCACATTACAGTTGGTGAGAAATAAGGAAGGAGACTGCATGTTGTTAGTGCTTTATTTTTATAGGCTGCTGAATGTTTAACTTCATCTTTGCCAGTCAAAATGAGGTGGGGGGGACTGTGTGTGGCCCCTGCACCCCCTTTTGGCTGGCAGAGTCCTGGAGGAGGCGGACCAGGCTGAAAACAGGGAGTCGGGAGGCCGCACGCACCCCTCATGCCCTGTTTTGACTGCCAGAGGCACTGTGGGCTGGTCTTTTGCTGTTTCCAGGCCGGCCACACAGGCCAGATTTAAGCATCCTTGAGTTTGACACCCCTGAGCTACAGGGCCATCTCCTCCCACAGCAGCAGAGGTGTGCATTAAAAGTTGGACTGAAAACTTTACATTCCAACAATGGTAGAGTAGGACTAGTTGTAAAATGTAATAGCACCTTTCAAGAGTATTGAAGCCACAACGAACTCTATGACTGGGTCGGTTGATTGGGTTCCTGTTCTGATGGTTTTCTACTTCTTCCTTGGTTTTGGGAGTTTTTCTAGAAAGTATTAATCCTGGACAACATGACTCTCTGGCAAAAGAAAATGAGCTTAGTAACAGTGATTGGCATCATGTGTTCTGAATCAACTCCCGCACAATGGAAACTGTGACTATGGAGAGATTCAGATGGCTAATAGATCAGTGCAGTTCCCATACACTAAGTCCCCATGAGGATGTATGCTAGATATACCAACATGCTAATGTGGAGGTTGCTTCCATATGAAGCCAACAATCACACCTCTTTTTACCTGCTATAGCTGCCTGCCACATGATAGGGGACAACGGGGTCATTTTGTAATCAGAAGACTCCAGGTTTCTGAAAACTAAAATAATTTCAAATATTTCTAAAACAAGTTTTCTTATGGTTGTACTGCATACAATTCAGGCACAAGTGATGTACTATCTTCAACTTCCAGAAGTTTTCTCTGCCTCCCACTAGGTGGCAAAGTCCAACAGAGCTACACATTGTTTTCTCTCTCCAGTGCTATTACATTTTCTCATTCTCTCCCTCTTTCATTCTCTCTCTGTCTCTCAGTAATTTTTGAAAAAAATCACTTGTGCTAAAGGACAAACTATTCACCATAATACTTTTCAACATTTTAAGTTCATTATTTCCCAGCTAAAAAAGAGACCTTGAATAAAGAACGAACAACACATTTAGCAATGATGATACTAGCTTTGGGCAAAATTGGCTAGGAAAGCAATTTCCTTTCTTTTTCAGTTATCTGGGAAAGAGAGGCCATGTTTTTCCCAGCGCATTTTGCAGAATAACGAATCAGTAGCAGTCATAATTCAGGAACAGAAACGTTCTTCTCATTAACTTGCAGAGAATGATAAGGCTACTGGAACAGGGAAAATGTAGCGTGATTTTCCTCAAGTAACATTTGACCTTCCAAGATTCTATAGAGTAAAAAGTTGTATTTGAGGGCATGTTTATGTGTGAGGATACTCTCTACACAATTGTCTTTTTTTTTAAAAAAAGAAACATATTGCAACAAAAATCAAATGGCAGAAAATGCTTGTACCAATCAATTGGATGTATTCCTCAGTCCCACAGGTGTGGTTTAAAAATATTCAGCAGAAATGCCTGTCGACATAATGTTTTTGTTGTTGTTGTTAATGACTCATTCTTTTGCTCATCTGGAAATTAACTATGGTATACCTTTGTGGTTTAACAAAGAACAGAGATAGCTATCCATAATGACTCTTGACCAATCTAGTTAAACTTACATTTTCTGTTGTAGGCTTTATGTGTACAATGTATTTAGCTGCTGTTTGCCTAAGCAAGTTTCTCTCAACTCCATTCCTTGTCTTTTTGTCATATACCAAATGATAACAATGAGGCAGGACATAAAGAAGAAACATATTAAATATTGACATGATTTTTCTAGATAGTGAAATGTGTGTATTAGTAAGAGGAAAGAACAGGAAAATGGAAAGTATCAGACCATAGGTTCATCTGTTGGTCACTCATATGTGTCAAGCAGGAAGTTTCATTGCATATGTCTCGCTTGCAACAAACCACAAGCGAACTGCCAGAAACTTAGATGCTTTGTCAAGACAGCTATGAAGATATTTAGCTACTTTAGCATAGCACAAAGGGCTATATTTCAAGTAACAAATGAATGTTGTACAAATTATATTTCCGTGTTTTGCTGCTTCTCAAAAGTATATATGTATGGATGGCTCCATAGGAGATTGTTGAGATGTTGCTTTGGCTATATTGCTCCAAACCTTTGCGCAAATAAAAGCAACTTCTTTTGATTCCAAGGTCTGAGTCTTGTCATTTTCTCCAGCACAACTGGCTAAAATATGCTGTCTACGCTATTTATTGTATAGTATGAATTCAGGTCTTCCAGCTTGCCAGTCCTTCCAGGAGTTGCCAGGGATTAAAATTAGCTTTATCAATTATATATATTTAAAAATAATGACATGGAAAGAAGACCATGTGCTTTCTGCTCTGAACTTAGCCATGGAATATTGTATTTTCAACAAGGTGGTAATAGGGGCTAGAGAAGGGGGAAACAATTCTAGACAACAGCCATAGCCATGCAATCAAAGCCCTGCTTCCCTTCTTCCCATGTGTCACCACAAATATTTAGGACAGTCTTTGATGGCATGGTTGTGACTGCCATTTTGATTTTTTAAACACAGATAGTCGTTAACTTACAACACTTCATTTAGTGATTGTTCAACATTACAACGGCACTGAAAAAAAGTGACTTATAATCATTTTTCACACTTATGACCATTGCAGCATCCCTGTGGTCATATGATCAAAATTCAGAAAGCTGGCATCTGATCGTATTTATGATGGTTGCAGTGTCCTGGTCATGTCATCACCTTTTGCACCCTTTGGGTAAGCAAAGTCAATGGGGAAAACCAGATTCACTTAACAACATGCTATTAACTTAACAGCTGCAGTGGTTCACTTAACACTTGTGACCAAAAAGGTCATAAAATGGGACCAAGCTCACTTAACAAATGTGTCACTTAGCAATATAAATTTTTGGCTTCATTGTGGTTATAAGTCAAGGACTATCTGTACTCCCCTCCCCGTGGCACGCAGAAAAAGAGTGTTAGGGAAAGAGTTTATAATAACAGGAAGATACGCTGAGTGGAGACCAAGATATCTGTCGCTCAGGAGAAAATGTTCCATGGCCAGCAGACAATCACTAGCACCTTATCTGAGATCACGCCATAATATTTGGCAGCCAATTTTAGCAATGCCCTTTAAAATGAAGAAATAAAGTAGACAGGAGAGGGCAAAGCAGCTGAAATTTGAAATTTTCCCATTTCTGCCTTTTAACATCTCTTTGATGTGCCCAAACCACCTTAAAACATACTGAAAATGTCAGCCTTTCTCTTTAAGGTTGCTTCTCTGTCTCACTGGACAGCTGCTTACTGCCATGTCGGGAAGGCATTTCCTTCTAGCTCTCTAACCTTTCAATGGAAAGGGCTCATCAGATAATTTATGGTTCAGCATAAGGACTCTAAGGAGAGAAGGCAGTTCCACATGGAGGGAAATGAGCAGCCAAGCAGCAATCAAGTGTACCCTGATAGTAACAGTGAAGAAAACAGGTGCATGAGTTAGCTTTATCCTTTTCTCTGATTTGTAGTCATTTGTCTTGATGTAAAGATTGTTCTTGTAAATCAGGGCTGTCAAACTCCCGGCCCATAGGCCGGATGCGTAACATGCTGGCAACGCCCACACCCAGTTTAGCGAAAGGGGGAAAAGTACCAATACGTCATGTGACACCACTGTGACAATATGAGTTTGACAACCTTGTTGTAAATAGTGAAAGATACTATGGTGCAATTTTATGAGCAAAGCTTCCCGAAAAACTCAGGAACATCCTCATGCATTTATGCAAATGTCTTCCTCAAGAAGCAGACTAATTCTAATCTATAAATAAAATAAACAGTGCCTTGGCAATGAGAGGGGAGACAATACTGATGGGATAAGGAATCAGGAAATAGAAGAGCAACCTCTTCCTGCATCCGTTTGTCTAAATTATTTATTTCATTTCTCAGAAAGTATCTCTGTTACCACTAGGGCTACTCTAAAACTGAGATGAATTAAACTCTGGGCCGATAAGAAGGAGTAAATTCACTACATGGCTGTCTGCACATACTGTGGGTATAATTTAACAGCAATGCATCAGCAGCTTCTAAAATGGCATCTCACTTAGTCAGAAAAAAAATAGGGGAGATAGGAAGCCAGAGATCTGGAAAAGTATGTCAAGGTGCTTTATAGAGCCTGAAAAATCCATAAAACAAAAAAGTATGATGCCAGAAGAAATGGACTGCCTTGGGCTGCCCTCCTTTTCATTCCTGTTATTCAGAGTACCTCTTGTAAAAACACATTAGTGCTCAAATGTGAAAGATGAACAAAGGAGCAGCTTTATTTCCAGAAGACAAGGGCAATGGTTGCTTTTTGCTGGTGGATCAGGTCTTTCTGATGTTAATCATTTGACTAATGATTAATTGCTCCATCTAATAAACAGATGCCAGGCTAATAACAGTATAGTATGTCATATGCAGGGCTGTCATTTGGAAGCTACTATCCAAATCACTCTCTATAATCTGGAGTTTCCATAATTGCACAGGAAACTGCAACAAACTGTCTTCAGAGTAAAATTCTGATGAGGCACAAGAGAGATAAAGGTACAGAATAGGCAATGACAGTTCCTAAATTGCATTATGTTTTCAATTGGGAACAACACACAGATTTTCAAGTCTTGTAGATGAAAAGCAGGATATTAACTTGTTCAGAAAAATGACAGGGACAGAAAGCAGAAAGAGCAAAGTTGCAAAAAATGATCTATTGTACTGAGGTTTATTCAGGCATCCTCTTCCAAGTAACACAGGACTACCGCATATCATTTGTTTATTTATTCAATTTCTATGGCTGCTTATCTCAGTCAAGTGACTCTGGGTGCCTTGCAGTTCTAAAACTATAAAAAGTTAAAACAATAAAAATCCAAAGATTAAATATAAATATGTTTTTAATATTTATATACATAATATGCATATTATGTATTTATTCATAAAATAAATGTTTATAGCTGCCAATCTACCAAAAGGAACACTCCCAGGTAACTTTTTTTAATACTGATGTTATCAGCTTCTGGGAGTTATATAAGATATAGATGTGTGTGCATAATCTAATCACAAGAGCCAGTTTAATATTTATTTTTATTTTATTTATTTTATTTTGTCAAGTGATTATAAGATAACAGGTATAAGTATAAACATAATTATGAATACATGAAATGGATACATATAAGAAAAACAAAAAGAAACAATAGGACAGGGACAGTAGGCATGTTGGTGCACTTATGCATGACCCCTACAGGCCTCTTAGGAAAGAAGTCAGGTCAACAGTAGATAGGGGTTTGGGGAAGAAATCACAGAGTCAGGTAGAGTATTCCAGACATTGACCACTCTATTGCTGAAGTGGTATTTTCTGCAATCAAGTTTGGTGCAGTTTACCTTGAGTTTGTATCTATTGTGTCCTCTTGTATTGTTATGGTTGAAGCTGAAGTATTCATTGACAGGTAAGACATTGCAATATATAATTTTATGTACTATACTTAGATTGGCCTGAAGGCGGCATAGTTCTAGGTTTTCTAGGTCTAGAATTTCAAGTTTGGTGGCATAAGGTATTCTGCAATGAGTAGAGGAGTGGAAAACTCTTCTTGTAAAATATTTCTTTGTATTAATATCCGATATGTAATGCGGGTTCCAGACTGATAAGCTGTATTCAAGTATTGGTCTAGCAAATGTTTTGTATGCTCGAATTAGTAGTGTGATATTATCAGAGAAAAAGTTATGCAGGATTAGGTTAACAACTCTTAATGCCTTTTTGACTATGTAGTTACAATGGGCTCTTGCACTTAGATCATTAGAGATGATTACTCCAAGGTCCTTTACAGAGTTTGGATCATCCGCAAGGTCTTGAGTATTCAGCTTGTATTTTATTTTTTGATATATATATTTTTTTGCCAATATGTAAGACAGAGCATTTATTTGTTGAGATTTGAAGTTGCCATTTGTTTGACCATTCTGATACATAGTCAAGGTCTTTTTGAAGAGTAGCAGGATTGTCGGCAGTGTTGAATATCTTTACATCATTGGCGAAGAGAACACAGTTGCTCTTAATATGATCACAGAGGTCATTTATGTAGAGTATGAAGAGAGTTGGTCCTAGAACACTGTCT
>NW_020769314.1:17792330-17810454 GCF_900518735.1 Pseudonaja textilis
GGGTATTACCTGAAGTGGGTAACAATATTACAGAGAAACTTTTCACTATGCCAGCATAGCCCTTTCATTTTCTCTACTGTGGGTTTCTGATTTTGTTATTAGAACACAGCCATTTTGATAACTCAAACATAAGAGAAACTATGAAGCTATGTTAATAGAGGAAAAGGCCTGGTTGTCCTGTATGCTTCCCTGATGACTTTACCAGAAGTAAAGAAAGCAAAAGTTGATCTTTGAAATACTTTAGCTCCAAAATATGGTGGGAGAAAAGCAACTTTTATAGATAAAAAGAAAATTGTAACCAGTTCATGATGCATGTAATTTCTGCCAGTTTTGTAGCATCTTTTTAATATCCAGCCATGAAAGAAGAGCTTATGCAAAGTATTCAAAAGGCAGTGATGGGCCAGCAACTTAAAATTGGTCTCCTTGACAACAGCCCACATTACAAATGAGAAAATAATTATTAATGTAGCTCAGCAACCCATTCATTTCTCTACCACAGTCAAATATTTATGGGTAGAGAAAACTGAAGGCTATATTATGAGGTAAGATGTTATTTGGAAAAAATAACAACACTATGGTCTTGTGATGAAAAGCTTATATGGGTACCAGCAAAGGAGTATTTATTTGTTTTTTTCTTTTCCCTGCCAGAGAAACATGTTCAAATAGGCTGAAATATTCAATCCTCATTTAAGCAGTATGGCTACAAAAATAGAATAAGGACCAGTAATTAATGATTAAATGGGCATAGAAATTACAAAGCTGTTTTTCCTGGCTCTGAGATGACATCACAGCAGATTCCAGGGCAGCATCACCGGTAGAAGCATTGTATAGTTCATTCCTATCTTCAAATATGAAAAGCCTGAATGAACTCAACTTTCCCAGGGAAAGTTCTCCTCCTCCTCCTCTTTCTTTCTTTCTTTGGAATGGATTCTTGATTCTCAGAGACTGCCTGAACTAGTATCCACAATTATCTTGGCAAGGTTTGCAGAAGTGATTTGCCATTGCCTTCTTCTTAGGGCAGAGAGAGAGAGTGATTCACCTAAGGCTAAGGTCACCCAGTGGGTTTTGTACCTAGAACTCATAGTATCCTCTTTCCAGGCCAGTACTTTATCAACACCAGTAGACCATATAACAGGGATCCAGATTTATCAGCCTAATAATCCCAAAATGTTTATTCTATGTAGTAAAGGATGTATGTAACTCCAAAGTTGTGTAGCTCTAATCAATTCAGAACACCAAGAGATAAAAACAAGTTGTAATAGCCTCAAAGACAAAATTACTTATGAATCATAGCAATTAGAGAAAACACTCTTATTTGCTTTACAAACTGTTGCATATGTGAAATAGAAATGGTCTAATTGGATTCACCACTGAGCCAGGATAGATTTAAATAGGATAAATTTAAAACTATAATCTTCCCAATGTTTCTAAACAAAAATACAATTAATTTATCAACAGAATACATAACACCATTTGAATATGTATGGGCAAAAGAATAATGTTTTGATAAATACATTAAAAATGAATCAGATCGGAAGGGGGCGGAGCTAGCATTGCGACGATATGGCATGCGATCTTGGAGGTCTGAGATTGCTGCCGATATCTTTGCTCATGGATGGTCCAAGTGGATCTAAACCATCCCAAAGAGATGGTGAATGTAAAGAGCACATCCTGTCAATTCCAGGGATATTGCAAAGTCCCTGGCAGATCCAGGGGAAGCTCTTTTTGCCATTAAAGCTGGTGAAGTTGGGACAGCTCTGAAACAAAAGAGAACGAAAGAGAAAGTGTGCCGGTTTGGTGAGAACTTTTCTTTATTTAAAGATTTGAGAGGACACCCTAAGGGAAAGAAAGAATCTGTAAACGTTTTTTGACAGAAGTGAATAAACGGTGATTTTAAACAGGAATGTCAAAGTAATATTTTTTTAAAATTATTGCTGATGTTCCTATATTTCAAAATTGGACTGTTTTTTTCCTTTTTTTTTAATCTACTCTTTTCTTTCCCTTTTTTGATTTTATAATATATTAAACCAGAGATTCCCTTTTAGTCTTTTTCTTTTTCAAAAAAAATATATTTTCTTCCTTTTTTAATTAATTCTTATTATACTCTGCCAGAAAAGGAGGGGAAAAGTGAAAGCTAAAGAAACTTTGTAACACTGCCAACTAGAGGCTAGGAAATACTCTACTTTTCCTTTGGCCAGACAAAGCTGAGAAAGAATTGAGACTTTTTTTCAAGGACACTGCCTGTTTGATAAGATAGAGGGAAGAGCATGGGAGAGTTATAATAAGAGCCTTGGATAATTAAACAAAGTGCAGTGTGCTCTTTTCACTTTTTCTAAGTTGTGCTATCCCTCCTCACCTTTATTTTATTTCATTTTATCTTTTTTTTTTTTTGCAGTAGCTATTTGGATCTTTGGTTTTGTTGGAGCTTGTCTTTGTTTTTCTTTTGTTTTTCTTTGGAAGTCCAATCTCTATGCTTGCTTTTTATTTTAAAGGGAAAGCTTTAGTATTAATGTTTCCTTTTTTAAAAGGGAATAGCCTTTTTTCTCCTTTCCTGGTATTTTTGTTTTTTCATCTACCTTTCTGGTTTATTTTTATGCACTCTTTCCTATTTGAGACCTCTCAATTGGATTAAGGTGTTGAAGAATCTGAAGAATCTGAAGAATTTTTTCCTTTTTTTTCCCAAGCCTTTTTCTTCATCTAACCACCGATTGGATTAAGGTATACAAGAAACTGAAGAAATTTTGTCCTCCCCTTTTTTCTTCTTCTTTTTTTATCATTACTATTTGGCTTCTTTTTTCTACTATTTTTATTTTGAACTACAATTTGGTTATTTCACAATTGGATTAAGAACCTGAAGATTTTGAATTGCTTAAAATGAATAGGAAACTAACAACTCCTGGTTCTTCAACTTCTACTTCCTCCTCTCCACAATCTGGAGGACAATATTCAATCCAGACAATGTTAAAGCAAGAAAAAGAACAAGAAAAAGTGACTCTGCAGATGATTATGCAAGGAATTCAAAATATTCAAGTAAGATCAGAGAATATTGAAAAGAGAATAGAGAACATTGAACAAAGAACAGGGAAAACCAATGAAAAAGTGGAGAACATCCAACAAATGATATTGAAGTATGATGAGAGATTCCAAAAAATCAAAGAAGATAAACAAAGAGACAAGAAGATTGGAGATATTTATAATAGATTAATAGTGGTTGAACAAGATAAAAGTGGTATGTTGAGATGGGAGATGGATAGATCAGAATTCTATCTTAGATTCCAAAACGTAGAGGAAGAAAAAGGACAAAACTTAGCTGAGATAATGATAGAAATACTGGCTGAAGCTTTGGAAATAACTAAAGAGAAGATGATGGATGGAATAAATGAGGTTTATCAAGTTTTCACAAGATATGCAATGAGAAATAGTTTACCAAGAGAAGTTCACATTAGATTTACAAAGAAAGCCATTAAAATGCAAATATTGCAAGTGGCAAAAGAGAAAACATTGAAATATAAAGACAAGGAGATTGTGGTTTTGAAACAAGTACCCAGAAGAGTGAGAGAGATGAGAAGAGAATACCAATTCCTGACTTAAATGCTACTTTAAAAAGAGGTGAATTATAGATGGCTGATTCCAGAAGGTTTAATATTCACATGGCAAGAACAGAGACATAGAATTGACTCAATTTAGAAAGCGGAATTATTTTATACAGAATTTTTTGGACAGAAAGAGGAAGAGGCAGAAAAGAAAAGAAATCTCACGAATTGAATTCCAAGAGGACTGCCAAATGGCGATTGAAAAAGAAGAAGGTGCAGTAGGTGGAAAGGTGGAAGCCAAAGAACAACGTGAACCAAGATCTACGAGAGCTGCTAAACCTAACCACAAAATATAACCATGGAAGAGAAAAAACTGATTACAATTAATATAAATGGACTTAACTCAGCCGTTAAAAGAAGGAAAACCTTTCATAAATTAGAGAAATTAAAATTTGATATAATTTGTCTACAAGAAGTACATATTAAAAAACAATATGAACAATTGCTGATACAGCCAAAACTAGGGAAAATATTTACTTCCTTGACACAATGTAAGAAAAGAGGAGTGGTTTTATATATTAAAGAGACCACCCCAGCAAAATTGATTTATACCGATGATGAAGGAAGAATACTAATGGTGGAAATAATGGATAATAATACAAAAACACTCCTGATTGCAATCTATGCCTCGAATGACAAACAAGATGAATTTTACAAAAAAATACATATGAAAATAATTGAACTGGACTATACTAATATAGTTATGATGGGAGATTTTAATGGAATTGTAGACAATAAATTGGACTATACAGCACAGAAAACAATAAAGCAAAACAGAAAGACTCTCCCTAAATCTTTTTTTAAAATGGTACATGAAATAAATTTAAAAGATACACGGAGAGAAAGAAATGCTAAAATTAAACAATACACCTTCTATTCAAATAGACACTTATCATGGTCTAGAATAGATATGATATGGATGTCAACAGAATTAATAACTAATATTCAAGAAATAAATATTGAAACAAGTACTTGGGCAGATCACAATCCAATGACAATTAAATGGAAAGGACAAGAAAGAAGATCTAGATGGACGTTAAATAATACTATTTTAAAGGAAAAAGACCTCACACAGTAAATGGAGAAAGAATTATTCAAGGAATAGAAGCTATATACTATAAGCAAACGGCAAAGGTAATGATAGAGGGAGAACTGACAGACTCTATCAATATAAGAAAAGGAACAAGACAAGGGTGCCTGCTATTACCTTTGTTGTTTGTGTTAACTTTGGAAGTGCTAAACAGAAATATTAGAGATGAAAAGAATATAAAAGGAATGAAAATCAAAAAGGAAGAATTTAAACTGCAAGCATTTGCAGATGATCTGGTTTTCATCTTAAAAACAGCAGCAAAATTGATAGAAAACATAGAGACATATGGAAAGGTGGCTGGTTTGAAAATAAATAAAGATAAGATAAAGATCTTGACAAAGAATATGCTATTTAGACAAAGGGAAGAACTGGTAGACCTATTGAAAATTCAGGTCACAAATAAGATCAAGTACTTGGGGATATATTTGACATCAAGATGTAGTACACTAAAAGAGAATAATTATATCAAACTTTAAAAGCAGATAGCGCTAGATCTGGTGAAATGGGAAAATTTACAACTGTTACTAATAAGGAGAAATTCAACAATCAAGATGAATATATTACCCAGAATTTTATATTTGTTTCAAACAATTCAATTAGGCTTGGAAAAGATTACTTTGAAGATTTAAATAAAATTGTGTTGAAATATATATGGCAAGGTAAGAAAGCGAGAATAAAGTTAAAACTTTTGCAAGATGCTAGAATTAGAGGAGGATTTGGCTTGCCTAATTGGGAGTTGTATTATCAAGCTACAAATCTGATGTGGGTTAAGGAATGAATAACACTAAGAAATACTAGATTGTTGACATTAGAAGGACATGAACTGTTGTTGGGGTGGCATGCTTTTTTATGGTATAAAGGAACTAAAACACAAGGGTATTTTAGAATACATTATATACGGGAGTCTCTGTGGTTAAACTGGGAGAAGATTAAAAGACAATGTTATTTGAAAATTCCAGTCTGGCTATCGACTATTGAAGCATTTTCTTATCCTATAATATACAAAGAGGAACAAATAGATATGGTGAAATATTGAATGAAAAGGGTGAACTTGAATCTATACAAAAACTAGAGGAACAAGGTATAAAGATGAATTGGTTTTCATATGCGCAAATACATTCAAGGTATGATAAAGATTCTAAAATGGAAGGTTTCTATGATAAAGTGACTGATTTAGATAAGATTTTGACAGATACTGATGACAAGGTGATTAAAAAATTGTATGGATATTTATTAAAAATTAAATTAGAAGAAGAACAAGTTAAAGAAACTATGATTGCTTGGGGGAAGAATTTTGGATATGGGATTGATTTAGAGAAATGGCAAAAATTGTTGTGTCAAAATTATAAAATGACAATGTCAACAGCATATAAAGAAAATTTGTATAAGATGTTTCACAGGTGGCATTTTACCCCGACAAGAATAGCAAGAATGTTCAAGAATAAATCCGAAAAATGTTGGAAATGTCATCAGACACCTGGCTCATATTACCATATAAAAACACTGGACTAAAATCCACATGTGGTTGGAAAAAATAACAAAAAACCATATAGACTTGAAACCAGAGATATTTTTATTGGGAATTTTACCTGAAATATATAGTAAAGACTTGAAATATCTGATTGTAAATGTATTAACAGTGGCTAGGATTGTATTTGCCAAAAACTGGAAAAATGAGAAAACACCATCACAGGAGGAAATCATTAAGAAAATATTGGAATGTGCTGAAATGAGTAGATTGACATTTGAAATTAGAGAACAAGAGGATAAACAATTTTATAAAATTTGGGATCTATTCTATCAATGGTTAGACAATAAAATACAGTAATGAAATATGTAGACTTTTAGAAAATAATAAATATATAAAGATGTACTTCTTTCTTATTATATCTACAAAATGATTTTAGGATAGATTTGGGATGATAATGTGAACTATTATAAAACAAATTAAGTAAAATATGATTATTTTCTAAAGCATGAATGAATAAAACTATAGACAAATGATTGATTAATAATGATACCAATGTATTTAATATTGGATTGAAAATATGAGATCATATACAATGTAATTGTAATTGAAGACTACGAAATGGAAGCACAAAACAATTTGTAAACCAACCGGCACACTGTATGCATACATATGGAAGATGGCTTGATGTTTTTATGTTTTGTTTGTTTATGTTTGTTTTTAAAAACCAATAAAAACTTAAAAAAAAAATGAACCAGATCTACACAAGCAAAAGAGTCCATTGTTCAATGAAGCAACCTAATCTTTACAGAGACAGACCAGTAACAGGCTATAGCAGAGCTTCTGTTTCTGCACCAGATAATCATTCTATAGTACTTAGATTCTTATTGACAGGAGGGTGTGAAGTAGATTTGTCTCTGGACATGTGGATAGTGTTACCAGACCTGGTTTTCAAAGCTCTGCCTAGCAGAAAAATTGATACAGAAATAGAATTAATACTTTTTTTCAAACAAGATCTCTTAGTCTAATGTTTACATCACCCTAAAAATGTTCTGATCCTTCAAGTAGCTGACTGGAATCACTGCATAACACTTCTACCCATATACTACACATAAAAAGAAGCCTTTTCCAGCTACTAGAAATATTACAGGGACACTCAGAAGGTAAAGGAAACAAAACATCACCACAATTTTATTTTCAGAAGTGGGGTTGCCACATTGTGTCACAAAGCAACTTCAGTGGAACACCTTGTAGGAACTTTAATTGAAGCAAAGCATTTATTTAAAGTTTTGCATGGGCCTACTTGTTACCTTCTACCTCAAAATATACAAGAGTTTGCAGGATTTTTAATGAGACTGAGATATTGATAGCATCATGGGGACATACAGCAATGACTCATTATGTCTTCCAATGAGTTGTCTAAATTTCATTGCACCTTAATAATTAGGTTGAGGCTAGATTTTACATCCCCACAGCATTACATGGAATGAAGCTGGAAGACACTATAAGTCAGCTGTAGACAAATGACTGTTTTTGTGAGGGTCATACATTTTAACCTATTCTCTCCGGTGATCTCATTAGGGCACTGGTAAGAAAGAGCAAAGAAAATGACATTTGAATGGCTGTTGGATGAGACCAGGCATTACATGCTTTTATTTATTCAATTTCTCCACGTCTTTTTACTCCAATGGATTTATAGGGCTCTCTTTCCTGAGGCTATGACTCTCACTCTTGGCAAAGTGAGACCCTTTGGTGATGTTAAGGGCTGAATCAAGAGAGCTTTCTGTAGAAACAGCATATCAAGTTACTCCTGGTAGTTTACTCTGGGACTTAATTCATGTTTTCTTTGTGCTTCAGTAGAAAATAGCAAGAGATGAGGATGGAGTTCCAGGGGAACTGACATTCTGACATGGGACAGGTATTCTGTTATTGATTCTTTCATTGGCCTGGTGCAGGTGTTTCAATGACTCCATTATTCATAGACTGCTGAACAAAATAAAGAATATGAAAGTATTTTAATGTTAATTTTATTTTCAATGTGCCCCATTATAATTTTCCTTTTAACATGCTCCATTATAACTTTCCTTTAATACAAGAACCCCAAAAGTTATCTATATTTATAATAAATGTAAACCTTATATAATGCCCAATAGTTGCCAAAAATAATTATTTCATAAGGATCTAGTAACTTAAGCCCACATAGCGTAGTGATCCATGACAGTATATTACAAAGAGTGATTTATAGTCTTCCAGTATCTAATGGCAGGAAAGTTTTATAGTATCTTCTTATAGATGTTGCAACATTTCATTTTAGACTTTATATGTTGAGAAAGTGGTTCCAATTATTAAACCATACTATATTTTTAAAAAGAAAAACATGTAGCATACATAATTGACTGGTTATTTATTCCCTTTTCTATGTCATCTTTGCAAAGAAATATATCATTTCATAATACAGAAAACTGCAATTTTCCATTAGAATTCATGAATGAACGGTTATCTGTGGCCAGCAAAGTCTTTGTCATTTTTAGATGTGGAATCAGAGTGGGAAGGTGGGGAGAGAGGAATGTCGGTTTTAATTTTACACAGTATTATAAAAACGAGTTAAATAAGGTTGAAATTGTCAAATATGTTTAAGCATAATTTAAAAAAAAATTTGGAGGGTGGGAAATCAGCAACTAAGTGCATATCAAAAGAAATACTTGAATGCCATCTACCAATTGGAAATCGATATATTTTTAAGCTTAGTTAACCAAACCTTAGAGTCTGGAAACACTTTTGATGATAACCAGATCTGATGAACAAAAACTTGTTAATTTAACTCAGTGAAAACAATACTTTTATTTTCCTGATGTTATGATTCACAACAATTTTTTTACTATACCCTTCTGATTATCCTGTCAAATTAATTTCATCGACATGGATTGATTTTTCTTCCTTTCTTTCATAAGTTATGGCTGAAATACCAATAGGCCAAACACACATTTATATTACATAGTTGCAGCTGTGATTTTGCCCTTATTTTTGTATTAAGTGTATCATTGAAAAAAGTCAAATATGAATTAAATTTTGTGATAATATATTTACTCTATTTTGATCATTCAACAGTGTTCCTGGTAAACATGGCTTACATTTTTGGAGATTAATTTTAATGCAGTAACAATTTGGGTTTAATTCTGTAGTCACACAATGACATGATCAGTCCAGAAATTATAAGGAAAACAATAATATTCTGTCCCTTTCCCTAAAAAGCAGAAGCTGCAAAGATTCTCTAATGGGAATGATGACATACATGATAAATTTAAATTTTGTATTATACAAATTTGGGTGCACACAAGGGAATGTCTTGGATTTTTGAATCAATGGTGCTAGAGTAAAATTATCATAGCCTATCAGCCTGTATTATTGCAACTTGAATCATTGTGATAAGGCACTATTATGTCTAGGAATATTTAGTTTGCTACAGGTTCCTATTTTCTTATTCTGACTGCTTAAAATATGGCCTGATACATGCAAAAATATCCCCTCATGCTTAATGATTTTATTGTGATGCATGCTTCAATCAATAATAATTTATTGCGCCAATATTACTCTGCATCAGCTGCTGTACTCACCAGGAGCTCTGAGGTCATTATAAGCTTCCATCAGCAAGGATACTGCACTTATCTTTAAAAGGGCACTTACTCCCTTTCTGCATCTATGGAACAAGCATTAATACAACTAATAAACAGAAGCCCATCAGAGAGGATTGCTACTTGAATGGATTTCCCATTCCTTGTGCAAGTGCTTCTGGATTGCTAATGATGCTTGTCTCCTGCAAACGGGACAGATGTATGCATGTTGCTGGTTATTTTCATCCTGGGGACAGCTGTGCACGGCAGGGATCATTGATGTCCTGTCTTTCACCAATGAATTCAGAGGTTTTTTAATGTACATTTCTTTGTGAGAAGGGCTTTAGGATGCTATTATAATTTAGTTGCACCAGAAGTTCCCATGGAGAGAGACCATGGTGAGAGAGATGTGAAGGAGGGTTAGTTGAAACTATGAATTTATTCTTCCAACCTTACATTTGTCATCTCCTGTTTCCATAACAATTTGTACTTTTAAAAAATCAGTAGATAACCCATACACTGTGTGTGCGTGTGTGTGTGCGTATTTCTTGTAATTAATGCAGGCAATTCAGAGAATTTAAAGTTGGGAGAAAAAAGAAACTGAACAAAATACAACTGATAAATTTGTTTGTTCCTAATTGAGTGAATTAATGGGCTTATTGCTTTCCCCCCCCCCCCATTTGTGTTTAATCATGGCATTAGTTAGTTGTATACTGTGTGGATAGAAAACTATGTCTGATAGGTTAGGAATATGAAATTTGACTATGTCAACATTTTCATTGAGGGGGTAATGACATAACTTACCCCAACTGACTCTAAAAACAAATCTTATTAGAGTAGTGGGAGACAAAAACCACAGATTAGTTACAATAAATACATTCATTTTGGTAACATACAAATGGCTCTTAAGTACAGATAGTCCTCAACTTACAATAGTTTATTAGTGACCGGCATTGAAAAAAGTAGCTTGTGATCATTTTAGAACTGTTGCAGCATTCCCATGATTCACATGAACAAAATTCAGATCTCAGCTTGGAACTGACTCTTATTTATGACACTTGCAATGTCCCGATGTCATGTGATCACCATTTGTGATCTTCTGACAAACAAAGTCAATGGGGAAGCCAGATTCATTTAACAACCATGTTACTTACTAACTTAACAACTGCAGTGATTTGCTTAATAACTGTGTCCCAAACCTAGAATTACTAAATTACTATGAGTTTCACACATTTTAATTCATTTGAAAAAATGAAAATCACTGGTGCACTAAGGCCTGCTTCAGACATCACATTTAACCAGAGTAGTTAAAAAACTGACAGACTAAGTCTGATTAGTTGTGACTTTTGTTAGTTTTCTTTTTATTTTAAAGTTGATGCATTATGCAGTCTCCGGTGGATTAACCAATTTTGATTTGGTGCATTATGTAACTCAGAAGATGGATTAATGGATAACCAGGATAAATGTGGTAGGTAAACCCTGACTCTGGATGGTTATTGGGTAACTTCTGAATTCCAAGAACCTGTTTTTTTTGACATTGTCCGGCTTGAGTTGCTTCTCTGTCTCATCCAATAGAACTAGAAACAATCTACTCATGTTTACCAATAGGCTGCTCTCTCTCTCTCTCTCTCTCTCTCTTTTTCAGCTTTCTAGGCAACTTGTTCTGGTCTTTATTATCATGGGATGGTAGGTTGATAGGTACGTGAGTATCAGATAAGCTCACACTATCCATTCCTTTTCAATGTCAGTAGTATGGAAAAGAAATAATTGTAAAGCAATAAACCCTTGCTAAAATCCATTGTTTCAACTTATGGCTAATTAAACAAAATTAAAACTAATGAAATGCCTGGGTGAACCTGAAAAATGTTTGGCTGATTTCTTTTTTAAAGGTTTTGACAAATATAAGACAAGACAGTCAGTTGGTTAGCAACAATTGCTAAGGAGGAAAAAAACCAAGCATGACTGACATCCTTAGTTCAAAAGAAAAATGGGGAGACTTCATGGTAAGCATTTCAGGGATTCAAAATTAATTGATTTGCTGTCTGACCAATAAGGCTAATTGTTATGGTGTTTGGAAATCTGGTCAAGCAACAATCAGGTCCATTAATTCTATGGCCAGGTAGATGAAGTTCTTTCCACTGTCAGTGCTTTCAATGGATGTTTTCCGATATAAGGGAGGTTAATGAGATTTCCCTGGGTGGAGAATTCTTCTAAGCTTATCGGTGGCTTGTCTGACATGCACAGTGTGGGTATCGCCTTTCTGTTACTGTTACTTCTGCCTTGACATATCTCCTTGTTTGTGCAGTGGATAAACATCTTTAAAAGACAACTGTAAGTGGGACGAGATTAGAATTTGTTGCCCGTCTAGTGTTTTTCTATTTATCTCCAAATGTCAGAACTCTGTACTGGAAATTTTGATAGGGGAGCAGCTGCTGTACCAGGCTAGAAAATTAGCAAGGAACATCGGCTTTACATGAAGAAGGCTAATGGAATCACCTCATATAACAATAGCTGTGGAAAGTTTTTGTCCAAGATCGAAACAGCTAACAAGTGTTGTTGCAGTCCAACTCATTTCCACCAGAGATGCCATAGGCCAGGTCTGTCAAATTCACAGCCCGCGGGCCGGATGTGTCGTGTGCTGGCCATGCCCACGCCCAGTTTTGCAAAGGGAAAAAAAATCCTGATACATCACATGATGACGCCATGGTGATGTGATTTTAACACCCCTGTCATAGGCTCTGAGATCCTTGGTATGGGTTTTACAATGATCCTCTTTAATAGGAAAACATCCTGTATGACCTAGGAAGATCAGCATTCTTTTTTCACAACATGATTGAATTTTGTTTGCCAAAATATCTTGTGGCCTCAGATGCAAATTGTGAACTTGCCTGTTGATCCACATTGAGTTGCCTCCTTCTTCATGCTCTTCAAGTTCCAGAAAAGCAATTCCATTAAGCTGAGCTGGCTAAAAAGGATATAAAACTTCCCAACTGACTTGGCTTAGAAAGCTTCCACTGTCAGCTCTATCAAAATTGTTTTCTACCAGTAGACAGTATCTAAAGTGTTGTTATCACTGTTTCTTCTTCTTTTTCTCCTCCCCCTCTTTTTCCTTATAAGTCAGTCTTCTACATCATAAACTTCAAGACAAGTCCAGTAATGTTTTGAAAGAAAATCATAGTACAGATATGCAATAAACAGCATGGCAAAACTCAGAAAATAAACAATAACAAAGCCGAAAGGTAATAAATGTTCATTTTTTGTGAGTTTATTTGTAAGAATTTTGATAGGAAAGTTGAAATTCAAACATTAATAGTTAGTGGTCATTTCTACAACGAGCTTGAGAACCTCTGAGTTCTACAGTTTTAAACTCATGCCCATGAATTTGAGAGTAATCTCTAGTGAATTCAATGAGATTTATTTCTATGTAGACATGAATAGAATTGGGCTGCATATCTTCAATTTTATTGTTCTTCAACATCCCATTCTTTTAAATGCAATTTGCTGTGAAAGGGAACATTTTGTCCCCATTATTCTTTTAAATAATGTTCTTAAGGAATTAACAATTGTGTAACTGCTTTGAATACATGAAATTTAGCTTTCATAATGTGAAAATGTTCTGCTGAATTTAACTGGATTTCCATGTAGTGTGATTCTTAGAAACAGCTAGATTTTACTGCTAGTTAAGTATATATTGGCATCATGTTATAGGTTGGAACAAAGGTAGTGCTTTTATTTATTTGTTTCAAATAAACACATTTAGCAATAGGAATAACTCTTCCTGAATGTATTTGCAACAGCAAAAATAGAGTGATCTAATGTTGTCTCCTACTGGACACTGATGACTATCAATGCTTTATTTATTCTTTTGACGTTGCTGTCCAAAACAAGTATGTTATACACTTGCCAATCTATATCATTTTTTCAACCAATGCATACATTATCTGCCAATAATTGTTTTTCTTCAATCATCCTGACTCCAACATCTAAGGACAGGTTTTTATTGGCTTTCTAATCTGAGGAGAGGAATACTGTTCTTCAAGGCAGATTCTGCAATGAAAAGGGCACTTTTTAAGCCTCTTCAGATGACATTGCTTTAAAGAAAGGACCCAAACTATTTCCATCCTATTGGAACATATGAGACAGACAAATGCCATAGGAAAAAGGAGAAACAAGCACAATTGGTAAATAAAGATGTGTCCAAGGGCTCTCTTGCCAAAGCTGTCACCCGCTCTTCAAGCAAGAGGCATCCAAAGAATTATCATATTGTACAATGCTTCCAAACAAGACAGTGTCATATCTATCCCCTTCAAAGAGCCAATGATTGGAGAAGATAGAATCAATCTGGAAAGTAAAGCAGATTAGCAAATGAATTCAGTGAATTCAGTTTAGCAAACTCAGTTGTAGAACAGAGTAAACCCTTAAGTCTACCTCTATCTTTTGATTTTAGTAGTTCATGAGATGCTAGACAGTTAGTGTCATTGAATTTGGATCTCTAACAGTAGCAAGGTTGTGTCAGCCTAACTAGACTATCGGACTATCAGCTCCAGAGAATGGCTAAAACTACTTTTACTGATGTTTACTATAATAACAGAGTCTTGCAAGTCTGATTGAGCTCCTCCTTTTTATAGTCTGGTGGATTGGAAGGTATTTGAGTTGCTACCTAAAGTTATATGGATATTCTAGACTTAAATATTTAGCCTCTTTTGCCTAGGAAATAGAGCTTTCATATCTGTCAAGGTAATCTTCCTTATTTTCTACACGTTGAGTCTAAATGCTGAGAATTATATACCCAACACTTATGGAGAACACAAGATTGAGGAAGATTGGGTTGCACCATTAATTAAGGTTACACAATTTTTCTTCTGAAGAAGTGACCTGTATTTGCAGTGACTTTTTTGAGTAAATTGTGCTATGGTTGGATTAATCTGGTTCTTGGTTTAAGATCTGATGCTATTCTTTAAATCTGGGTTCAAATACACATTGGTTAACCATATTCAATTCTAAGGATTAATTCATATTGTAGAATCAGGAGATAGGAGTGTACAAATGATTCCATAAGTCTTCTTTGTTTACTTTTCTGAATAATTGGAGCCTCCAAAGTTACAGTGTGTTCTTTGTGTATAATATTTGATCTGTGTGCAACATTTAGGTCCTCCATACTGGGTAATGGATAATGTTTTCAGGTCTTGCTTCTGTTTTCCGGTTCCTGAAGGTCAATATAATTTCATACCAAACTGGTATGGAAAAAGTCATGACTAATGACAAAAGCAGGACATCTAGGAAATGGGATATAGATAAGTGGAAGATGAAATAATCATTGCCAAAGGTTATTGTCATCATTAATGTATATATAATAGTTTCATTTTATTGCAGTAGTAGTTTATGATAATTCACTATTTATCATTGCTCTCTATGATTGTTGTTGAGTTGTAAATCATTCTTTCTAAAATATCCTCTAGAGAGATGGCAGAGAGTAATATATATTGCCACAAAATTTTGATGGAGAGTAGCCTATAGTGTTTTTATTAATATAAGCTATGTATAATATTTAGACATCTTTTGTTGAAAATAAAATTGATTTGTGGCCTTGACAGCTTAGTGATGTCCTCAGGAGATATTACTTTCATATGGGATGTTAAGAATTATCTCTCACTTATTAATACTGAAGTGCAGCCAACAGACTCCAATTTAGCAAGAATAAAACAAGCCATCTTTTTCTATGCCTCTACATTTTGAGTTGGGAATTTCTCATCAATTAAATATATAATGATACAGAAATCTTTGTGCTAATATTACAGAGAATCAACAACATCTATTTGGGACATCAGTAAAAAAATGGTATTTTTCCTTCCAAGTAAATATTGTATGAGTGGCGTCATGTTAGAGTATGTTAACCAAAATCAAAAGGAATCTGGCAGAACTTTTCAGATATACAGATTTTATTCAAAGACATAAGCTTTTGTGAACCATAACTCACTTTATCAGATATGTGAAGTGGCTAAACTGATATAAAATTCTGATTAGTATGAGAGGGGAGAAAGAGGGTAATTATGTAGAATAAGGTTACTTAAGAAACAGATCACGAGCACTTGATCGCAACTGCAAAATGTTAAATCACATTGTGTTTGTTGAGACCTTCCAAAAATAGCCTGATTTTTTTTATATACATCAGTTTAGTTACTCCATTAGTAACTCTACTCACAAAATTGAAAAATATAATAAAATAATAGAAAAAAAGCCGGGATTCAGATCATCCTGATTCCTATAAATGTTACATATCTAGCAGATTTGAGCAGCATAAAGCCATCAGGGGTAGCCTGTTTTCAATAAAATAGAATAAACATGGCCTACATCTCTGTCAGATTTCTAAACAATTTCCACTAGGAATAAAATTATCCTTTGCCAGCCAGGTAATTTGAATTGCATACCCTGATTTAGTCATTCCCATTAATTAATAATATGATTTTAGTGATTCCAACAGAAGAGAATTCATGTAGTTTAGGATTGAACTGTGGAACACTCTGTCCTCAATGAACTTGGTCACTTGCTTGCTTGCAGACATTTTGTAACCCAATTAAGTAACATCAACAGTGTTAATGATTGCAGGATTTTCTCCCTGTCTTGATAATATACATTACTTTCCCTGCCAGTGTTGGTGTAGATATGTTTTTTTTCCTTGATAGTTCCTTGATAGTTATTGTTTTCTGCTAGATTGTTTTTCTGACATTAATCCCTGCTTATTTGGGTGTTGGTTGCTGAAAAAGAGTCCTTGTTAGCTATTTCTTCTCTCTGAATGGTATGTAAATGTCCTTTTTGGAGAATATTGTTTTCTGTAGCTGGACATGTTGATTACTCTTTTGGGTTCAACAGAAAACAAAACAATAAACCAAGGAACTGTTAAGGAGAACCCCCCCCCCAACACTGGTAGAGCAAGCTACCATATATAAATAGGGGGCAAACTCCACACTCATTAGCACTGGTGATATTACCTAGTAAGGTAATGCAACATCTGTAATCAAACAGCCAAACTCAGACAGCACCAAGGATTTCATGTTTTTCACTGAGTAATTGTTAGATTAAAACTTGTTGATTTCTATGTATCCACTAGGATTTAGCTTGGATTTCATTTATAGTAATTTACTTTCTATATTTGTCTTTTTTGGGGGGGGTCACTTTGTGATTTATTCCTTTACCTTTGGGGCAGGTAAAACAGCAAACATAAATGCACATCTATATGGAATGCAGAGGGGAAAATATACCACAAAAATACCACAAAGGAACAACCAACTTAAATGGAGTGTGTAAAAGTTTAAAATATTTCATTTGACATAAGAAGACATATGCCTAAAATTATCCCATATCTTTTTCTATTAAGAACAAGATGTTGCTGTAGAGCAATTTTCCAGGTTCTGAATCACTAAACTGGAAAAACAAGGGTGTGTTAGGTTAGGGTTAGTACACTAACGATTGCTACTCAATCCTATCCAACGGTGCAAATATATTAAATGCAATAAAATGGCTGCTATTGTAGTACATTTTACATACATGGCTCCACGTTCTTGCAATAATTAATTACAATGGATATTCCTGCAGAGTGTGTTTATTATTCAATTTTGCAAAACAAAACTGATTTTGCTTTTTAAGCAAGGATGACTTTGCCTCATAGTCAGACACCAGTACGAGAGAAAGAAGGCTTTATCATTCATAACATGTAAATTACTGGAGTTTTTTTGCCTTTTACCAATTTTATGATACTAAAGAGAAATTAAAAATATAGTTTAAACAAAGAAACATTTTGCTAAATATATTGTTTTCTGCTACCAAAACCAAATTTGCTGAAGATGGTGGCTTTTGGAAAGCTGAATCACTTTTACAGGCCCCATGCCAAACGGAGTTGCGCCAGTTCCTTGGGCTTACAACAGCCATACTTGGTGTAAATAATAGAAAGGCTTGCCTGTAGAAGTTCACTGATGCAAGAAAGATTCCAACAGCTGCAGCAGCACAGTTGGCATGTTAAAATTTTTAGCACTATGCTGGCATTCTGCAACACTTGATAAAAATAGCACAGCTGATGTGGTTTGTAAAAGCTACTCAGCAAGACGGGATACGAAAATAAAATAAATCTTTCTTTTGGAGGGAGAATAATTCTGAGGTAAAATAGAGGAGGGGGTGAGAAGGGGAGAGAGAAGCAAAGTATGAGAGTATTTCTCTCTCTGTCTTCTCCAAGGAAAAAATAATAAAAAAGCTAAAATCTCCCTCAAATCAGGACTTACTGATGGCAACTTCATCAACTTTTCCAGATAGATGATAGATAGATAGATAGATAGATAGATAGATAGATAGATAGATAGATAGATAGATA
>NW_020769314.1:17814358-17826912 GCF_900518735.1 Pseudonaja textilis
TGGGTAGATGGGGGGATTAACTTATATTTTTTACAAACACTAATGTTATTGTATGCCACCCAGAGTCAGTACACAGTTGTGCAGCCTTATACATAAAATGAATAAATGTTATTTATTATTAAGGAAGCTAATTAATAAAATTAGGCTACAGACCAGGGGTGGGATTCAAATTTCTTAACAACTAGTTCTGTGGGCATGGCCTAATTTGTGGGTGGGGCTTGGTGGTCATGTGACTGGGTGGGTGTGGCTTGCTGACTGGGCATGGCTTGGTGGTCACATGACTGACTGGAAACTAGCCCTTATCAACAAACGAGTCCCAGCCACGAAAACCAACACCGGACCCAAAACAACACATGACATCACCACCATTCTCCCTCACCAGATTCAAACCCAAACCCATCCCATAGACGAAAGACAACCACCGTCCAGAAACCAGACCACGGCTGCATCACCAGCTGCCACACACCCTGACCCCCAAATCAAGCAAACGGACACACACCATAAACACATATCCAGGCCTCAAACTCGGAGCCAAACCAAAACCCAGAATGTCACATCACAGCCACCTGTTCAGGATATCACATCACAGAACTCAGGAGGTCACACCACAAAACCTCAGGATGTTGCAACCCAGCCAATGACCCAGCAGATTAGCTCAAGACCCAGGATGTCAAACAATAGAACTCAAAAAGTCATCACACAGCCCATGACCCAGGTTATTACGACCCAGGAGATTACAGCACAAGACCCAGGATGTCAAAACAATAGAACTTAGAAGGTCATCACACAGCCCATTACCCAGGTTGTTAAAACACAGGAGGCTGATAGACACACAGCCAATACCTCAGCCACACACATAATAGCCAGACAATCTGCAAACATCAACTCCATCAAATAATCAAGAATGACAATACAGCCAACCTCCCCACCAGTATATACAGGGAGACGGCAGCTCTGATCACGCTTTGCTCGCACAAGCATGAAGCCGAAAGCACCAGCCTGAAGATGGCGAGTGGGACCTCGTCAAAATGTTGCCAAGATACTCTCAATCTTAAATGGGAAAAGACCCGAACACGCCAAGACCTGCATATATGCATATAGCAACTTTCACCCAAAATCAGGCAAAGCAGATTGAGTTGCTTGCGGAATCATAGTTTCATTCACAGATCTACCTTTCTGCAACCTTTCTGAGTCTGCACTGAAAAATACAAGCTTCAGTCCTAAGGAAGGTTCAGCTCTGATCTCAGGCCACTTCTCCCCCACCCCATAACCCCCTGAATACCACCCCTGACTGGGCCTCAGGGAAGCCTCCTAGGTGAAGGCAAAGCAGTTCAACAGTGATTTAGATTAGCTAGAAAGCAGAAATCTGACAGGAGGGGAGTGGCCAGCCAGTGCCGTGATTTGCCAGTTCTCTGAACTGCACAGAATCATGACAACTGGTTCTATAGAACTAGTCCGAACTGGTAGAATCCCACCCCTGCTGCAGACCATGTTAATAATGTGCTGCCAGCTTTTCCTGTGCTGATGGCATTTGAACAGGGAGCATATTGAATGGGAAACATATTAACTCTCAGCTGAAGCCACCATTTATGTTCCACTTGCAGCTAATTTCAGAAAAATGATGCCTTGATTCTTTTAAACACTGCAGTGTCCAACTACCTAGATAATGGAGAATGCTTTGGAAGTGTAATTCATCCCAGGGTTTGCTGAATAAGTTGAATTCAGGGCCACCAAGATTGTAACCTCACCATTACCTTCCAATCCCCACCACGGACCATTTGGCTGGTAAAAAGCCCTGAGCATGGTTCTGAGTAGACATGATTGTTCTTCCTCCAAATGCATTCCATTCCTGATGTAAAACAGATAAAATATACAGAGATTTTAGTTGCAAAGATCACTTTTCTGTCAGTATTTGCTTGACAGCAGCAGATGATCTGTGGGTAGAAATTACTTAATCGTGGCTTATGGACAGCATCAGCTCATTGATTATTCAACAGCACTGCAAGTTTCAAATATAATCTGCAGTAAGACATGGCTGTTTTATCTCTCCTCTCTTTTCTTTCTCATGATAATGCCTGAGTTAATAAAAGCAAAAATAAAATCATTAGATCCATGGATCTTCTGCTGTATAGTAATGCCAGAGTCAGGCAGTTTGGTTATGCCAAAGCTCAGAAGGCTCCTTTCCCCAAGATATGTCAAGGGAGGCCAAATGTTTCCAAAGAAGGTTGAAGGCATCCAAGATTTTCTTCATTTCTCTCTGATTTGATATGCTGAGAGCAAAGACTGAATAGATTTGTCTTGTCTGAACAGCAGCAACAAAAGTACCCTCATTCTCACTCTATAAAAAGAGGAGGGGGAGAGATAGTAACCTTATAGCTGGAAATTCAATAAATCCCTTATCTGTTTCATGCTTGCTGTACAACTGCCAACTAGCTTTTTCCTTATAGAATCTGAAACTCAAGATCTGAGGGAAGGTTAGAACAATTCCTTTCAATAAGGAAACACAATGGCACTTCCTTTCCCAATCCCTATGCAGCTACATCTCAGCTGAGCCACTGCTGACACAATGGAAATATAGAGAGCTGCTTTTAAACTGGCTCTAAAGTTCTCCAAGGAGGCTGGAGGCTGGATGTATAATCTGTGGATATTGATTAACCTTATTTCCATTAGCCCCAGCCAATGTAAGCAATGATGAAAGTTGCTGGGAATTGGAGTTTAACAGTATCTACCAACAAATGCTCTGTACTACACATTGGTAAAAAAAAAAATCTATATACCAAATACAATCTAGGCGAATATGACCTTGTTGATGACGCTCACTTTGTCAAGGACCTCGGAGTACTCATATCTAATGATCTAAGCGCTAGAGTTCACTGCAACAGTATTGCCAAAAAGGCTTTAAGAGTTGTGTTGTAGTTGAGCAATGAGAGGCTAGACCAGGGCTTGGTGCAACAAGACTTTATTGGAACAATAAAGGACTGAACGTGTTAGCCCTGCCTGGAGCAGGCTTCCAGCGATCAGCGGCTGGCCGGACCCTGCAGCTGGCTTTTATAGCCAGCTGTCGAGGGCGGCCAGCCAATGAGGGGCAGCAAACGCCCCCGCAGCATGAGCGGACCTGGGTGGGGACTTTGGCAAGTTCCAGGGACATAACACCCCTTCCCCCCAGATGCGAACACGCATAGTCACTTAAATAAGTGGGCGGTCTGTGCTGGCGCCCCGAGCGTCGTAACTCCAGTGAGTTACCAAGTGTCTCAGAGTCCAAGGAACCCGGTAGGGTTGGTGATGGGGTGCGGACTCGCTCTGGGGTTTGCACTGGCACCGGTGTGGTGCTACTGGTTGGCGATGTTGTGGTCCCGTCTGCTGGTGCCGGTGGCGGATCCATCTGGCAGTCCCGGTCTACTGCCAACTCTCTGGGTCCGGGTGTAGGTGGTGCAGTGGCTCTGGCATGGTCCTCGATGGAAGCTTGGTGTGGCACCTGGGGGTCGACCTGAGCCCACGATCCGACACTGGCGAGGGTACCCTGTCGCTTCCTTAGCTGATCCAGGTGCCTTCTCCAGATGCGGCCGTCTTCCAGCTGGACTCGGTACGACCGGGGACCGGTGATGGCTACTATCACTCCTGGGATCCACAGTGGGTCTCCGGCATAGTTCCTCGCAAATACGAGTTCCTGCAAGACAAAATCTCTGACCCCCGTCATTGAAGCGAGAGGGGTGTCAGGACAATAGTGAGGGTGGAGCCTATCCAACACAGTTCTTAGGCGCCTACCCATTAGAAGTTCTGCCGGGGATTTGTTGGTGACCATGCAAGGGGTCGAGTGTTGGCTCAGCAAGAAACGGGAGAGCCTGTTCTTTGCTGAATCTGGCTAATGCTTCTTTTGTGGACCTGACAGCTCGTTCTGCCAATCCGTTGCTGGCAGGATGGAAGGGAGCCGTGAAGATATGTCGGATGCCAAGATTTGTGGCAAAACAGCTAAATTCTGTTGAGGCAAACTGGGGGCCGTTATCTGAAACAATGGTGTCAGGTAACCCGTGTGTTACGAATAGGCGAGTTAGAGCCTTGGTAACTGCTAGTGTGGTGGTTGTGGATAGTTGGGCCACATCGATCCATTTTGAATATGAATCTACGACCACCAAGAAGGTCTTGCCGTGAATTGGACCCGCTAAGTCAATGTGTAGCCTTGACCAAGGTGCGTTGGCGCTCTCCCACTTTGTGGGGGTGGTGACTGGAGGGGATGGTCTGGATTCCTGGCAGGGTTGGCATGAGCTTACCCACTTGACGATGTCGTCATCCAGGCCCGGCCACCAGACGTAGCTTCATGCCAACGCCTTCATCCGGACGATGCCCGGGTGGCCCTCGTGTAGTGCCTCTAAGACTGGTGTGCGAAGTGCGGCCGGAATAACCACCCGGGTGCCCCACAGCAGGCAGCCCTGTATGCTAGACAGCTCCTGTTGATGGGTCTTAAAAGGTGTGAATTCGGCTGAGAGGTTTGAGCCCGGCCACCCCCTCCTCACCCAGTCCAGTACCTGGGCGATGGTTTTGTCCGTCTTGGGTTTGGTGGCGATGTCTAGAGCGGTGACAGGGAGGTCGAGCTCGGTGACATCGAAGATGGCGTGGACCGGGGCCGGGTCTTCTGCTGGAGCTGGCAGGGGGCAGCGGCTGAGGGCGTCTGCGTGACTTAACGTTTTTCCTGGGCGGTGGATGAGCTTGTACGAATAAGCCGCCAGGAATAAAGTCCACCTCATCATTCTGGGAGACAACACTTGGGGAGTCTGCTTGTCTCCGGAAAGAAGACCCAGGAGAGGCTTGTGGTCCGTGATTAGCTCAAAGTTGTGGCCAAACAGGAATTCATGAAATTTCTTAACCGCGGCCACTGCGGCTAAAGCCTCCTTGTCGATCTGACTATAGTTACGCTCTGTTGCTGAGAGCGTTCTGGAAAAGAAGGCAATCGGTGCCTCAGAGCCGTTGGGTAGTCTATGGCTTAATACGGCGCCGATCCCAAATGGGGAAGCGTCCGCGGCTAGTACCAGTGGAAGGTGTGGGTCGAATTGAATGAGGACCGCGTCAGATGTGAGCAGTGATTTGACTGCGCGGAAAGCGGTGTCTTCCTCGTGTCCCCAGTGCCAAGGCGCTTTTTTATCTAAGAGCCTGTGTAGAGGCTCTGCTACTGATGCTTTGTGAGGTAGAAATGATGCATAAAAGTTCAATAATCCCAAAAAGGCTTGTAGCTCGGCTTTAGAGGTTGGTGTGGGTGCCTCATGAATTGCCTTGACCTTGGACTCTAGGGGGTGGATGCCTGAGGCGTCAATCTTATAGCCCAGAAAGTCCACCTGTCTAGTGGCAATGGCACATTTTTCCTTTTTTAATTTGAGGCCATGCTGTCTGAATCTCTCTAACACTGCTCTGACTCTCTGGAAGAGTTGGGGTCTGTCCCTGGCCGAGACCAATATGTCGTCGAAGTAGGGTACTACGCCAGGGAGGCCCTGTAGTATACGCTCCATGAGGGATTGGAAAATCCCCGGGGCAACACTTACGCCAAACTGGAGATGCTTGCACCGGAAGGCACCCCTGTGGGTCACAATGGTCTGCAGTTCCGCCGTTTGGTTGTCAACGGGGAACTGCTGATACGCTTGCGACATGTCCGATTTGGCAAAAATGTTGCCAGGTTCAAAGGTATGCAGTAAATGTTGAATGACCGGGACTGGGTACGCGCTAACTTGTAGAAAGCGGTTGATTGTTGTTTTGTAATCAGAACAAATTCTCAGACTGCCATCCTTTTTGAGGGGTGTGACAATTGGCGTCTCCCATTTGGCGAAGTCTGTCGGCTCGATGACCCCCTGTTTTAATAATTTATCGAGCTCTGCGTCCAGTTTAGGCCGGATGGCGAATGGGACTCTACGCGGTTTCAGCCGGACTGGAACCGCTTGGGGGTCAACTGTAAATGAGATGGGGGTCCCCTTATAGCACCCCAACTCATTGCTGAATACGTCTGAGTAGTCAGTGAATAAGGAGTCAGTGTCAGAAGCTGAGACAGCATGGACTCCTGTTAACCCTAGGCCGAGGTAGGGGAACCAATCAAACCCCAGAAGACTGGGGAGGTTGCCGTTAACTACCACTAGAGGCAGGTGGCCTTTAAAAGCTTTAAAATTAACGAGGAACTTGCCTTTGCCGAGCACTGGGATGTCTTTTCCCTGGTAATCCCTCAAGGAGATCTGGCACTTCTGGAGCTGGTTCCTGGATAGTCTGGGCTGGATTTTCTTGAGGGTGCTCTAAGAGATGATTGAGAGCGCTGACCCCGTGTCAACCTCCATACGACAAGGTTTACCTTCTAATAGAACGGAAAGTGTTATTTTACTAATAGAGTGACAGGTGTGGTTAGCATGGTAGCAAGTGTGACAATTGAGTACTTGCCTTTGAGGTCCAAAATGGGAAAAGGAAGGAACCTTTTGTGCTGAGTAGTGCGCGGCCTGGCAGACTCTAGCGATGTGGCCTTTTTTGTGGCACTGGTTACAGATGGCTCCCTTGAATTTGCACGTAGCTCTTGAGTGAGGTCCTCCACAGGATAGGCATAGAATGATGTGTTTGGGTGCGCTGTTGGTTTCTAGCCTGGCTCCTGCCTGTGGTTGTTTGGCATGAGTGAGGCGGTGGATGTCTGTTTGCTCGTTAGGGTCGTCTTCGTTGACTACTTCTTCTGAATGGACGGTGGCGCAGGTTTGTTTGGGAACGGGGCCTTGAATTTCAGAAACGGACTGGGTTGCCAGCTCTGCTGCCAGGGCTTCCTTGACAGCCTGGGATAGGTTGAGGTCCTTCCTGGCGAGTAGTCGCCTCTGGAGGTGAAGGTCTTTGACCCCGCAGACGAGCTGGTCGAGGAGCATGTCATCAAGATAGTTCCCGAACCCGCAGTGGAGGGCTGCAGTCCTCAAGGCGGCCATATACTGGTTGACGGTTTCCTTTTCTGCTTGCTTCCTCATCCGGAAGGTGAAACGCCTTGCGATTTGTGAGGGCCTGGGGGAGTAATGGTTGGTGAGAATTTCTAGCAACTCTGGCCAGGGGACATTTTTTAACTCACGTGGAGCGACGAGTGCTGTGGCAGTATCAAAAACGATGGCTCCGCAATAGCTGAGGAAGAATGACTTTTTTCTGTGCTCCCCAGCATCAGCCAGACCGATAGCGTCGATGTAGTGGTTAAAACGATTCTTGTATGATTCCCATTTTTCTTCTTCCGGTTTGAATGGTGGGAAGGCTGGGTTGGAGTTCATGATGAGGGCTCCTGTGTGATATGCTGTTGAGAAATCTCTCTGGGACACAAACGGCACTTGTGCTCTTGTTAGTCTAGTGACTTCAGCTCTGGAGAGGCTTCATGGACCTCTCTGCTCTCTCTCTGGGCTACAATTGGCTGAGCTGCAACGACTGTTGGCAGCGTTTTGAAATTCATGCTCCTGGGGAGCGTAGGCAGTGCTGGCTTGCCGCCTCTGATAGCGCTTTGAAAATCGCGCCTGCGTGAGTGTCAGTAGCTCGGAATAACAGCACCGTGCTGTATTCCGGCTAGAAATCCAAACGACAGCCGTTTGAATTTCGCGCTCTTTTTGTGCTGAGCGGCTGCGGCTCGCAGCGCTTCACTTTCCTCTGTAGCTTGCTAACAAAGCGGCTACAGACGCTATTACTTTCGCTCTTTGCTGACCGAGCTCTCCGGCGGCGCGGCTGCGGCTCAGCAGTTATTTTAGTGATTTCAGCTGTTGCGAATTGCCTCTGGTAGCCATCCCACCTTCGTCGCCAGTGTTGTAGTTGAGCAATGAGAGGCTAGACCAGGGCTTGGTGCAACAAGACTTTATTGGAACAATAAAGGACTGAACGTGTTAGCCCTGCCTGGAGCAGGCTTCCAGCGATCAGCGGCTGGCCAGACCCTGCAGCTGGCTTTTATAGCCGGCTGTCGAGGGCGGCCAGCCAATGAGGGGCAGCAAATGCCCCCGCAGCATGAGCGGACCTGGGTGGGGACTTTGGCAAGTTCCAGGGACATAACAAGTTGTAAATTTAATTTTATGAAGCTTCTCCTCTGGTAATTCTGTTTTTCTAAGTGGGGCATTCAAAACCTTTGCTAGACCAATACTTGAATTCAGCTCTGCTGTCCGGAATCCTCACTGTACATTTGACATAAATACAATTGAGCAAGTCCAGAAGTATTTTACCAGAAGAGTACTACATTCCTCTGTTCACAACAGAATACCCTACAGCACCAGACTTGAGATTCTTGGCTTAGACAACCTTGAACTACTCTGACTAAGATTAGACTTAAGCATAGTACATAAAATCATGTTACAACATCTTACCAGTTAATGAATATTTCAGCTTTAACAACAACAACACTGGAGCGCACAACAGATATAAACTAAATGTAAACTACTCCAAACTCGATTTCAGGAAGTATGATTTCAGCAACAGAGTGATTAATGTCTGGAGCTCACTACCTGATTCTGTTGTCACCTGCTCAAACCCCCACTCCTTTACCCTCAAACTAACCTCTATTGACCTAACCCCATTCCTAAGAATGGGGCTTACATAAGCACACAATCGTGCCTACCGTCCCTATCCTGTTGTCTCCAATTATTAGTTCCTATTTCTTGTATTTAAATTTATGTTTATTCTTGTTTCTGTTATATTGTAAGCTTTTGACAAATAAAATAAATAAATAAATAAGTATCTGTAGGGTGACAGATAGTCTATAAGAACTTAAGAAGCCTTGCCAATTCAAATCATGGACTCATCTAGGCCAGTATTGTGTGTGTTATGGATGAAATGAGAGAGAGTTTACTTCTAGCCTTTCAAGCATAAATGGGACTGGGCTCAGGTCTCTACTTTACAGTCCAAAATGAACTATTCCTGCCCCTAAACAAAACCCTGCCACCCTCAATACATTATTTGCTTTATTTAAAGCATGCTGCCTTGATTCAGAAGACAGAATTAGTAGTCTGAACTTTTCCAGTTCTAGTTCTACATAGACATCTCTAAAGCCTTTGATTCAGTGGTACATGACAAATTACTCCTAAAACTAAAATCTTATGGTATCTCTGGACAACTGCATAACTGGATAGAAGCATTCCTGTCAAACAGACCACAAATGGTCAAAATTGGAAATGTCCTATCAAATTCTGTACCTGTCAATAGTGGTGTCTCCCAAGGCAGTGTTCTAGGACCAACTCTTTTCATACTCTACATAAATGATCTCTGTGATCATATTAAGAGCAACTGTGTTCTGTTCGCTGATGATGTAAAGCTGTTCAATACCACAGACAATATTACTACCCTTCAAAAAAATCTTGACCATGTATCAGAATGGTCAAACAAATGGCAACTTTAAATCTCAACAAATAAATGCGCTGCCCTACATATTGGCAAAAAAATATATCAGAAAATAAAATACAAGCTGAATAGTCAAGACATTGTTGATGATCCAAGCTTTGTAAAGGACCTTGGAATACTAATCTCTAATAATCTAAGTGCTAGAGCGCACAGTAACTACATAGCCAAAAAGGCATGAAGAGTTGTTAACCTAATCCTACATAGCTTTTTCTCTGGTAATATCTCACTACTAACTAGAGCATACAAAACATTTGCTAGACCAATACTTGAATATAGCTCATCAGTCTGGAACCCGCATTACTTATCTGATATTAGCACAGTTGAGAAAGTCCAGAAATATTTCACAAGAAGAGTTCTCCACTCCTCTACTCATTGTAGGATATCTTATGCCATCAGACTTGAAATTCTAGTCCTAGAAAACCTTGAATTACGCCGTCTTCGGTCTGATCTAAGTATGGTATATAAAATCATACATTGCAATGACTTACCTGTCAATGAATACTTCAGCTTCAAGTATAATAACACAAGAGCACACAATAGATACAAACTCAAGGTTAATCACACCAAACTTGATTGCAGGAAATATGACTTCAGCAACAGAGTGGTCAATGTCTGGAATACTCTACCTGACTCTGTGGTTTCTTCCCCAAACCCCAAAACTTTAACCTTAGACTGTCTCCTATTGACCTCACCCCTTTCCTAAGAGGTCTGTAGGGGGCGTGCATAAGCGCACCAATGTGCCTACCGTCCCTGTCCTATTGTTTCTTTTATTTTTCTTATATGTACCTATTTCATGTATTCATAACTATGTATATACTTAAACCTACTATCTTGTAAGTGATTGACAAATCAAAATAAAAAAAAAACACCATGCAATGAATTACTGTTGTCCCAGAGGTGGGCAGCCCTTACTTTTGTTAAAAGGATTTGATTCTATTGGACCCTGAATTAATTTCAATACATGCCCTTTAGTTCTTACATTGTGAGAGAGGGAGAAAAATCTCTCCCCCACCTTTCTCTCTCTCTCCTATTACTACCTGTGCTTTTATATATCTTTCATTATCTTCCCTATCCTTATCCTTATAGAGGAGCTGCTTCAGCTGTCTAGTGATTTTATCCTTTTTTTCAAGAACCACAATATATTTCTTAAAATGCAATGCTCAGAACTTTATATAGCATTTCACACATGATCTCCTTATAGCTTTCTTTGAGGACATGATCTTATCAGTAATTCTATTTCAATTGTCTTCCTAATGGTTCCAAGCATGGCATTTACCTTTCTGTTATGGCAGCCATACTGTTGTGGTTTGTCAACTGCCAGCAGAGATGGCAGTCAAGTCAGAGGAGGTGGAGGGGTTACCATTGGAGCCAGCAGAAGGCTCTGAGGAACAGGAAGTCTCAAAGCCAGATGCAGAGCAGGGTCCATCTACTCATGTTCAGATGGAGAGACAGCTGTTTTCGGGGCCTGAGATGAACGAGGGGGAGGAACAGCTGGGTCCTGTCCAGATGCGCATATGTGCAGAAAAGTGCAGAGAGGAGAGCAACGCAGGACTGAGGGTCAGCTATTCAGGAAAAGAAGGAGATATTAACAAGCCCCTCCCTGGCTTAGATATAAGGAGGAGAGGTGTTGGAGATGTGGGTGTCAGAGACATCCATTCATGCTCCAGAAGAGTTCCCTCTGGTGGTTTCCTTGGCAGGATTTCCTTGTCACTACCAAGTTCATCAGGACTCTTTATGCTGGAATTGAAGTGCTAACTGAGACTCCCTGCGTGGAACTCAGAGACTGTTATGGCTTGTGACTCACCTACAAAGGTGTGACCTGGAGCTTTGTTAGTGAATGCCATGAATTCCTGCCTTTCTAAATAAAAAGGGTTTTTCCTCATGAGAAGGCTGCTGATTTGGGGTTTGTGAAAGCTGAGGTTTGTGAAGGCACATACATATATTCATTGAGGTGTCTGCTTCATGATCTCTTTCCAGACTATGTCTACAAATTCAGATCCTATGTAATCAATAACTGTATCCTAGACTTTTTGTGTTTACATAAGACCCAGAATATATCGTACTGTTGCCAGCATTCTACATATAGGATTTCTGGGGTAGCTAAATCCTTCATTATGTTAATTGTTTGAATTAGAATAATATAAGCTCTGTGAAGGCAGGGAAAGCTGGTCACTGTTAGGCTCTTACTCTGGTATTACCATAAAAAGAAACAAAATTGGATGTATTATATCTGTACTCTATCATTTCCCAAGGCTCAGAAGAAAATATACCTGACATACCTGAAATTGGAATTGTGCCCATATTATAGTAACAATGAGCAGCTACTGAAAAAGGTACTGTGTTTATTGTATTGACTAAAAGAGCAGAAGTGGTATGAACACAAGCCAAGTTTTTGTTCATATTTATCCACGTCAATTGTACAGAAAATATCTTTATATTGACGGTGAAGGGAAGGAGTTTAACATAGCTGGATAAAAGGTTGCTGCAAACTAATTAACTTTGATAAGAACAAGGCTCACCAAAACTGTGCAAGTCTGCCAAGAATAACAGATAAGAAATATTTTACAGCACAAGAGTCTTCAAATGCCAACTTAAGATATTGCAATGTCCACAAGGTTGGAGTTTCAAAATGTTTTTGCTTCCTACAAAGAACGTCTGATTCACAGCTGGCTTTTATCTTCTTGAAGGAGAGGCCTTACTCCTGAGTTGCCCATGCTGCTGCAGCTGCTCTTTCCTATGAGGAGCCCTGCGCACATGTGCAGTTGGCACAGGCTCCTTGGGAATCTCCTCATCACTGCTGCGAGCCCCCACAATCTCTGAAGGCAGCAGTCCACTTCCTAATGGTCCTGGCCCTCATCTGAGTCCTCACTCTCCTCAGCCATCCGCACCTGCTGCCGGCTAACCACAACAGTAATGCTACCAGGTCTGGGACTCCTAGGGAGCTGGGGATTTGTGTTGATAGTTCCACTGCTGAGAAGGTCTTTTTTTATCCTCCCTTCACTCACAGTTAGTATTTTTATTTTTATTTTATTACTGTAGTATGTTGGATTTTTATCTGTTTTATATTGGCCATATCATTTATTGTTGTGAGCCACCCAGAGTTGCCTTTGGTAAGATGGGTGGCTACATAAATTTGATAGATGATAGATAGATAGATAGATAGATAGATAGATAGATAGATAGATAGATAGATAGATAGA
>NW_020769314.1:17826922-17842388 GCF_900518735.1 Pseudonaja textilis
AGATAGATAGATAGATAGATAGATAGATAGATAGATAGATAGATAGACAGACAGACAGACATAATATGTATCACCCTTTATTCCTTCCTCCCTCCCTCCCAACATCCCTCCTACTTTCATTTTTGTTCCAGTATAATTAAATTGGTTATCTTCCACATATTCAGCAATTTTCTTCAGACTTATTAAACACTGCAGCTTGGTAGCAACATGGGGGAAAGCTCTGAGGGCTGCAAACAAGGCTGTCATATAGTCCTGGCCTCTTTTGCTGTAGGGGCTGGGATGGGTTAAAATGCTCTTTGAAGATTAACTTTGAAGATTAACTGGCAGGGTGGAGTGGGTGGCAGCGATGAAGATGTTTTTCTCTCTTTTCATTTTCTCTTACTACAATGGAAGTGACGTCTGATGTCCTTCTTTTTCTGTCTTGTTGAAAATATCTTACCAAAATCAGGCTGTGAAACACACACAAACACATATAGTACTGAGAGTTCTTAAGATACTTTCTTTATATGCCAATGTTTCCAAATGCAGAATGTTCCAATAAGTCTGAAAATTCAGTATTAATCAGGTTTTCCTCAGCTTCTATGACCAGGCAGGATGTAAAGGAGAACAGACCCAGTTCATGTCCTGAAGAGCTTCTACCTACTCCAAAATATATCCCTTGTCACTTGAAGCAGCAAGAAAGGATCATTTTACATCAGTTCCAGCACTGGTACAGGTTTTGTTGAAGGTAAGAAGACAGTTCCTGACAGACCACTGCTTAGCTAAACTTCACCTTGTTTTGCTTTTGGCTTTTTCAGACTTCTTTCAATTTTAAATATATTGTGCTGAAAAGAAAATCCTCTATTTCTCAGTGATTATTGAATTTCTCAAAAACAATCTTAAATGTCTGCATTCTTTGAGCCCACATGTGTTATTCAAAAGGGCTTTTCCAGGGTGAGAATGCATAACAACAAAGAATGGCTGCATTAATACACATTATACTGTTGCAGAATTTAGCTGTTTGCTCAAAATGTCACGGTCATGCTTCAGGTAAAAGGGTTCTGTTTATTCTTTCAGTTTTTAATAATTCCCAATGCCTGACCATCTCATTTTTTTAAAATGAGAAAATATAAATATTTGAGATGCTTCACATCAAACGTGCTCCATACTAAGTATGCTCAGCCTTTTGCAGTGTATTACGAGTTGTAAATCCAAGTTGTGGGGATCTGGACACTTGAAATGCAAGAGAGGCAGAGCCATTTTACCACAATCAGTGACCGCTGTATATCTGATCTCTGCATGTTCCATAAAAATACCAGAAAATATGTTGACATAAGATGCCTGTCCTGTGGAAGAGCACAGATAGAAGCTTTTTAACCGCCCCCGCCCCCCCTTATATGGAGTATAAAATTCTCTAAGAACTCATCAAACGAATTATCTGGGACATCAATTTTACCTCAAGGAAATAAAGAAGACAAGATAAACATGATACCATATCATCAGGTGTTCAACATTATTTTTCAAAGACCAAATGGCTAAACTTTGACAAAATCAAACAGCATACAACATAGAAAAAGCCAAAATAGTTGAGCTACATTGTGAATTCTTAGAAATATTTTTTTCATGGTCATGGTCATGATATGCACTGAAGATGGTGTTTGATTTCATTGTACGAGGTGCAATGACAATAAAATAAAAGTAAAATGAAGGTGAATAGTAGAACAGTTGATAAGGAGAATCTAGTTTTGCTATTTGATGTTTATCTGATTTCTACCCTAAAATTACAATCCTATGAGCCATGGAAGATATCTGCCAGTGGAACGATCAAATTTTCTTCTCTAGTGATAGAAGGAGATATGGAAGATGAAAATTTGGAAAAGTATGCAACCGGTTTTGCTTTCTACTGAAACTCTAATGTTTTCAGGGGAGAACATGGATGTAAATAAATTGTATATATTTATTTTGTGGATGTTTTTACCATTTTAATGTTTTAAATTGTTCTAATTGTTTTGTAGTTTTAGAATTATAAGGCATCCAGAGTCACTTGGTTGAGTTGTGAGGCTATAGAAATTGAATAAATACATAAATAAATATAAAAAATGTTACCAGTCCAATACTCTCCCTTATCCTCTTAAAACAGCAACAGTCAGTTTTCCCTGAAACTGATTTGGATGAGTTTCTATTGTTCCATTAAAGCAGAAAATAGGTTTATTTTAAAGATCAGTCAGGGGGAAAGAGAAAGCAAGCTTCAAAATGGTGTTTTACAAGGATGCCTAAAAAGACAGAATATAAAAGCTCATACACCTCATGATTTTTCTACCATCATTTTTATGCCTTCAAAAAAAAAATAATCAGGAAAAATGCCATGAAATTCAATTCAAGAGTAAAATGATGATAACCACTGCAAAGAACAACAGTTAATGACTGGGGACAGCCTTATCACCACTTTCAAGAATCTAATATACAGCTTCTAAAACACATACACATTGTCAAAAGCAGATTAAACAAAGCCTGCCATCAGCAGACTTCTATGTGTATTTAGTCAGAAATAACTCAATCTCTGCTCAGCAAAAGTTTCAAGTATGAGTGACATACTTGAAATAAAGGCAATTCCTTATCGCCTTTAGATGCAAAGTGTTGTTCAGCCTTAATAATTAATCACTTCCCCAATGCCTGTTTATTTTTCCTAATGGTGAAAAATCTAGAGAAAAGAATCATACAATTCCCTTTGCTGCCAAATAAGATGCTTTTAGATGACCAGCTTAGCAAGGGAGTTTCTCTTTTTATTCAAGCCATCTTCTGATATGTAGCACAATCAATTCCACATGTGTTTTGCATTGTATTTAGAGAGCTACAGAAAAGATTTGGAGTATTTAACACTCTAGGAACAATTGAGGCCAAAAGAAGAAGGGGACAACAGAGAATGAGGAGGTTGGATGGAGTCACTGAAGCAGTAGGCATGAGCTTAAATTGACTCTGGAGGATGGTAGAGGACAGGAAGGCCTGTAGGAACATTGTCCATAGGGTCATGATGTGTCAGACTCGACTTTGTGACTAACAACAACAATAAACACTCTAGGATAATATTGCAATAGAGATCAGCAACTTGTTTCTCCGGGAGCAAAACTGAATATCATTTCATCTACCCACCCATACTCAAGTAGGTTGGAGATTCTTAAAATCACAACTAGGTCAATGGAATGTGTCTACCACCTCTACTTTTCTCTTCTGGGTGACCCTCACCAGCTTACAAGGTTATCAGAGTCAACATACAAATGAGTGGCCATTTAAATTGAACAAATAAATACATGTCCAGAGTTGGCTTTCCCAGGAACCAAATAGATTGTGGCAAAAGTTCTTAATGTTTTGCTGCTAGTTGTTTTGTTCCTTCACTTATGAAGCTGCATAGTTGGTAGAGAAAGGTGCTCAGAAGGATTTCCCTGATCTCCAAAGTTCCCAGAGATTTTGTCCTTTCAAACTTACACCATTCTCTTAACTTAGCCTTCCAATAAAGACTTAGCTCATCTGGCCATATTTCCTGTCTGATCTACTTGGGAAAGGTGAGAATCCTTCTGGGATCTTTTTCCAGTCTACCGTGCAGCTCTGGGTTTTCATAGTGATCTCCCATCCAAGCACTAACCTGGATTGATCCTGTTTAGTTTTAAGAACATCAAGAATCAATTGGTGCTCCTATACTTCACAGTAAAGAACATGCAATTATCAAACCATTGTTTGCCATATGGAACTAGCTGCAGTTGTCAATGAAAGAGTTGTTCTTTCATCATAATTTTCCCCCTTCTCTTTATAGCAGAAGCTCTGTCAGGACTGGATAAAAAGAAATAAATGGGGTACTAATTATTTTCCCCTTTTCTGTTTTGTTTTTCTTATTATCTCTACAACCTCTTTTTCATTATGTCCCTTTTACCAAGCAAAGCAACTAACATTTAGTTCTTTTTTCCTTCCAGTTTAATCCTCATGTGTTCATACAGATAAATCTTGTATAATTAGCCTTAGCTTTGGGGAAATTGTTATGCCTGAAGGGAATGAAATGATGCATTGCACTCAAGTGAAAGAAACTTAAGCAGCTGCATCAAAGCACAAATATATTACTCAGTAATCCATAGCAAAAGGACAAGTCTTCCATTTTGACTATCATCAGGTAGAGGAACCACAGCAAAGATAGAATACCACATGTATTTAATTATTTTTCATAATTCTCTAGTAGATAGTAGCGGCGATGACGTCATTTTTTTCTGAATGTTCAATGCTGGTTCATAAACTTCATTAAGTCGTAGTGATTTGTTTGGATTTGGCTTATCATGGTTTGTGAGTTCTGCCATTATGGTTTTGCAAATCCTGCTTTCTGACTGAAAGGGTAAAATACCATCATTCTTTATTCATGGCACACCATAATGTGTGAGCCAGTGAGCTTATGTAAAGGTAAGTGAGGAGGAGTAATCACTGACAGCATGATTATTTAAGCTATTATATGCAACTGAATCTCTGAGAAACCATATATCTCAAAACTTTAAAAATGTCATGGGAAATATGATCACCCAATGATCCTAAAAAGAATTTCAGTGTAACAGAGCTTGAAAAATGCCTAATGTTTGTTTTAACACCATGATACTGTATTATTATTCTGCTAACTTCTTTTCAAGCAGGTTTTTTTTTCTGTTTTGGAATAGCAATTAATAGCAAAGCAGCAAAAACAAAAAATAAATTAAAATGAAAACATCCAAGCAATTATTGGTTTCTATGTACAGAAATATGTTGCTAGAATAATAGGCCTGCAGTTTAGAAAACTGGCTGGCTTTTGGCTGTGAACTGAGAAATTTATTCTTGAGCATGATCAACAGTAATCACATAAATCCCAATGATGCCAAAATAAGCAATGACATCATCTTACAAATGCCACCATTACCTACTTGTTCAGATATCCAATGCAAGAGTCTATGTCCCAGTATTTGGTTGATGATGTCATTATACATGTGTCATTATTTGCCTTATCTTACCTCCAGTACACTTATAGGTAAACTTGATTGTCAGTATTCAGCTTTTACTAATATTATTTTAGTTTTCACCAGCCAAAAGACTGGCCAATGTGTAATGTGACACCAAAAAGTGCATTGCTGGTTTCTCATAGCTTTCTGATGTATAAATGAGAATAAAATACTTAATGGTTAATTAATAATCAATGCAACAGACAAGAATGACTTTGACTAAGTTGAAATAGCTGATTCCACCAGTATAACAACTGGTTCAGTGACCGCACGCTTTGTGCATGAACACATGCTTTGTGCAATGCACTCCACATTACAAATAGCTCTAAAACTAAGCTTCCACAGCAGTTCCTATGAAGAAAACAGCTGAGGCATGGCAAACTGCTATGCTGCATAAATCAGCTGTGCTCTAAACAAAGGAAGTAAAGGACAGGAAAGAGCAGGGATAGGAAGGCGGGCCCATATGCTCGTCGCAGTAAACCAGTTCAGAAACAGCTGATCTTTGGAACAAGGGGTTCCCTCGAACCAGTCCGAATTGGTAGAATCCCACCCCTGAAAATAATGTCTTGTGGGGGTTTTTTTTTCACCATGGGGACCATACTATGGTTCTTTTCATCACCTAACAAAAGAAGCATTATAGTCCACATTGTGTTTAGAATGAAGAGTCCAAATAGCTGTCTGGATTTACAGTTAGAACAGAAGGCAAGGGCACATCAGAACTCATCAAATCTTATTGTGTAAACTAAAACAGAATGTCACTTATACTTGATGTAAGTACCAAGGCAGAAATGTCACTCATATTTTTTTTTTTCTGCTAAGGAGGGTCCAATGCCCAATATGGAATAATTCAGTGTAGAAGATTCTTCATTGAAAAGATGTTATTACAATGTTTCCATTACCTTCCCACAGATTTTACAAACTAGCACTGTGCTTCATCTTTTTAAATCCTTCCATCTCTTCTTTCCCTGACCACCTGGGGTTAGGGTAAATAAGGGAGATAATTTCAAATCAAATAGTTAAAAAGGGGAGGTTAATTTTTGATCTGTCAGTAGACACTGGTCTCAATCAGAATCAGTCTCCTGAAGCCTTGCAAGGGATTCAAGTTTTTTTTTTAAAAAAAATTAAAATAGATGTAGATGCAGGTTGTGGATGTATTAAAATTTAGCCCTGGGTTTCAAATTTCATACAGTATTTAAACAATACAGCCAAAAGACAAACAGAGGTAGATGCAAGCATTTCGTATTGACTCATCAATAACTATATTACAATAACAGGGTTAAAATCACCCTCAAATGTAAGACCTAGCAAAGGCATCTTGCTAGATTTTATCTTTGAGGCTGATTTTTAACCATGTTATTGTAATGTAGGTACTGATAAGTAATATGAAATGCTTGCATCTACCTCTGTTCATCTTTTGGCTGTATTGTTTAAATTATTAAAAAGGGACTAATCGTTTTAAATTTTATACAGTATGTTGGACCCAAAAAGGAATGGCCTGTTAGTCATCACCAAATGTATTTGCAGAGATAATATTCTATCCAGAAATGATATCCTATGGGTCTGTCAGTTTTCTATTAGCTACAGTTAAAACTGAAAAGCCTTACAACAAGGAAGTAGGATGACTCAGCTATACTAATGGATGTCAACCCCAAACATTTTGGGATTGCTTTTTGAAAGGCAATTGGACTTTGTTTTTCCTTGAAGATGTTTCGCTTCTTATCCAAAAAAAATCTTCAATTCTAAACAAGCTTCTTGGATGAGAAGTAAAACATCTTCAAAGAAAAAACAGAGTCCAGTTGCCTTTTGAAAAAGCAACTTTGGGACAACCATTACTTGCATGACCAAACATCTCTATAGACAATGGATGTCAAGTAATGCATCATTCATCCAGGATCTGTTAGTGGAGGAGTGTCAAACTTGTGTTGTCACATTGTCATCACATGACATATCATGACTTTTTTCCCCTTCATTAAAATGGGGGTGGGGGTGGCCAGAGTGTGATGCATCCAGATCACAGGCTGCGAGTTTGACACCCCTGTGTTAGTGGATGGGCAGGTCATCCTCTGTTTTGGGAATGCTGATGATCCCTAACTGTACAGTAAAACCTCTGGTCATGACCATAATTCGTTCCGTAACTTTGGTTGCAACCTGATTTGGCTGTAACCCAAACCTAATTTTGGAAATTTGGTGCTTACAAAAAAAAAAAAAAAATGGCGGGAAAGGGGAAATTGGCTGTGAAAAAAAAATGTGAATTTTTTTGGTCAGAACCTGATTTGATTGTGGTCAGAAGCATTTGTAACCAGAGGTTCTACTGTATATCTTTATCCAAGTTTGCAGAAGATGTTGGCAGGAAGATAGGTAATGGGTTGGAATGAAACAGGCTAAAGTTGAACATAGAGAAAACAGAATGGTTCTTGGACCTTACCATTCTTGCCTCTTGATCTGAAGCAGCAGATCCATGACAACAGATTGTAAACATGTAGATAGACATGTAGATAGACAGTTGGACACCATGACCAGGTGAGCCTTTGCACAACTCTGACTGATGCATTGTTTGGAGCCCTAATTTAACTATAAGTCTTTTCTGGTTTTAAAGCACTACATCAAAAAGCACAAAGCTCCTTGCAGGACCATCTTTTAATCCGCTTTCAACCCAATCAACTAATATGTTTGATAAGAACATGCTAGTGATAGTTCTATGCTACATTGGGAGATGTGTAGGCATTGCTTTTCCTTTTACTGCATTGTGCTCTAGCACAGACTCTCTCTTGATCTGTCAGCATCCACATGGTTGGCTTCTCACAAATCACTAAAAACAGAATTATTCCAGATTTTGGGCAACAACTAGTGCCACAAATTTTATTGATTCTGTATTTTTAAATGTTAACTGTTGACAACTTATCTTCATTTAATTTTATCTGGGTATTATGGATACTTCATTCTATTGCTTTAAATTGTGGTTTTTGTTTTTATTTAATATACCATGGATGTTTTAGTGCATTGTTAATGGATGTGTTATAAATTACCAAAGAGCTCTCTTATATATGGTGGAGCATGCATGCATGAACAAATGCTATTTATGGAGGGCAGAGCTGGCATTGCGGTGGTTGGATGGGAGATCATGATTCTCCAAGATCACTGTCGATATCTCAGCTGCTGGTCGATCCCCACAGATCTAAACCATCCCGTAGATATGGTGATTGACTAGGGCATGTCCTATTGAGCCCAAGGACATCGCAAAGCCCCTGGTTGATCCAGGGAAAGCCCTTTTTGCCGTCGGTGGAGAGGCAGCCTCCCAAGCTGCTAAAGCTGGGACAGCTTCAGAACAGAAGAGATTGGAAGAAAGTGTGTCAGTTTGGTGAGATGAACTTTTACTTATTATTTCTTGGAGAGAACACCCTGAAAAAATTAAAGTGAAGACGAAAGAGTTTAAGTGGCATGATTAATTGTCAAAGTGTAAGGTTTTTTTTTCTTTTTTTCCCTTTTTATTGGAATTTTGAATTTGACAAACTGTTTAACTTTAAGCTGGACTGGTACTTTTTAATCTTTTTATTTCTGTTTGTATTTCTTTCTCCTTTTTTTAAACAATCCTTTTGAAAATTCTTTTTTGATTAAGACTCTTCTGCTTGATTTAAGATTTATTTTTCTCCCTTTAAAAAAAGGGGGGGAGGAGATTTTACTTTTTTTTCTTTTAGTTTCTGGCTGTAGATTGAGGAGGGGGAAGTGAAAGTGAAGGAAAGTAAGTAGCACTGCCACCCAGAAGCTTGGATACACTGTTTTTTTCTTTCTTTCACTAGTTTGTGTTACAATCAAGGACTCTGAGTTGTGTATTGGAAAAGATAGACATGAGCATGGCAGTTTGTTTATTCAGGTGCTCATTTCTGAACAGATAGCTGAAGTCTGGAGTTGAAGTTGAAAGAAAGAAGATTGAAGTGACCTTGAAAAACTCTGAGCTGATTTATCAAGGAGCCTTGGATATTTGGCGGCAGAGACTTGTTTTATATTAGAATTGCTTTTTACTTTTTGCCTCCCTTTCTACCCTCCCCCCACCCCACTAGCTGGGCTTTTTTTTCCTCTTTAATTGGATTTTAACTTTTTAATCCAGGAACCAGAATGTAAATCTTTTTGTTTATTAAGAAGAACATACAGAATATTTTTCTTTCTCTCTTTTCCCCTTTTTATCCTTGATTTTTTACTTTTTACATTTATCATTGTAACTAATTGGATTAAGGTATACAAATGCCTGAAGACTTTCTTTTTCCTTTTTTCCTTTGGAGTGGCAACTGTTTACCTTCATCTTTTTTTCCCCTTTTTTTTCTTTTTTCCTCTTTTTTTCTTTTTTTCTCTCTCTCTTTCTTTACAGATAAGCATTATAAGATGAGTAGAAAGACAACAGCTCCAGCTTCTTTGATACCAACCCACTCACCATCTGGAGGACAATGATCTATACAGACAATATTACAACAGGAAAAAGTGAAAGAGAAGGGAGTGACATTACAGATGATTATGCAAGGAATCCAGAAGATTGAGCAAAAAATAGAAAAGACAGATGAGAAAGTGGAAAATATTCAACAGATGATGAAATATGAAGACAGATTTTAAAAAATTGAAGATGAAGATATACAAAGAGATAAGAAAATTGGAGACATCGACATTCAATTGAGTGATGTCGAGAAGGGCAGATGGGAAATAGATAAATCAGAATTTTTTCTAAGATTTCAAAATATAGAAGAAGGAAAAAGTGAAAACCTTGCTGAAATAATGGCAGAAATATTGGCAGAAGCACTGGAAACAACCAAAGAAAAGATGATGGATGGGATGGATGAAGTGTTTCGTGTCTATACAAGATATGCAACAAGGAATAGACTACCAAGAGAAGTTCACATTAGATTTACTTAGAAGATTATTAAGACACAGATACTTCAGGTGGCGAGAGAGAAAACACTAAAATATAAAGACAAAGAAATTGTGGTGCTGAAACAGATACCAAGAAGAGTAAGAGAGATGAGAAGAGAATATTTATTCTTGACTAAAGAGTTACTTAAAAGAGGAGTAAACTACAGATGGTTGATGCCAGAAGGCCTCTTGTTCACTTGGCAGGAACAAAGATGCAGAATTGACATAGTTGAAAAAGCTGAGCTATTCTACTTAGAATACTTTAGAGGAAAAGAGGAAGAAGAAAGAAAGGAAGAGTCACTGACTGAATTTCAAGAGGAGTGGAAAGAAGTAATTGAAAAAGAAAAAGAAGAAGGTGAAGTAGGCAGTGAACCCAGAGAATAATGAGAATTGAGATCTACTAGAGCAATAAAACCCTCTTATAAAGCTTAACATGGATGAAAGAAAATTGATTACGATTAACATAAATTGACTTAATTTGGTTACTAAAAAAAGGAAAGTATTTCACAAATTAAAAAAATTAAAATTTGACATAATCTGTTTACAAGAGGTACATAGTAAAAAACAACATGAATATATACTATAACAAGGAAAACTAGGGAAATTATTTACGTCTCTAGCATAATCCAAAAAAAGAGGTGTGGTATTATATATTAAAGAAACAATTTTGGCAGAACTAATCTACACAGATGATGATGGAAGGATTCTGATGGTGGAAATAATGGATAACAGTGTTAAAACACTTCTAATTGCAATTTATGCTCCAAATGATAAACAAGAAGAATTCTACAGAAAATTACACATGAAAATAATTGAATTGGACTATGTTAATATTTGTATGATGGGAGATTTTAATGGAATAATTAATGACTGGTTGGATTATAAAACACAGAAAACAGCAAAGAAAGTTACAAAGATACTACCAAAATCCTTCCTTTGAATAATAGAAGAATTTAACTTAAAAAATGCATGGAGAGAGAGAGAAATGTGGAAAGTAAGCAATATACTATTTATTCAAACAGGCATACATCCTGGTCTAGAATAGATATGATATGGATGTCAGCAGAATTATTGACTAATGTATGACAGATTGAAATAGAAACAAGCACTTGGGCAGATCATAATCCGGTATCAGTTATTTGGAAAGGATACAAGAGGAAATCTAGATGGACTTTAAATAATATGATATTAAAAGAAAAAGACTTTAAACAGAAAATAGAGAAAGAACTTGTTTTCTTCTTCAAAGAAAATAGAAAAGAGGATACATCTTTACAGAATCTCTGGGACACAATGAAGGCCTACACAAGAGGCTTGATAATAGATTATACTAGGAGAAGAAACAGAAAACAGAAAAAGACATTTAAGACATTAGAGGATGACTATAAAAGATTGGAAAAAGACTTACAGAAGTCCCCCCCGAAAAAGATATTAAAAATAAAATGGATATAATTAAACATAAAATGGAACTAATGGAAAAAGAAGAATTAGCACAAAAAATTAAAAATGCCAAACAGAATTACTTTGAAGATGCAAACAAACTGGGCAGATGGTTAGCTTATGAACTGAGAAAGGAAAGAGAACCAAGAAGGATTAGTCAATTAATAAATAAAAAAGGAGAAGTTTGCTATGAAAATGAGGAGAAGAAAAAAATTATACAAGACTACTATGGAAAACTACTTTCAAGAGAATGTTCAAGAAGAAAAAATTAAGCAATATCAGAAAGCGAACCTACCTCAGATAACTAAAAATATTGAAACAATGTTAGAAGGAAATATAACAATGATGGAATTAACAGAAGCCTTTAAAAAACAGAATGTTGGGAAAGCACCAGGTCCAGATGGTTTGCCAGTGGAATTTTACAAGACTTTTAAGGAAATATTGAATCTTCATCTTTTAGAAGTTATGAATCAAGTTATGTTGAATAAAAGAATACCAAAAACATGGTCAGAAGCATGCATTACACTTACACCGAAGGAAGGTACAGACCTGCAGCAAGTTAAAAATTATAGACCGATATCTCTATTGAACTCAGACTATAAAATATTTGCTTCAATTTTGGCAGAAAGACTAAAAAGATACTTAAATAATTTTATTCATACTGATCAAAATGGATTTCTGCCAAAGAAACAAATCAAAGACAATGTGAGAATTATTTTGGATACTCTGGAATATTATGAAGCACACCCTGAGAAGCAAATGGCCTTGATGTTTCTAGATGAACAAAAAGCCTTTGACAATGTGAGTTGGTGGTTTATTTTACTGCAATTGATACAAATGGGCTTTGGTAAAAAATTTATCCAAGCCATTGAAACAATATACCATGAATAAACAGCAAAGGTGTTGGTGAATGGAGAATTAACAGAATCTATAGATATAAGAAAAGGGACAAGGCAAGGCTATCCATTGTCGCCTCTGCTGTTTGTGTTAACATTGGAAGTATTGAACAGGAATATTCAAGAAGAAAGAGAAATAAAAGGAATGAAAATTAAAAAGGAGGAACATAAATTGCAAACTTTTGCAGATGACCTGGTATTTATATTAGAAGACCCATTGGAAACAGCACCCAAATTAATAGAAAAAATAGAATATGGAAAAGTAGCAGGTTTGAGAATAAACAAAGACAAAACAAAGATATTAACAAAGAATATGTTAGCAAGATGAAAGAAAGAGTTTGAAGAAATTTTAAAAATACAGGTCATGAACAAGGTTAAATATTTAGGGATACATATTACACAAAGATGTAGTACACTGAAAGAAGAGAACTATGTTAAACTCAAACAGCAGATTGCGACAGATTTGATAAAATGGGAAAAACTGCAACTATCATTGATTGGGAGAATATCCACAATTAAGATGAATATATTGCCTAGAATATTTATTCTAGACAATTCCTATTCGACTAGAGAAAGAGTTTTTTGAAGATTTAAATAGAATTGTGTTGAAATATATTTGGCAGGGTAAAAAAGCAAAAATAAAATTAAAACTGTTACAAGATGCAAGAATAAGAGGAAGGTTTGCCTTGCCCAATTGGGAGCTATATTACCAGGTGTCAAGTTTGATGTGGGTAAAGGAATGGATAACACTAAGGAACAGTAGATTACTGACTTTAGAAGGCCATGACTTGCTGTTGGGATGGCATGCCTTTCTTTGGTATAAGGGAACTAAAACACAGGGGTATTTTAGAAGACATTACATTCGAGAGGCATTGTTTTTGAACTGGGAGAAGATAAAAAGACAATATTACTTAAAAATTCCAACATGGATATCGACTATTGAAGCTTTTTGTTATCCAGTAATATATAAAAAGGAACAAACAGTTAGATATGGGGAGATATTGAATGAAAAAGTTGAACTTAAATCTATGCAAGCTTGGAAGAACAAGGTGTAAAAATGAATTGGTTTTCATATTTGTAAATACAATCTAGGTTTGATAAAGACTCTAAAGCAGAAGGTATTTATGATAAGTTGACTGATTTAGATAAGATTTTGATGGGTACTGATGAAAAGGTAATTAAAATACTTTATGGACATCTATTAGAATTTAAATTGGAGGAGGAACAAGTTAAAGAAACGATGAATACTTGGCGGGAAAATTTTGGATATGGGATTGATTTAGAAAAACGGCAAAAATTGTGGTCTCAAAATTATAAAATGACAATGTCAACGGCATATAAAGAAATTTGTATAAGATGTTTTACAGGTGGCACCTTCCCCCGATGAGACTTGTGAGAATGTTTAAGAAAACATCAGATAAATGCTGGAAACGTCATCAGATACCTGGTTCATATTACCATATGTGGTGGACATGTTCGGACGCAAGGAAATATTGGACTAAAATCCACACATGGTTGGAAAAAATGATAAAACAACATATAGACTTTAAACCAGAGATCTTTTTATTGGGAGTCATACCGGACATATACAATAAAGAATTGAAATATTTGATTGTAAATGTTTTAACAGCAGCTAGAATTGTACTTGCAAAGAACTGGAAAAATGTCAAAATACCTATGCAGGAGGAAGTTATTAAAAAAATCATGGACTGTGCTGAAATGAGTAAACTGACATTTGAAACTAGAGAACAAGAAGACAAGCAATTTTATATGATATGGGATTTGTTTTATCAATGGTTGGATAAAAAGACATGGTAAGGTAACAGAATAGATAATTTTGCTATAGAAGTTTAATAGACTGATACAAAATACAGTATAATGTAGACATATATAATCATTGGATGTCAGCATAATATAATATTGATGGAATAAATAGCAGGATAATTAATAATTGATAAATAGATAAGCATATGTTAGTTTGACAATGTGAGATTGATATAAATTGTGAACAATATTATGAAAGGATCACACAAAAGATTCTAAACCGACTGACACACTGTATGTACAAAATGGAAGATGGTTTTATGTTTTTTTATGTATTGTCCTTGTATGTTTGTCTTTAAATAAAAAAAATTATAATAATAAAAAAAACAAATGCTATTTGTGACTTACAATCCCAAAGGTAGGTAACAAGATGGATGTTTTTTTAAAAAAAACCAGCTTTGTGTGAAAAAAGGGGAGAGGGGCACTAAAAGTCTGCTGTTATGCTGAATTGGAGAAAGGGCAGGGAAGTTATCCAGAATTGATTTGGGTTATAATGAAGTCAGATCCCAGTAACTAATTAGGATGAAGAAGAAATTGTTTGGTTTGCATTTCCTGTGTCCTTGTACTATACAATTGGTTCTACTATTATGGGCAACCTGCAGCCCCTGAATTTCAAACAAATCAGTTCAGACCATTGATCACTGCAATCTAATTAGTTCAAACTACTGACAGGTGCAATTACTTGTAACTTAGTACTTGCAGAGAGGGAGGAAAGAAATTGTAGAGTTCCAGAAGGAGGCTGTCAGTAAACCCAAAAGATTGTCTTCACCCAGTTCAGACCTACCCAGTCTGTTAAAGTCCTGTTTATTAATTTGCAGTACTTTACCGATTACTTATAAGAGAATATAGTTTTCAACTGAAGAAACATTGCCCATGAAACAATTAATTATGCTACGATTATCACATTTTTCCAAATGTTTTGATGCAGTTTTGCAAACCATAACACATGCAAAAGTACACATTGCTGAAAATAATGTGTTTCTATAACATGTTTGCATTATCTATTATGAAAACTGTATAAAATCCATGGATTAAGCAAAGTATACACAAATACAAGCATAATATTCAGATTTGGTTTTTTTTTTTAAAACAAACTTTATTCAGTTTTTCACATTAAAAACAAAAATCTCTTTTTAATGAACAACATGTTTCCGGGTCATCACCTTTTACATACACATATGATGGCAATAATACATTGATATATACATACTTAATTCTATTATTACCTTTTCCATTCCAAATTTTCAGGAAGGAGAGAAACAAACACATTAATTTTAGCCTCTTTCATTAATCTCAATCAAAACATCTTTTTGTTTCATTTCAATTATTTCAAATATAATCCTTTAATATTTATTTTAAAAATAGATAAACAATATGTGTTTGCATAATAATAATAATAATAATAATAATAATAATAATAATAATAATAAT
>NW_020769314.1:17842398-17903192 GCF_900518735.1 Pseudonaja textilis
ATAATAATAATAATAATAATAATAATAATAATAATAATAATAATAATAATAAAAGTTACCAATGTCTCTCCTTGCTTTTAATAGTCTATATTAACTTATTAATTTAGTTGGTTCTTTAGTCTGTCATATTCCCTTTCCATTGCACATTCTTTTTATGAATTTTAGATTAATACAAATTTTAACACTAAAAAAGAAAAACAAGTATAGGTTTCCCCCCTTTTTCTGTTTTGAGTGTGACACCTCAATGATTAAAATATACCTTTATTCTTTCATCTTAATTCCCAATAAACCATTATTTTTAAGAAGTTACAATAATAATAATAACATCTTTTCACTTGGATTCCACAGCACATTTTCCCGCTTGATTTTTAATAAGAGTTATCAGTATCTATATTACCCTATTTTCTAAATATTTTTAATTGCAGAAATATTCTTATTACCCCTTGTCACCCTGCAGAATCCCCTTTTTAATTCATCAACCATTATCTCTGAAAAAACAATTTCTTTTCAACATTTTACTATTTCCATATTTCTTTATTTCATGCATCTGTTTCTTACTGCTTCTCCTCCCCCTCTTTTCCCCATATCTTTTTCTCATTCCAGTTTATATCCCTGTCTTTCTTAATATCTTCCTTTCCCCTTTTCTGCTGGGTCTTTCTGCCTTTCCCGACTTCACAGGTATTCCCCCTTTTGATTGCCTTCTGAAATCTCAACTTTTTAACCTCCCTTCTTTCCCCACTTCTTTGTGGTGTTCTTTGTGTTAATTGTCTATTTAAAATGTTTTCTCCTTGAATCTACTCCTCTTCCTCTGAAGCTCTTTCTTCTTGTTCTTCAATCGCCATTTCCATTTTTTCTAACACAGAGCAAAGTGATTCGCCTCTTTCCTGTAGTAATTCTCTCATATTTTTAAGTTCCATTTTTAATTCCCAAAGAGATATCAACATTACACACTGTTATATTTTTTGATCATTAAAGTCCACACACACACACACACACACAAAACAGTTTTACTTTCCTTCTTTCTTCTTTCAATTTTCTAAAGTTCTCAATTATTCCAGCCCAGGGTCTATACCAAAAACATCAATCAATCCCACAGTCAGTCTTTCCTTGCTTTTTTTCTTTATTCTGGTTCTGCTTTCACTTTCTAAGATTCTTACTTTGTTTCAATATTTCTTTAATGTTATATCCACACAAGTTCATTCAGAAACAGGATGTTTTCCTTTTTGTTTGAGCTCAAGTTTTTGTCAAAAGGTGGCACTCTCCATTATACAAAGTCTTCACCTTTCCCCCCTATTTTTTTATTTAGGGTTTTTCCAGTCTCAATATTTCAGCACAGTCCAATCTCCAATTTGTAAACTTTATTATTATTATTTTTTGATGATCTTAAGTCCAGCTTTATTTTATGCCTGTTTATTCCCAAAATATTTTAGTCCAATTTATTAAATCTTTAGTTCCAGCTTCTTCCTTTGCCTGTTCAAAGCCCCACTTAGCTGTCAAAAATATTTTCTTTCTTTTTTTCCTGTCCCTTTGTAATTTCGCTGCTCACTTTTCTTAAAAATTCCATGATACCTTAATCCCAGGGTAATCTTTTGTTTAGTTGTATTGCCCAGTTGTCCTGGTTCAGATGTTATCCACTTCTTTCTTCCTTCCTACACAAATCTTAATCCAGCTGAGTCCTCCTCTTTGGGGTGGCCATTTTAAACCACCACTACAGTCATCTTCGGGAGGAAAAAGACCAAGCCCGGGGGGGAGATGCGGCTCCCCTCAACCTGGCTTGTGGCTTCTCCTTACTCTGCTGCCCCTCCAAGGGGCTCTCCAATGAAAGAGTATGGACCATAGCCGCAGAGAGTCATGATCTATGGTCTGTCAGTGAGGAGGCTTCGCCTTCTTCCAATATTCAGATTTGTTTTAAATGCACAAACAAACAAATGTCAGAAATGGGATGCAGTGAAATTTAATCAACTGAGCATGAGCTTGATCAATTTGTCTAATTTTGTTCTGAAAATCCAGGTGAACTTCTAATGAGTTTTTAATTAAAAGTAAACAATTAAAAAAAGGAAATGAATAATTTGAAAACAATTGCTTGTTGATTCCTCATAACCCCGTTTTTCTTTTTCCAGGAGGTCAAAAAACATCAAGAGGACAAATTGAACCTCATCCATTTTTATGAGTGTCACATATGGACAGCATTTAAAAAGGGATGGGGCTCCAATTACATGGTTGGGGGTGCCATCTTGACTTAATTTCTCTACCGTAAAGTCTTCCTTTAATGTACCATTTATTTATTTATTTATTTTATTAATTTGTCAATCGCTTACAAGATAATGGGTATAAGTATAAACATGAGTAAGAATACAGGAAATAAGTATGAATAAATGGGGACAATAGGACAGGGACGGTAGTCACGATTGTGCACTTATGCACACCCCTTACAGACCCCTTAGGAATGGGGTGAGGTCAATAGTGGATAGTTTAAGGTTAAAGGAGTCGGGGTTAGAGGATGTAACAACAGAGCCAGGTAGTGCATTCTAGGCATAAACCACTCTGTTTCTGAAGTCGTACTTTCTGCAATCAAGCTTGGAGCAGTTAACATTGAGTTTGTATCTGTTGTGTGCTCTTGTATTGTTGTGGTTGAAGCTGAAGTAGTCATTTGACTGGTAGGACATTGTAGCAGATAATTTTGTGTACTACACTTCAGTCAAACACCACAGGAAGTGATGATTTATTAATCTTGATTGGATTCCTATGTTTTCATGACATCCAGAGTACTGATCAATCCTAGGAGGTGGCAGAAACTGAGAAATGTTGGTAAATCATTTAATAAGGTGATGGTTGGTGATGAATATGCCCATTTAAACAGATCTCAATTCTCTAGACTTTGTCAACAATATCTCTGCAATGTAGCTGAAATATAACTTCTCTATTCCTCACAATTAATTGGGATTGCTAGCTGGGATTACTAGAACCACCGATTTCCAGCCTTAAAAAGGAATGAGGAATATGGTCTTCTGGAAATATTATTGACAGATCAGTTGACAATCTCCTACAACTTGAACACTTGAGAGTAAAGGATGGGTAAGGCTGGGCAATATGGGTGCAAACATAGCTGATGTACACAAACCAAGGTTATAACAGTTTGTACTTGAATGAGCAATATTGTCTGACAGATCAGAACGAACAATGCCTGAAAAAACTATTCTCAAAGCTTGCAGATGTTGCAGCCATTTAAATGATATTATGTATTTCTAAATTGGTTTTCTTATTCTTCCTACTGTCAGGTTTGACAGTTTTTATAGACATTTCAGTGACAGAAATTCATGCTGTTATATATATTAAAAATGCACTCCAAGGTATAATACTTACCCAATTTACCCATTATAGCCAGATAACAAGATCCAAAAAGTAGATGGCATAAGAATATGCAATCTGCTAGTTCTCTTTAAGTGTTTACCTTTCCAGGTAATATTCAAACAGAAGACTAAAAGGAGATTCAGATTCAGATATGTGCAATTGATTGGTTGACTGGTTTTCTAAGCAGCTTCTAGGCCCAATACGTGAGATGACTCCAGGAAAAAAACATGATATTTTCATACTATTTAACTTACTAAATTGTGACTTAATAATTAGAATGGCACCCCAATATGATCATGTATCTTGCTTACATCTATAGGTTTCCAGCTTCCTAATTCCAATGAGGAATATTTACTTTGCTCATGCTTCTCTTCCTATCTTTTTCCATTGTGATATTGTTTCATTTTGGCTGATTGTTTTAAACTTTTTTTAACATATTTTATTGATTAAATTAATAAAGCACTGGACACAGTGTCATCATCCTGATATTCCTTTCTGTCATAATGTTATATAACAAATAACAGATAATCAGAGTTGGAAGGGACCTTGTAGGACCTTATAGGCCCAAGCGGGAAACCCCACACTATTTCTGACAAATGGCAGTCCAATCTCTTCTTGAAAGTCTCAAGTGATGACACTCCCACAACTTCCGAGGGCAAGCTGTTCCATTGGTTGATTTTTCTCACTGTCAGAAAGTTTCTCCTTATTTCCAGGTTAAATATCTCCTTGTTCAGTTTCCATCCATTCTTCCTTGTCCGGCCTTTGATGCTTTAGAAAATAGCTTGACCCCTTCCTCTCAGTGGCAACCCCTCAAATATTGGAAGACTGCTATCATGTCTCCCCTGGTCCTTCTCTTCACTAGATTTAATCATGCCCAATTCCTGTAACCGTTCTTCATATGTTTTAGTCTCCAGTCCCCTAATCATCCTGGTTGCTCTTCTCTGTACTTTTTCTAGAGTCTCAACATCTTTTTTATAGTGTGGTGACCAAACCTGGGTGCTCTAGGTGTGGTCTTACTAAGGTATTAGTACTTCACTTGATCTCGATTGCATCCCTCTGTTAATACAATTTTGTTTTATGCAATATTCTAGGTGTGGTCTTACTACTGTGTTTCTCACAAAATAAGGCCAGGCCTTATTTTTTTTTTGACGCCCGAAAAAATGGCTAGGCCATCTTTTCTGGGGTGACTTAATTTCCTCCCCCACCTAGAGCAGCCCATACGCATGTACCTCGCTGCGAGGCTGCTTCTATTGGCTGACGAAAGCCACTTCAGGGTGTGGCGTGGCTGCCCGTGTCCCCTCACCTTTAGGCAGTCTCTTTCAGTGATGGAAGCTCCCCAAGTGCAGTCACCAGCCACTTTGATCGGCCGGTAGAAGCGGCCTCGGGGTGAGCGTGCACACACACTCCCCTCGCCACGAGGCCGCTTCTATCGGCTGACAAAAGCTTCCTGAAGGCAGAGTCCCCAGCTGCTTCAGGGCGAGGTGTGGCTGCCCATGTCCCTTCGTCATTAGGCAGTCTCTTTTGGGCACTGGAAGCTCCCCAAGTGCAGTCACTAGCCACTATTCACTTCATGAATAAATGAGATGATACTTCCCGCCTTCCAGCCATTTGGAAACCCGCCCTCATGAACAGACGAGTACCTAACATGAAGAATGACACCAGACCCACACCCATGAGAGCCACACAAGATGCCACCACCACACTTCCATGTAGAAAACAGACCCACACCCACTCAGAAGATGAGACACGACCACGGACCAGAAGCCGCACTGCAGCTGCATCACTATCCACCTCATACCCCTCCGAGACATACATGAAGCAAACCGACACCCACTATGAAGATGCAGCACGACCACGAACTCGAAGCCAAACAGCAAGATCACAGCTCACCAACTCAAATCCCCCAGCAACTAAGACCAACCTGAGCACAACCAAGCCCCCACCTGAACAGAACACACCTCCAGCCAATCAGAACACGGCCAACCCCCCAACCAATCAGAACACAGCCAAACCCCCTACCAATGAGAACACACACACACCCAATCAGAACACAGCCAAGCCCCCACCCAATCAAGTCACATCCCCACTAGCAGTTAAAAGGAAGAAGCAGCTGCAATCTCACATCACTCTGAGAAGCACAGAGCTGAAGAAAGAAGCCTGAAGATGATGAATGAGACTTCATCGAAATGTTGCCTAGATACTTTGAATCTTACGCGGGAGAAAACCCGAACAACCAAAGATCCACATACAAATACCCGCGAGAACCTCAGAAAACAAATATATATATATATATATATGACATTCAGCTTTTCAGGTATTTTCCCACGTGCTTTTAAAGTTGTAGCAACGTTTCAGCAGAATCTCATCTGCCATCATCAGAAGCCTGTACAGAAGCCTGATGATGGCAGATGAGATTCCGCCGAAACATTGCTACAACTTTAAAAGCGCAACTACAATGACGTGGGAAAATACCCGAACAAAGCTGAATGCCATGCATGTAAGTACCCGCGAAAACTTAAGAAAACATATATATGTATATGTATATGTATAACATATTTGTTTTTGTAGATTTTCATGGGTACAGGTATGCAGGTCTTGGCGTGTTTGGGTCTTTTCCCATGTAAGATTGAGAGTATCTTATTCTCTAATTGAAGTGTTCAATATTGGAGATTAATTTGGTTCCCTCAAAATTAATTTCATGCCCTGTGGCTTTAAGGGTCTGGAAAAGGGAAGAAGTATTTTCTTCTTTTCTGATTGCATTCTTGTGTTCTGTGATGCATGCATTTATTCTCCTGTTGGTTTGTCCAATTTATGTGGTGTGCTGTCCCAGCCAGTCTATGGGAGTTGGCTAGTTACTTAGGAATTATGAGCTGTCCCCTTAAGGGAATACATCATGGTAAATGTAGTTAAAGGTATCCTGGGAAATGTAGTTCATGTCATGTGGCCACATCTGTAATCCTGACTGGTCACTAAATTGACCCCTGAGGGGTTGAGGGAGGTTTCCCTCCATTATAGCCTGGACTCATGAACTGATAACAGCTTTTCTACCACTACAAGATGGGTTAGGAAAATAACCATCTTTTACCTGCAATGCTGATATACAGGATCAAATACCAAGGGAGAAGTCCACACCTGACATAGCTTCTTGATCACAAGCAGCTTCTTCCCACCACTCAAAGAAAGCCTCCTCCCTTCATCCCAAATCGGTTAGATCACAGGCAGGTTCTAGTGTCTCACGCCAATTCTCTGCTGCTGGCTCCCACCATCTTTCCAGAACATCCTCCCATCGTAGCGGTGTATCTCAGGCCTCCAAAGCAGCAAGTTATGCCGAACAAGCTGTAGAAGCCCAAGTTGAAGCTGCAGCAGCAGAGGCAGATTTACGTATTACGACAGAGGTGATACGGCAGAAGGCTGAACTGGCCAAACAACAAGCAGAAATGGACAATCAACAAGTAGAAGTAGCCAAAACTCAGGCCCAAGTGGAGTTACTCGAATGACAAAGAGAGACAGCAGCAAAAACAGCACAGGCCGCAGCATGGCAGAAGGTGGATAACACTGCCTCCCTCAACTTCCACCTCGAAGACTTGGGAGAAGAGAGCCCAGATACATGGGTCAAGGCCTATATAGATGAGCAGTACTTGCTTCGCAACGAGCAGATGCAACCACTTCAGTCGCCTAGCAGTCTCCCACAACTAGGGAAGCACAGGGAAGAAGCTCAACCACAGACTCTGCACATTAGTTATGCTACTGATGTACGACCTAAAATACAAGATGCACTTCCCTCCAACAGCAAACCTTCCCCAACTGGTGTTGTATGTAATAAGATCTGAGATTCTCTTTCCAACACCAGCAACCCTACTCCAACATCTCATGGCCTGCCAGGTGAGCAAATTAGACCACCAGTGCTCACACCAACTTCTCAACAAGTTGACCTGCAACCAATCTCAACTGCCACACTCAATCCACAGGGAGAAGCATTCCTGCCACAACCTCAACACCAATACGGCTTCCAGGCACCACAAGGTAACTGTGCCAAACCTACACAGCAGTGTGACACTCGATCATCGTCCCCAGTATGGGAGGACGACATCCTCTGTAAGTACTGGGAAGAAGACTATAACCTGTCATTGATTTACAACCTGAACCCACCCTACAAGAATCCAGGGGAAGAACCCTCTACATCAATACCTCCCCCCACCTCAGCAAATGCTGAAGATTACTGGAGAAACTTGGCTGTACAGAGTGGAAAGCTAAATTTGCATGCCAACGGAGTTCGCTGATTCTCTGACAAGCCAGGTGGTGAATATCTAGTCTGGAAAAAACTTTTCCTGTGCCCCATTCAGGCAGCACGCCTGAAACCCGATGAGATAATCAGACACTTGATAGCATGGCTAGGACCACAGTCTTCCAACATACCGAGGGCACTGTTGACACCCCACTTTGACGACCTAGCCGCAATCCTACAGTTATCATGGAAAAGGCTTGATGAACTGTATGGCACCCCTGAGGACATAGAAGCAACACTTCTGGATAGCCTCAACAGTTTTCCTAAAATTCCTATCGACAAGCCTCGCCGAATCATAGACCTCACTAACATATTTGTCCAACTGAGAATGGCACAATGGGATCCCAATTTACTGACACTTGCCTGTCTCAATCATGTTGACACACAGAACAAAATTGTTCGAAAACTTCCACAGGTGCTGATTGAAAAGTGGCTCCAGTTGACTGACACCTTCATGGCCAAGGGTCGCCATCGCTTTGTACCCTTCATGCTTCTTGAAGAATTCATCTCCCACCAAGAGACAGTGTCCAACACATACTGAGCCCATGGACTCAGAGCTGTCAGCCCTCCTAATACCAGAAGATACAACAGCAACCATATATTGCCCTCAGGCCCTATACATACTGCCAGGGAAAGACCCTTCATGGCTGACCCTATACATACTACCAGAGAAAGACCCTTCATGGTTGACCGTGACACCAAGATTGACTCCTCATTCACACACAGTTGGGGAGAGACCTCATCCCATCCACCCCAAGTTAGATCTCCCACTACAAGGAGAAACCAGTTCTGTCTTTTGCACAACACTCGTCACTTGCTGAACAGCTGCACTGGGTTTGCAGCAAAATCACTGTCCCAACAAAAAGAATTGCTAAGAGAGTACCAATACTGCTACAAGTGTTGCGAATCCAAACATTCGCCCAAATACTGAACAACCAAAGTGCAATGTCACATCTGCAAAAGTGACCAGCACCCGACCGCGCTGCATCCAGATGTCGAGCCTCTACCGCAGATACCTCGTAATCTTTTGAATGGTATGCCAATGTGTTGTACCTTTATGTGTCTGTTGATGGCTGATGACTGAAGGCTAATAAGGCAAACAGAATCAATCTATCTATTTCAGCACATATCAATATTTTCTTTATCACCTCACCTTCATTGGGAATTTTTCTATCTTTCCATTTTTGGGCAAAAGTCATTCTTGCTGCTGCGATAATGCATACTATTAGATAAATCTCCTCTTTTCTATATCTTTCTGTCATAATTCCAAGTAAAAATAATTCCAGTTTATAATCTATTTTCTGCCCAGTCATCTCCGCTAAACACAGCTGGATCTTATGCCCAAACTCCTGGATTTTCTTACAAGACCACCAGGCATGGTAATATGCTCCATGTTCTTGGGCACATTTACAACATTTTGGTGACAGGTTTATAACTCTTATGGTAGATGTGAGCAACTTGATGTCATATATTTCACAAGGTCAAACTATTTTGCACCCACTGAAATTCATTATAGATTCATTTTATATTGCTATTTTCTGAGTATTATGTTTGGATATGATTTGTGTAAAATGAACAAGCATTTTCAAATACTTGAACAATTAATCTAGAACATATTACATTGAAAAGGATGCACAATAAAAGAAACTCTTCCAGGAGAGTTGTAACGATGGCATTGGTAAGCTAGACTTTTTAATTTGTTTTGTTAAAGTGATAACATTCCTACATGGTTTCAGATTCCCACTGGATTGCCTTGTAAAACCTAGATTCCTATTTTATGTTTACTTTGCAACTGGTTTCATGTGCCTTTCCAATTATATCCCACTATTTCTCACTTGATTTTATATAACTGACAAAGTGATTTACTGCCTTGCTTTACTTTTATAGTGTTGTCATCGTTACAATCGCCACCCTCAATTTCTTCCCTCCACCACATGTTTCAAAGTTGTTCATGAAGAGTAATTGCTCCGGGGTTCCTGGTAAAAGTTCTGCAAATGTGCTATCTTTACCAGACCCACCACACAGAAGAAGAAAAAAAAACATAATTACAGAACTATGGAATTCCAAAAGTCCTTCTACCCTCAAAATAAAATTGGTTGATTGTATAACAGTAAACAGGAACTTTGGTTAAATAATGTCACAAATACCTAGTGTGTATAGAAAGGGAAAAATAGAAGCTTGTTTTTTTCCTGCCTGAATCAGTTTGACCCCATGTTGCTGAGACCTACTAGTTATCTGATGGATTATGTAAACCACAGATCCCCAAACCGTTTCAGAACAAATGACATTTGTAAAACAGAATCAGCAGTTGTTTGTCTTTCCGCTGTCTTTCTGCCTGTCTGTGAATTCTCTCTCTCTCTCCCTCTCCCTCTCCCCCCCCCCTCTCTCTCATCTATGATAAACAAAGAGAATCAGACTCAGATTCGAGCTGGAAGGGACTTTGGAGGTTCTCTACCTCAGCTCCTTCCTTTCAGACAAGTGACTATTCAGTCTCTTCTTAAAAACCTTTAGTGATGAAACACCCACAACACCTGCTGGCCAGCAGTTCCACTGGTTAATTGTTCTCACTGTTAGGAAGTTTCTCCTTAATTCCAGGTTGCTTCTCTCCTTGATTAGTTAGGAAAGCTTTTGAATGTAAGAATTAAGATTATATTTCATTCTCAAGAGGTAAAGTAAAATCATGAGGCTTAAGTGAAATGACAATCCGTTTGCTCTATCGTAGTAGAGCGGAATCCTTAAGTTAAGTTCTTTCTGATATTCCAGTGTAGGGAAAAAACTATACCATGGCTCCATGCTTTCTGCCTGGCCAATCACTAAGTTGATTCAAAACTGTCTAAAGCCCTTCCCAAATGTTTTATTCCACTTTAGGAGTACCCTACTTTATATGCATCCCTTTCATCCTTGATTGTTTTATTCTTTGCAGTACTTTGACAGTATCAATGATAGTCTGTTAAATCAAGAACCATCCTTACTCCAGGAGCTCATGTTCCATTCATATATCTCAGTGGGCATTCCTTCTGTTTCTGCTCGAATTGAATGAAGCAGCCTTCCTTTTTTTTTTCCACCCATGCCCATAGCACTGCAAAACTCCTCTTCCTTCGACTTGACGTTTTAAACTTCTTTCAGTTGTAATGTAGGAACATTGTTATTTCGACATAAGGTTGTTTGGTAGGAACCAAACAACCTCCTGTTTTTCTGTTGCTTTGATTATCACAGCAACTGAGCTCCAGTAAAGAGAAAGAAGAAGTCTGCATTGGTATCACAGGAGATAACATGGGAAGTAATTGAGTAAACGTCTGGAAAAGCAAAAGAAAGATATGGAGATTAAGGGAGGAAATAACAATTCCTAAAAGGAAAAGGCAGCTGTAAACTGGCTCACATGGGAACCAGACCTGGAGCCTTGCCTTCTCTTTGTGGATAGGAAGATCAAAAAGCAGAATGAGATAGCCATAGTCTGAACTGAGCACCAGCCCAGCCCCATTGTCAACGTCCTGCAATCTAGACTGGATTTTCTGAAAATGGCTTAAGAAACAGCTGGGAGCAGCAGGGGAGGGAAAGCCACTTAGATGGCCACACAAAATTGCCCTGAGAGACTGTTTTCTTGTTTTCCAGCACTAAGAAACAAAATTTGATGATTATGTCTGTAAAGAAGAGATAAAGCAGAAAGTAAACATTATAATGTACATGTTTCAGAGAGATTTGTATTACACAAATCCCCAGATTTCTCTTCAACGTTTCTGCTGGCTGATATTTCGATTCTTTTCTAAAACAAATATTCCCTGGCATGCTATTCCTTTGAACAAATTCCTTTAATAAAATAGACTTGATACTAGGAGTTTTCTAGCAAGAGAGGATACAAATGGCCAGATTTTGTGTTTATTGAATATATTTTAAATGCTCCTAAAATGTTTTTTACAGAATGTGAATTTACAGAAATATTTCCTTTTTGTAAAAGGAATGGAATGATTGTGTGTTATATTTATCTTGATTTACCTCCCCATTACTTGTCTTCCTCTTCTGTTACAAGTTCCAAATTCTTTCCTTTTGTTGTCCAAATCAGAGCAGCTGAAAAAGGAAAATATTATGAGGCATTGTTAATATTTATCTATATGTATTTAGATATTTAAATTGTGCCAAATTACATTTACATATGCATATAGGTCTTCCACAATTATACAGCCATTAAAATCTATCTCTTTTTTTTCTCCCTCTCTCTCACACACAAACAAACAAGCACAGAAGACACAAACCCACACAAAACACCTGTGGAGCCTCTCTAAACTCAACTGGGAACACTTTAGCCTCCAAAAAACTGTCATTCCTGCATAGAGCATTAGAGGCAAAGATATGGGCATAAAATGATCAGCACCTCCAATTGTATGTTGCTCCAATTGCATGTTGACTGTCAACCAGTCTGTCTAAAGAAGAAAAGTAATTGCTGAAGGTTGGTTCAGGTTTCCTTCACAGCTGAGAGAGGGCTGAATGGGAGAACAAGTCAGAGATCAGATGGTAGGAACATGCCCCATGGGATACTGGCAAAATCAACTGGGGCCACAAATTTATCAACCAAGCATATCATGCATATCAATGCATCCTATATTGCTCACACACAGTATCTGAATGTATACTAACTTCCACATCCTTAGGTTGCTTCAGCTAAGAGCTGTTGTGGCCCGCCGGCAGCTGACAGAGCTGGCAGAAGAGTTGGACAGTAGTGAGGAGGTTGGGGAGGAACCTGGGCCAGGTCTGGAGGCTGAGGAAGATCCAGAGGAGGGCGCTGCATCAGGGGCAGAGATGGGGCCAAGGCCAGGGCAGGCTGCCTTCAAGTTCAGACAGCAATGATGTGGGGGAGCTTATGGAACCGGTTCCCAGCCTGCCCATGTGCAGAGCTAGCAGAAGACAAGAACAATTGAGAAAGCGGGGTCGACACAGAAGTAAGGCCACACCTCAGAGATGATTGGCCCCTCCCATAGGACATAAAAGAGGAGTGAACAGGAGGTGAGCTTTTGCAGGAAGCAATTAGTTCATTTGGTTGGTTCAAGCTTTGAAAAGTGCTGTTTGACTCTGTGTCAAGTTTGACCTTGCCCTGCATCTAGCAATTAGTTATCTGGCTGCATTCCAAGTGTGATAAGGTGGGTGTTTATAAACATACCCCTGACAGACTGTGTGTGAAGCCTGGCTGGCTGTGAATTAACATAATTCACAGCTGTGGAAATAAAAGAGGTTTTGTCAAGATTAAGATTGTGTTTTATGCTTTCTAAGGAAGCCTAGGTCAGAACAAGAGCGTTCTTTCCCTCTCGCTCCAGGAACTTTACTCACAAGGGGAAGTGAATTCAGCATTAGAGAAGTTCTGCAGGTAAACAGACTTGCATTTGAAGCCCCTTCAAACTTCCCCATGGCTGGATTTCCCCACCCACCCACCCACCCCCAGCATTCTTTCCCTCTCACTCCAGGCACTTTACTCACAAGGGGAAGTGATACTTCTAGTGTCCATGAAGAATCCAGCCTTGGAATAGTTTTGCAGGTTAACGGACCGCTGCTCCACCCACGGTCATGTGTTTTCAAGTGGCTGCTTGAAAATGCATGGCTAGGGTGGGGGAGCAGTCCTCCTTTAAACTGGGGCAGAGAGTATCGGGTGGGCGGGGCAAGCAAGTAAGCAGAAACTGGGCGACCAGGTTGGAGGCATGGCCAGCTAGATGTTGCTACCAGTTCGGCGACCCATGCCAAATTCTTGCTATCAGTTCACCCGAGTAGGTGCAAACTGGCTGAATAGCACCTCTGTTGCTTTGGCTACAAAACCCCAACTATCTTTATTCCCCCCCTCCCTATTTCCCAGCTCCAGTGTGGCAGCACTGAAGATTTAAAATGGCTTTGGTCAGGTCAGGGTTGACAAATAGAATAACATAGTTGGAAGGGATTGTAAATATCTTCTAATCAAAACCCCTGCTCAAGGAGGAAACCCTATACCAGTGATGGCAAACCTTTTTGTTGTGGTGTGCCGAAAGTGCGCAAGTGCCGGCACCCACAGTGCAATCCCCCCTGCCCCCCCCCCGCATGAATGTGCAACACCCTCCCTTACCTGCACTGTGCATGCGTGTGCCTCCCAGCTAATTTTGGGCTGATTGAGGCCGTTTTCGCCCCCCCCAAAGGCTTGAGGGAAGCCTCTGTAGCCTCGGGAGGCCGAAAAATGGGCCTTTCAGAAATACCAGAAGTTCCCGTTTTCAGCCTCCGGAGGTCCTCTGGAGCCCGGGGAGACCATTTTTGCCCCTCCTGGAGGCTTGAGGGAAGCCTCTGGAGCCTCTGGAGGCTGAAAACGGGCCCTTTTTAGCACTTTTGGTATTTCCAGAAGGCCCATTTTTCAGCCTCCCAAGGCTGCAGAGGCTCTGGAAGGGTTAAAACAACTTCAAACGGGCCGAAACTCAGTTGGAGGCACTTGCATGTACAGCGCAGGTAAGTTTGTCTGGGGCTCACATGCCTGCACAAATGGCTCTGCATGCCACTTGTGGCACGCATGCCATAGGTTTGCCATCATGGCCCTATACATTTCAGACAAATAGTTGTCCAATCTCTTCTTAAAAACTTCCAGTGTTGCAGCATCCACAATTTCTGGAGGCAAATTGTTCCACAGATTCATTGTTTTAACAGTCATGAAATTTTTCCTTAATTCTAGTTGGTTCTCTCCTTTATTAGTTTCAATCCATTGCTTTTTGTCTTGCCTCAAGAATAGTTTGACTCTCCCTTCTTTGGGGCAAAACCTTAGATATTGAAACACTGCTATCATGCCACACCTAGTTGTTCCTTTCATTAAACTAGAGATACCCAGTTCCTGAAACCATTCTTCATATGTTTTAGCTTCCAGTCCTTAATCATCTTTGTTCTTCTTCTCTGCACTCTTTCTGGGGTCTCAAAATCTTTTCTATATCATGGCAACCAAAACTGGATGCAATATTCCAAGTGTGGTCTTACCAAGGCTTTATAAAGAGGAATTAATGCTTCATGTGATCTTGATTTTATCCTTCTGTCAATACAGTCTAGGACTGTGTTGGCTTTTTTTAGCAGTTGTGCAACACACAACTGACTCATATTTAAGTGACTGTCCACTAGGACTCAAAAATCCCTCTCTCCATTACTACTTGGGTCAAGTACCTCCTATTCTATATCTGTGCATTTGGTTTTTCTTGTGTAAATGTAGAACTCTAATTTTCTCACCACTGAATGTTATTTTGTTACATAGGGACCAGTGTTCAAGTCTGTCAAGATCCTTCTGTATCTTAAACCTATCTTCTGGAGTGTGGCTATTGCTGCCAGCTTGGAGTTGTCTGCAAATTTGACACATTCCCCTTCTAACACCTCATTTAAATAATTAAGGAAGATATTAAAGAGTACTGAACCTAAGACAGAACCTTGAGGTACCCCATTGTATACTTCCCTCTATGTAGGGAAGTATGCAGTAGGGTGCCCAAGGCTCTGTCTTAGACGTTGGGAAGGGCTATACCAAGAACTATAAGAAATGAACAAACTCTTCTGATACAAGCAGCATAGAAGCACTATCAATACCTGCTAGAATTAAGCACTATAGCGTATCCACAGCTTTAGCAAATGGTGATTGGTTTCAGATCATTTTCACTCAAATAGATTGCCTTCAGAGAAAACAGGGATAGTGGAAAGTATAGCATGGCTTTTTGCTACAGAAAGCCAGTGGTAGTGTTATCTGGAAACAGGCGAAAATCGCCACTAACTGTTTTCATTGAACACGAAAGGTCTCTCAGGATATATTCAGAAAGAAATGGACTTATTTTTGACTTAATGTGATTTGGGGAAGGCCAATCTGTTCATCCAATAATTTCAATTTGCAGATGTATTGTTTTATCACTTATATCTCAAAGCGTAGAGTTGCAGGTTTTACTTTAAAGGAAGCTCAAGTGATATCATAAATCAGAGGTTCAAATATATTCTGTAAGAGAAATTGCATGAATTCTACATTATTTTGAATAATATCTTCCTATCAAGGATTCCTACAAATATCTATGATGTTATATATGTAGAAAAAAAAAAAATATTTACACTATTTTCTTTGAATGTCCTGGATGGCTTTCAAAAGTAAAAGATGTTATTGATATGATATGCATTTTGGACATTGTCTATTTCATTGACCCGGATATTTATATGTCAAGTCTAGTAATAAGATATTTTGAAGAATTTTTGAATAGTTCCTCTTCTGCAATATCATATCATTATATTATGTATCAACTGACAAATAAATCCAAATAAAATGCTACAGAGAATTTCTACTGTGATTGCTTTATTACATATAGGAGTATGGTCTATATTGTTCTTGAAAATGCATTTTTGCAGCATGTATAAAATGTTCATAAAAATGACTAAATTGTCAAGCCCGAAATTGACATAAGTGTAGCCATTTTAGTTTGTCTTAGTATATATTCTTTTTCTTACTTTCTCTGTGGTAGTCATGGGGGGAAGGGTTTCAGGCTTGACACATTCCTAAGGGGGCAGGAGTGGCAATAAAGAGAGTGTTTTGGCTAGGTGATCTTCTTTCCAGAAATGAGCTGAGCTGTTTGTGCTTGGGCCCCTTGAGGTAGAGATTTATGACATCAAGCAACGTTGAATTATTTATATTGGAGAATGTGACTTTGGGGGGTTGTTTCTAACTTGTAATATTGTGGGGTAATTCCGGGTTGTGTCCGATCCGGAATTACCATGGACTTTGCCAATTTGATGCTTTCCTAAATAAAAGAAGTCTTTTTGAAAGATGGACTTTGTATTTTTCTTTTGAAATGGATTTCATCACTTGGAAACCTGATATAAATATACTCACAAAAGTAGAGAAGAAAAAAAACACAATAATTGCTACTCTTGGTTATTATGCTCCTCTTTATGAAGCCTGCCATTGTTATAACATGCAAGTGCTGATCTTGTAGAAACTTTTCTAAATCTGTTTTATATGAAACTTGGCAAGACTTTCATTAAAATCCATCAAGGAAACAAAAGGTATTGACTGACAACTGAAGGAGAAAGAGAAGTTGTTCACGATATCTAGCTGAAACTCTTATATCTCCTTGCCTGAAAATTGGCAGGCTTTTTTTCCTTAATGCCATACTTACATTCTTGAAAACATCTTTTGGTTATTCCAAACAGATTAAACAATAATCCCCGATAGTAATGGTCAAGAGAAGATTTGGATGGATTCCAAATCTGAATGGAGGTCTTTCTAAAGTGAAGTGGCATGTTTTCCTATTCATAAAATTATAGTGCCAATCAAGTCTTATGTTAGGGTACCATTCTTCTCAGTTATATGCAGTTCTCCTTCTGAGAAGTACACATTAAAGGGATAAACCATAAGACTGTCCCCACATTTTATCATAAGAAGCATTTTACGCTAAATCTTTGTGAAGGAATAAGACTTGACTTATTTATTCTCAATAGTAGCTCTCAAGCTAATTTTCTGCACACGAAGAAGAGAATTCTACTCTTTTTTGACACACAGAGCAATCTGTTGTATAAAAGCACTTCACTAGGCAAGAAAATGCAGACTGAATTGTATTCCCAACTAAGCTGGAATTTAGTTTCTGAGGCCTTACCTAGACTTCAACTGTGCTTGCTTCTATAGGAAACTTGTCAGTAATTCATCTAGAGTTTTTAGAATATTACTGATCATTGATTTGTCTCTTTTGAGAACACAGCTAGATATCATGAGAAATATGAGGCTGCCAGGATGAATGCAGTTGGGTGTCAAATCTATCACCCCTTCATAATATGTGGAAAATATAACCTGTGTCCTGAGGTAATTATTCTGTGAATTACTTTTTTCTCACGCTGCAGTGTATGTGAGGGAACAAAACTGATCATATCTGTACTTAGGACACACTTATGGAAGTTAGGATTGCAGTTTATGACAATAGTTCTATTTTTCTCCTAATTATAGAGTCTCAAATTTTACATTGAGGCATTTTAATGTCATTTTTTGATAAAGGTATACTAGTTCTATTGCTTATTCTTAATAGTAGATCTCAAGCTAATTTTATGCACTCAGAGATACCACTGTCTCTTCTCATTTTTGGTAGACAGATCAGAATTTGCTATATAAACACTGACCTATATAAATTCCTTCCTCTCCCATTCATAATTACACATGGTAGATTTTTTTCTATACAGGCATGATTAATAGTACAATGTATGAAGACCATAACCTAAATGTGATTGTGTTTACAAATAATACTTACAAATAAATATTTTTAAGTGTAAGATGAGGGGGTCAAACTTTTTTCCAAAGCATCAAAAGGCAAGACAAGAAACAATGGTTGGAAACTAACCAAGGTTTGGGCTAGAAGACCTCCAAGGTCCCTTCCAACTCTATTATTCTATGTTCTAAGATTTTTTTTTAAATCGAAGGGAAGTTGAATATATGCGTTACCTGCTCCCTAATTCTTTGGCAATTATAATTTTATGCATAAGAGATATGAGTAATTGATGACTAGAAAAAATGAAATATCTTCACAATTATTTTATGAGATGGACTTACCCTATGAAAACAGTCATGTCAGTCAAATGTATTATCATTTTTATCAAAGATTAACTAAAGTTCTTTTCTGACCTTTTAAAATAATTTATCCAAATTTAAAGGATAAATATTGAGCATTAGAATAGATATACATCAGTGGGTTTAACCAGCCAGATTCCACCTGAGAATACTACTTTCATTTATTTTGTTTCTGAATTGTTCACCAAAAAATACAGGCTTTTTTTTTTTTGCTATAAAGAACAGAAGAAGAAATATACTACTCTCATATTTCTGTCTCTTGCAACTCTCTAGACAATTTCTACTCAGAGGGAAATTATTAGAATATGCAGGGATCAGCCAGTGTGATTCAGGGATATGACCTGCACAGTGATGGGATTCAAAAAATTTTACTACCAATTCTGTGGGTATGGCTTGGTGGGCATGGGTTGGTAGGTGTGGCAGGGGAAGGGTACTGTAAAATCCACATTCCCTCCCCACTCCACTAACCTGCTTTCCAGCTCCATTTTCCTGTACAGGGAGACAAAAGAAGATCCAGCTGACCATCTGGGACTTAGGAGGCAGAGAATAGATGGGGACCACTCAGAGCTGGTATTCCAAACTACTCAAAATTTCCACTACCGGTTCTCTGAACTACTCAAAAATTTTGCTACCAGTTCTCCAGAACTTGTCAGAACCTGCTGAATACCACCTCTGAACCTGCAACTCCAGAAATAACTGAGTCTGGTCCTGGTAATCCAATCCAAATTGCCTCCAGAATCAGGAATAAAATAATAAAAGCAGAGCAACACTCTCCCATAATCTAGCATGGGAAAAATGTTGTCACAGGGTAATAAAATCTTCCTCATATTACAGAAACTATTTAAGAGATTCCTTTAAAGCTTGATATTTTTATATGAGAGCTCATAGTGATGAAAGTTGCAGTAGTAATAATGAAAAATGACTCTACCAAATTTCAGGAAGTTAAAGAATTTATGTGCAAAGGAAAGAGATTTCCCAAGGCATCATGATATTCCTTCTGAGCACGCTGGAGCTGATGGTTGTGGTTATGGAGTCAATGTAAAGAATTAGTTCTCTGGACTTTTCCATAAAATCACTGAGTTACACATCATTGTGCAGAAACCTTCATGGAAAAAGAATTTAGACATGTATTGTCACATAACCAGTCTGAACAATGCCAGGTGACAAAGAGATAGCAAATAATAAAACAGACGCCCTCTCAAGTTATTTTCTCCTGAAGACACCTGCGGCCAGGGTGATTAATTGTGGTTTGATCAGTTTGGTTTGATACCAGATTAGTTATCAATGGATCCAATACTCCTTCCCATCTTAAAAAACTAAACACCTCCTACTCTATGCCCATTTCTTCTTCTTTGATGGCATAACCTTCACAAAGCAATTAAGCTTCAGAAACAGATCAGGAACAGGATTTGAGAGGACCCAGAAGTGGTACACAATACTGTCAATGATCCACCTGTTCTATTCCAGGTATAATTTATTCTACTCTGTTTTATTATCAGATTTTAGTCAAATCCAATGCAAATCTCTACATATTATTGTGTACTTTCAAAATTATTCCAGACAATTATTTTATGCCTCCATTTCAACCAATAGTACCATGAAGAGCACAGGAAGAATAGTAGAGAATAACAAATTAACTTTCATAAAATAAGATAGGGAACTGATTTTTACATATCATAGTAAGTTGTATTGCTTTACGGCTTCAATTACATGTTAGCCAGTCTAATATACTTTTTCAACACACGATGGTAAAAAATAATCCATTTTTTTTAGTAATGGCAAGTAAATCAGTGAGGAAGATGGAATAGCAGTGTGGAGAGAGGGATAATAAAGAAGAGATTTTCTTCTCCCATAGTAGGCATTTTGAAATTCTTTTTCCTAAGTGTGACAATTCGTTAAAAAAATGAATTCCAAGTATATGGTTTCCAGTTCTGGTTTTGACAATTATGGCAAATGTGATTTGATTTGACTTGTATTGATATTTGTATGCATTAGATTCAGTTTATAAGATAAGAGGAGACATAAACGAGTAGAATTTATTTTTCTGAAATATCCACGAGTGCGGCATAAAAGGTTTTAATCCAAACTTACATTAGTTTCTGATGGGTTGATATATAATGTAATGAGATCTGTCACCCAGAAGTCATCTCATTGCGAATAAATATGAATAGACAGTCACTTCATCTGGAATGTGGCAGATTAGGTATTGCTCTTCATACAGAAAAGCACAGGAGGTAAAAGGAGTGTCCCATTTTATGTGGTGCTCTGATTTCATATTAATATGATTAGGAGTATTTGTCAATGTAATCACAATGATCTTTCCTGCACTGAAAATATTTCGCTGGACAAGAAAATGCAGAATGAATGTATCTCCAACTAAGCTAGAATCTAGTTTGCAAGGACTTCCCTAGACTTCAACTGTGCTGGCTTCTATAGGAAACTTGTCAGCCTTAGAGATTCATCCTGAGTTTTTAGAGTATTACTGATCATTGATTTGTCTCTTATGAGGACACAACTAGATATCATGAGAAATATGAGGTTGCCAGGATAAATGCAGTTGGGTATCAAATCTGTCACCCTTTCATAATATGTGGACAATGTAACCTCTGTCCCAAGATAATAATTCTGTGTATTATTTCTTACGCATGCAGCAATCTATACTGGGGAACAAAATTGATCATATCGGGACTTGGGATACACTTTGTGAATTATGGTTTATAGGAACAGCTCTATTTTTTCCTAAGTATAAAGTAGAGATATGCAGTAGGTTCAGTCAGATTCCAAGGAATGATTCAATAAAGGAAGCCAAATCAAACTGGACAGCTTTCTGCAAGATTCAGGGTTGTGGAGTCCTGTAAAAAGAGAAGATGCTATGTTTGCAGAAAAGACATCCCCATAAAATACTTGAGAAAGAATAGAAAACAGAGGAGTGGCACAGTAATATAGTAAAGCTTCCCTCAAATGACTGATTCTCAGCTTTTATACCATCAAGTTCCTGTGCAATGTTTGCAGCAATGGAGATACCAACACCTTCCATAAAACAGGTGATGGCACTGTGTCAATAACATAACCATGCATTGGGTTTCATGGCTTCATGGGACTATTTCCCTTCCCATTGAACCTCTGTGTGTACTACAAGGAGAAAAATGTATCTCCAAGTAAAGCAGTCTGGAATTTGATAGAATTTATTTTTGAAGAAGAAGCAACTATTCCAGCAAATATGATCTAATAATTTCCAAAATAATTTTGATAAAAGATACAGGACCTTCCCCCAGATATATTAGAATTGTAGTTTAAAGAAGTCTAACTGCAAAACCTCTGCACTTATTTCATGGAAGTTGGGCTTTCTTCATATAATCAGGTATCTGAAAATATTCTGTTTGTCATGATAAACTCATGAATGTGTTCATGGCTGAAAAACAAGAGAAGCATATTTCATTTGGCCCCATCCATTTATGCCCTAAAAAGTTCATTTTCAGGAGGAAACTGGACTTCCTTCTTTTTTCTTTTGAAGATGTTTCACTTTTCATCTAAGAAGCTTCTTCAGTTCTGACAGGATAGTGGGGAATGGAAAATTCCACTCCTGTCAGAGTGGAAAGTTCAGAGTGAAACTTTGAGTGTAAAGTTCCATTCCTGTCAGAGCTGAAGAATCTTCTTGGATGAGAAGTGAAATGTCTTCAAAAGAAAAAAAAAAAACAAGTTAGTTCAATTGCCTCCTGAAAAAGCACCTTTGGGACAACCATGACCTGGATGACTGAGAATCTCTAGTTCCATTTATGTGTTTCCATTTTTTAAAATAGTGCCAAGCAAATTAAATTTCTGTACTGTACACATTTTAATTATGAACTTTCACCTTTCGCCTATACAACCTTATATCGCACTGGACCCAAATGGAAACTTGGTAATTATAGAACTGCTGAAGCCAGCATTCCTAGCAGTCTTGTAAGCTACACTTTAGTCACTCAATTAATTCTACACCCCTGAAACTTAAAATAAGCGATCATTTTAGTAATAATAAGAATAACTCTATAGCATCCATCTTGCCTTTGGAATCAAAGCTGTTCCTTTTTTAAACAAAAGGGTATTAATTTGAAAAGCCATGTAAGGTAAAGCAATAACATGTTAATGAGTTATTGATTTTTTTAATTAAACCTTACTGGTATCATATTTCCAATCTAAATGAATACAACATTAAAGTAATTAATAGCATAATGATAACTAGTATGACTTGAAAGAGCAATTAATCTTTGTCACATAGTCCTCAAGAAGTTTTTATGCTTTTTTAATCAGAGAAAGCTGGTGGAAATTTCATTCTGAAAAGCCCACTCTCATGCCATCGGGCAGCCTGAAGAATAGCAAAAAGTAATCCATTCAAAGTTTCTTTCTTCTTTTTAAAGACACCTTTGAGGTCACTGACAGGCTAATGGCTGATTGTTATATCTAAATTTCACATTAGCCTTGTCAGATAAATACAGCTATGAAAGAAAAAAAATTCCTTTAAATAAAAGAAGGTTTCTAGGTTCTATCATATCACAAGACCTAAAATGGACCCCTAACATTAAAAACGTAATCAAAAAAGCACAACAAAGAATGTTCTTTCTGCACCAACTCAGAAAGCTCAAACTGCCCAAGGAGAATTATTGCGTCTGTCATTTGCACCTCTATAACTTAGTTCAGCTACCGGATGATAGCTAAATCAATTATTCTTTTAGAGTAGGTATAAATACAGCTCTGGATGTGGTGAGCGCCACAACTGACTTTAATTTAACTTGTTCGTTGTTACCCAACCTGGAGAAGTGGTGGAACAAATAAAATCTCATTTCGTGGATATTGTGAGTGGTTTGTTTCCCCCTTTCCTGCAATCCGGACGAACAGCTGAGATCCAACAAGACAGACACAGACTCCAGAAAGTAATTGGGACTGCAGAAAAAACAATTACTACCAACCTGCCTTCAATTGAGGACCTCTATACTGTACGAGTTAAAAAGAGGGCTGTGAAAATATTTACAGACCCCTCACATCCCAGACATAAACTGTTTCAACTCCTTCCCTCAAAATGATTCTATAGAGCACTGCATATCAGAACAACTAGACACAAGGACAGTTTTTTCTCCCGAATACCATCACTCTGCTAAACAAATAATTCCCTCAACACTGTCCAACTATTTACAAAGTCTGCACTACTATTACTAGTAATCTTCTCATCACTCCTTATCACCCATCCCCTCCCACTTGTGACTGTATGATTATAACTTTGTTGCTTGTATCCTTACAATTTATATTGACTGTTTCCTACTATGATTTGATTGCTTATTGTACCCTATGACTATTATTAAGTGTTGTACCGTATGATTCTTTTTTTATATATATAAATTTTATTTGAGTTTTCACAAAGAGAAAAAAAATACAAATAAAACATCTTTTTTGAAAGCAGCATAATCCCGAGTTACATTTCTTCATACAGACACAAATTCAGGTTCATGCTCATTTTTATATTCTATTCCATATCTTATTACTATTTTACATTTTCTGCATAGCTTCTCCCCTCTTTTAATTTTCTCAATTTTATTTTAATTATCTCATCTCAATTCAAATCATTGTATTTATATTTTTTGTCTGTCTTGTTTCAATTATCTATTATCTTTTCTCATTAAACAAAATTTCTTCTGTAGTTACTGATTGGAGTATGACGCCTTTATTTCTTTTCCCTAAAGTTGTAACATTCAATATAATACATAACTTCCATTCGGATTCTGCTTGGTACATTCTTAAAATACACACTGTATTCTTAAAAAAAAGAAAAAAAATTATAAATGTATATAATTAAAACAACATTCCATTCCAATTCAATTCTATCATTAATATTAATATTCATTGAAGTTGTAACATCCTTAACATTACTTTTCAGTTAAATATCATACTTCTATGGGAACAATTATAAGCTTTCCATAGTTAATTCCCCCCCCCCGCTCTTCACTTATATTTTATAAAACATTAACTAATTAAAATGTTCCCGTTCCTTCCTAATTCAATTTTCTCATTTATTTTATTTCACTTATTTTATTCACAAACATTTCACTAAATTACACTATTTTATCCCTCATTTTAATCATACATTGTTTCCAATTTTCTAAAGTTATTTCTATTACTAATATAACAATACAATCTTATGTACCTTTACAGAATCCCTTTTTCAGTTAGACTTTCACCCATTATCTCTAAATAGGTCCTGTTTCCCTATATCTTGCTCCAGTCCTTTGTAACTTCTTTTCCTTTCCTTCTTCCCTCTCTTCTTCTCTCTCCCCTTTTTACCCCCTTGTCTCTCTACCTATTTCTCTCTTCTGTATTCCCCACTTCTGTTGCTTTCCAGTATTATACTTATTTTTTGAATTATTTTTCTTTTCTTTGGTTGTTTTTTTAAGTCTTAAATTCTCCATTCTCTTTGTTCATTAAAGATGGCTTCTTCTTTGTCCCATTCTTCTTGTTTTGCAGTCTTTTCTTGTTGTTTCTCATAGTTCCAAATCTCCATTTCTAAGAATTGAAAAACGAAGCCAAAAGAACCCTTCCCTTCTTGTGCATCTTCTTTGTACTTTTGAAGTTCTATTTTCAATTCATCCAGAAGTGGTGCCATGGTATAAATTTTTAAACAACTACCCGATTGATTTTAGTCATTCAGATATAATAACCAAAAATCCAAAGATCACCAAATAATCCAAATACACGCAAGCTGTTTCTTTTTTGCTCTTTTTTTTCACTTTCTCTTCCTGGGGTTACTATTTAGTTGCAAAGTTTCAGTTAAAATGTATCTTTTAGAAGTCTTGTTGAAGTTTTACTGTAGATTCTTTTTAATTCCAGGCAGTCTCCTCCCTCTTCCAGATCCTACCCTTATTCTTTTTCTCTCCCTTCCTGCTTATGAAAAAGAAAAAAAATTAATGTCCAGAAATCTTTATTATCCCTTTGGCATTTTGTTTTATTTTCAGCTTAATTGCCTATTGATGTCAAAGCAGATTTTTCCGATTTCTTATTTAAGTCTCTTAGTAGTCAGTATAGGGAAGAAGAGAGAAGAGAAAAAAAAAGCCAAACCTTTCCCTTTTCACTTTCCTTCGCTGCTTCCAACTCTTCTTTGGGAGTGATGTTATTTTTTTGTAAGTTTAAATTCCAGGGTACCTTGGTTACTGCTTTTACAATTTAACCCGATCAGCCAAAACTTTCACTTCTTATCTTCCTCCTGCACATTCTTTTCTGATTGAGTTCTTCTTTGTGGTGGCCATTTCTGACCACCGCTGCAACCGCCTTCGGGAAAGGGAGTAATGGCCAGCTGAGGAAGAGAGATGCGGCTCTCCTCGATCCTGCTGGTGGTCTCCCCGCGCTTCACCACCTCTATGGGGTTGCTTAGCCCCAAAACGAGGCAGCTTGGGGCACTCCAGTGGCGAGCCCAGACAGAAACCGTGCACGATCACGGATTTCTGTCTGTCGCCGAAGTCCTTCGGTATGATTCTTGACTCTTGACGAATGTATCTTTTCTTTTATGTACATTGAGAGCATTTGCACCAAGACAAATTTCTTTTGTGTCCAATCACTCTTGGCCAATAAAGAATTTTATTCTATATGTCAATCTGTAGAAATCTTGTCTATAGATATTCTCAGTCATCCGACTCATGGTTGTCCTATAGGTACTTTTTGAAAAGGCAACTGGACTTTGAGGAAGACTCACTGAATCATAGATGTTTCGCTTCTCATCCAAGAAGCTTCTTAGTCCAATCAGAACTGAAGAAGCTTCTTGGATGAGAAGAGGAACATCTTTCTCAAAGAAAAAATAAAGTTCAGATGCCTTTTGAAAAAGCATCTTTGAGGCCTATTTGTGAATGCAGTTGTAAATTAAGGATTTGGAAATTTGTCAAGTGACAATAGATGACAGGATTTTTCATTGACCCACTAAAAACGGCATGGATTTATTTGTATATTTCATGATATTCCCATCAAGTGTAACACAAGGACTTTTTTTTTCAGGATTTGCATCAAGTATAGATCACTGCTTGTATGGATAATGGCCATAATTCCTGGATCACACATAGTGTGTGCATTTTATGGCACAAATAACATTTTCCAGCCCCTCAGGGATTTCAAAACCTGGAGATAGGGGTTTGGAGGAAGGGGAGAATTCTGTCAAGAACGTCTTGGCAGCTGCCCAGCAAAAAACAGTACTAAATCCATCCATTTAGACAGAAATACCCAGGGAGAAATTGCTAAGAATTTTTTCATAGTCTCCATGAACAACTGTTTTGGACTGAAAATAATAACCATTATTCAGAAGTTTAGATTGCAAAAAAAAAAAAAAAAAAGCAATGGCATGCATATTACATATGATTCAGATAGGGGAAAAATGTACATAATTCTATCTTATTTCTCAAAATGGAAAAAATTCAACAAAGTTTCCAGTTACAACATTATTTGAAAGGAAGGAAGGAAGAAAATGGGAATAAAGTTATTTTAATAGTTTATTTTTAAGTTATTATTTAAGTTATTAGTGTGCATATAATTTCTCCTGGAGGACTTCAAACAGACTTCTTAAGGTGGTGCTGTCCATAGTGTTTTATTGACAATAGTGGTCAATCCGTAATAGCTTGGTGCTTAAGCCTGAATATTTATGGAAGGAGGGGTGGAAGAAATCTCCAAATGCCTTTTTTGCAGCAGAGCAATAAAGACAAGCATTATAACTATGACAGGAAACACCTTAAAAGGAATAAAGAACTTGCAGTACAGAGTACAGAATGTGCTACTGTGGAAAAGAACCAGGCAATATTATCTTCCCTACTGGGTTATTCACCCCTAGCCCATTTTCTTGTTTCTTTTTCTGTCTTAGTTTAAATTTTTTAGCCTATAACTTCAATTTTTTCTACTTAGAGGAAAAGAAATAAAAGGAGAAAATTATCTTGTTTGTATGCAACAAGGGATGTAAAGTCAGAGGGATTTATTCACATTTCAAAGAATGGATTGTTTTAATGATACAAAAATTAGAATATTTGGCCACTTTCATGGAATTTTATGGCCAAGAAAAGAAAAGAAATAAAATGCTCTCACTATGATGGGACCCATTTAGAAAACCTTTGGTGTCCTACCCTTAGTATTTATGACCACTTATGGGCAACAAATCCTGCAGAAATCCTTTTGCCAAGCCAGCCTTCTTACTGGATATTATGTATATTTTCATTTAAAATGTCCTTGGTTCCCAAGAGAAAGTACTTTATTTTGATTACACAACCCCAGCTATCTCTAATGCCCCCTCCCTATTCCTTGCTGCAGTGTGGAAGCACTGAAGCTCCAAGATGGCTCCAGCCAGATCAGCTTCAGGGTTGACACTTATCGTCCTTTCTCGTAACATCACTTCAGTCACAAAACATAATGTTAAGAATTACCCAAATATGGCATTAATGTCGGCAGAGATAAGCATCATTACAAAAATGTAGGCAGTATCAAAACAGGATTCCTACTGATCTTGGTCCAATCTCACTAAAAATGGAATCTTGGATGGATGGAACCATTATTGAATAAGTTGCTATCATTTAAAAAAAAAACCTTGTGTCCCAGTCTGAACCCAATGTTTTATTTAAAGCTAATTTGGCATATTATACTTTAAAGGAATAAGCCAGTCAAATGCTAGCAAAATCACAGAGTAGAAGTTCTGCAAAGTGCTTGGTATTTTCCACCATTAGAGGGATTGTGCCTTATGCCAAATTTTCCTGTCCTAATGAAAAATCCTCTCATTAGTCTTCTTAACAACCCCTTTTTGAACATGCTGTTGTCTAATTTTATGGTACATGTGTCCACAACTGCATGCCCTGGAGATCAGTTAAGCTTTAACAAATCATTGCAATGTATTAAAAAGCAAAGACACTTTTACATTCTGAGAAGTCAATTCATTTTCTTCTATTTGGACTTGGATACTTAAATGTTATTAATTTCAGGGCTAAATAAGGGCTAAGACTGGTTTCAACATCAATCTTCTGTTTCTGGCACCAGTTTCTCTTCCTCTTATATGCAGTTGTTCTAATCAACCCCAGCTGGAGCCTGAGTAAAATCATAGGACACTTGAGGATTTCTCACACTCAATTACACCTTTAAATCTCCTATATTTGCATTTACATATCTATGTATTGACAGCTTCCATAGTCTCACAGGACCAGACAGTACATAAAGCAATACAGCCCCCTTTTTACCTCTCTTTCATGGTTGAAATGGGGATGTTCGGTCAACTAGGGAAGTGGTCATATTTATGATGCAAGCCAGTTGAAGCATTTAATTTTCTGCTTGATCCCAACTGGTTTAGATTGAATTTAAATAGTAATTAAAGTGTTATTCTTTTAAAATTTAAACTTAAATGTTCAGTTGAATTCAATCCATCAGGTGTTTTGGGGGCAGTCATCAGAGTGAATATTGCCTACCTCTTAGATTCACTTTTGTCTGTTGAACATTTCTATACTTTTCTACTAGTATAGAAAAGTGTATATTTTATTATTTTATTTATTTATTTAATTTATATGTAATATAATAAGAGCTGAGGGAAAATCCATCTGATGATCAGCTCTTTGATCAAGGTCAAGTTCACAAACCTACTGCCACTCATTTAATTCACAACTTTTGATTTGCTTTAAGCATTCTGGTACCCGAAGCTAATGTTCCCTGAATGAATTAAAGGCATTCTTCAGCTTTCACAGTTTCAAAGACAAATGGGCTTTAAGATAGTAAGAAGCACTTAGAGCAGGGGTGTCAACCTCATGTTGTTACAGCAGCATCGCGTGATGTATGGGGACTTTTTCTCCCTTTGCTAAACTGGGCGTGGGCGTGACCAGCATGTGGTATATCTGGCCCATGGGCCGGGAGTTTGACAGCCCTGCACTAGAGGTAATAAAGCAGCAAAAAACCCAGCTGTAGCCAAGATCAGCAGATACAAAGCTTACTATAAACAGAATTTGCAATTTCAGCCAAAGCAGAAACATTTTCGCCTATTGATGGAGAAACTGTAGTGAATCCTGACAAAGAAGAAGAAAAATACAGTGCAGCTCTAGGTGCAGCTATGGGACAACTCAAAGAAACACAAACAAACAAATGCAGTTTTGATAAAGGAAATTGATAAAAATAAAAATGCTGAAATGAAAAAAAAACTTATAATATAGCAGAAGAGGTGGAGAAAAGGGCAAGTAAGATCAAGAAAGGTAAAAATGAACTCTGAAGTTTTTGGTTGAAACATCTGACTGGTCTATGCTCACTCATTGCCAAGCAATTTAACAACATATTGCAAGGAGAGGAAATTGAAGATCTTAAAAAGATACTGCAAAAGAGGTAATAGCAGGCAAATTTACTCGCTGATCAACCATTTTCAAATTGCTAACTGGTCTTATAGCTGATGAAGTCCAACAGCATCCAGTTGAAAACAAACTGGATTTGTTCTGATTTGATTTCCACCTGAGTAGAAAGGTAACCACTCAAGCAGCAGCAGAAGAAAAGATATGTGGCTAGTTGACAAGATTATTTTGGAAAACTGCATGGGAAGATCACCTTCAAAGTAGCTTGAATTAATTATAAAAAGGAATTCTTCTCTTTTCTTCTGCTTTCTTCTCTTCTCCGATGTATTTTATATATTAATAAGATGGTGATTTGGAGCCAGTCAATGTCAATGCAGCCTATTTCACAGGGTGGTTTTTGTGGCAGAAAAAGGAGGGGAAGAAATGTGATTTATGCCACTTGCAGTTTTTAAACAAAAGATAGGATGGAAATCTCACAAGCAGACAAACTAAAAACAGTGGCAAACAAAAAATGCTCTAACATGAATTTAAAAACAAGAAATTGACTCAGCTTCAGTGGTAATTTGATCTTCAAAAAAATCTAAATCATGAAAAAAAAAAAGATTAGTCATCTCCATAGCAGGACCTGAAAAATGGTATTTCACTGAAGATGCGAGAGCAAGAGATGAACTATATAACTATTCCTGGAGCTAACTTGAATTAAGACGTGTAAGTGAGCATCTAAAATTGGGCATGGAAAGCAATTGGCAAACAGGATAACATAAATGGTAAATGTGTGATCATAGGAAGCTGTGATTAGTTTAAGTGTGTGCTAACTGCCAAGTGCCCAAATCATGATCATGTAATATGAATACATGATGATGGCCACAAGTTCAAGGATTGGTCATAAACCAAATTTTTCAGCCCTGATGTAACTTCAAATAGTCACTGAACAAACAGTAAACAAGCTTCTGTCCCTCCTCCCTCTCCCCTCTCTTACACACACACATACACACACACACACACACACACACACATACACACACTGGATACTATTGGATACAATTGAATAATTTTGTCTTGGATCCTTGATCTGGGGCAATAAAGGTTTCACTTAATTGTGCCTTAACTTTTAGTTATCTAAATATTACTTTCTTATTTTTTGCAAAGTCCAATTTCCATTTATTTTTTCCATAATAATTTGTGCTTTATAATATCTGTTGTATTGCAGTATCAGAATATTATTTCACAAGAATGCTTGCTATTTCATCAATAATATGCAGAATCAAGTTTATGTCTTTTAGTTATATTTCAACACTTTTTGTTTTGTGTTGCTTTTTTATTGTGTTTAAATCATCTGCGATCTTTTCAGATTATTTGTAAAGCACATTACAGATAAAAATTAAGGACATTAAGAAGAGCTATTCTGAAAGTTTAATGAGACATTAAGGCTACAATCACATGGAAAAACTGTCTAAGAATCAACACCAACTTAATAGCATATGATTGAGGGTAGGATTCTACTGGTTTGGACTGGTTCTATAGAACCGGTTGTTACGATTCTGCACAGTTTGGAGAACCAGCAAATCGTGCCCCTAGTTGACCCTGCCCCTTTCTGTCCACCCCTCCCCTCCCTGCCGAGTCAGTCCTTGTGGTATTTCTTTTTTTTCTTCCCGATATCAGCTGTTCTGATGATCAGCTGTGCCAGGATTTCCTTCTCTGTCTTACTGCTTCACCCAGGAGGCTTCCCTGAGGTGCAGGAGGCAAAAAAACGGAGCACAGGAGGGTGCTTTGTTCCCCCTATGCTCTGTTTTTTGTTTTGTTTTTACTCCTGGACCTCAGGGAAGCATCTTGGGAGCAAAAACAACCCCCCAGGAGGCTTCCCTCAGGCCCAGGAAGAAAAAAAACAGAGGGGGGGGGGTTGCTGAAAAATAAAGAAGCCTCATGGCCATGCCCACCTAGCAACACCCACAGAACCAGTAGTAAAAATATTTGCATCCCACCCTTGCACGTGATCGTAATGAATGCTACAAATGGGGCCTTGCACTTCATGGAATTGACTTATCTGTAGAATCCTAAGTACATTCACCCAAAAATAAATTGCAATGAATTCAGTGGATTGTTCATCTGGCTGGAAGATGTTCCTTTGCTCTTCCATTTCTAATATAAATCTTCTTCACAGCCCTTCCTTTGCAACCAACACAAAAGAGAAGAAATTGTTGCCAGGTAAAAAATGTATTCCCTACTGACCACTGCTGTTGCACTGACATGGTGGTTGCACCTCCAAAACAGGAATAGATAGTGAATTTCGTGACAATAGGTTTCAATTAAGTCACAGTTGCTCTCTTGCCTGAGTAACCAGGAGTAACCAATTGTTTCAATCTCTTGGGAAATACAGACATTCTCACAAATGAATTTCGAGACTGTAAAGCCTGTAGAAGCTGAACCCTTATCAATCAGCCTTTCATGCACAAAGCAGCACAATGAGGCGTGAGTGATGCAATTTCCTCTTTTGCCAATTCACATCATGTCATTTCACTCCTGTGACAGAGTCAGCTGATGGAAAGGGAAGAAGAAAGGCAAGCATAACTTCTACTGTCACCTTCACCCCAGTTTTATATGAAACATCTCCCTTGTGGGATCTCCAAAGTATTTCATCTGGTGGAATCTCCAAGAAGGGTGGGATGGCATTAATCAAAAATGTTCTTTTCCCTGAAAGTTGTGCAAAACTAGAATTTCTTAAATGAAATTCTCTGGAGGTCATTTTGTTGGCTCCAGAAAGGTTGCAATGGCCTTAATATAGATAAGTTTTACTTATACTAATGTATAGCCATGCTTATTAAGAGACTGCATGACTTTAGCTATGCTTAACCCAAGGTTGCTAGCTCAAACTTAGAAGATGGAAAACCACACTGTATGCAGTATGGCTTGATTCTTTTCTTTTCTTTTTAAACTCTATTAAACTGAGTAACATAACATGTTAAAGACAATGATTCCCATATAAAGTTCAACAAAAAGGTTCTAGAACGTCCAAATAAAATTCTGCTCTTAACCTTTCTTATTCCATTTAATACAGTTTTGATCAAGTTACTTTGTTTTCTTTTGTTCTGTTTTCCTAAAGGGGGAATATTTACAATGACATTATCAGGATGGAGTTCAGAGGAAGATTTTGTTTACCTTAGTGAAGAGGTTGCTGATTGTATAATAGATGGCAGGAGACTCATACCAATCCTCTCTCTAACAATTTCCAGCAGAAAATGATTTCCTGCATTTTTGTATTTTAATTGAAACCCAGGAGAAGATATCAGGAGGGAATTCTTCTGACGTAGATTTTTCAGATCAGGAAGAAAAGACAACCAGAGGGCTGTAGAATGAAACAGATATACTATAATACAATACAATTTAATAACAAAATAAAGTTAAAGAAATAGAGGAAAATGTGAAAGAAATTTAAAACTACACTGAGAGTAAAGTAGAAATGAGCCAGCAAAACAAATTCTTGTTTTAAGAGAAATAAAATATGGGGGGAATGGAAAAACAATTTCAGCACAGTAAATTCAGTAGTCTATTCTGCTAAGAATATATGAGTCAGATCCACATAATTGTTCTCAGTTAATTGAGTAATAAATTAGCATTTGAATAGTCAGAACAAGGAAGGCAAAAGTTTTAATAATCCTAGCTTTGTCAGTATTTAATATTCTGCAATAATAATGACTTCCTAATAATATCAATTTTAATAATAATAATAATACCGGTAAATGTGTAAATTGGGAGTTCAGAAGTACAGAACATAACACTGAAAAGAAAAAAAAATGGAACAATTGCTGCTTCCTACTTGACAGAAAGATAAATCCTGAACAATGGCAAAGCAAAGATCTTTATAGAAGTTGAGGATTACATGATGGGAAATCCTAGGGATTCGTTGGCAAAGTTGGGGAAAGATAGATAGGCCCTTGCCAGTGTACCTGGGTTATTTCTATTGTTAGGCAAAGCAGCCTTTCAGGAGTTACAGAAGAGTTACTGTTTAGGACAGTGGTGGCTAACCTTTTGGGGCTCCTGTGCCAAAAATTGTGTGCGTGCTTGCACGCTCGTGTTCACGTGCCAGCACCCAGAAGGCAACATGCTCCCCCCACCCCCTACACATGCGCACAATCCCCACCCCCCACCCTGCCGCTCCCTTACTTGCACTGTGCCTCACAGCTGATTTTCGGCCAGTTTGAGGCCTTTTTCGGCCTCCCAAAGGCTTTTCTGAAAAACAGGAAGTGATGAAACGGGGCTAGATTTTGGCCTACGAAGGTTGTAGAAGCCTGAAGAAGCCTTCCTCAAGCCTTTGGGAGGCCGAAAAAGGCCTCAAACAGGCTGAAAATCAGCTGTGAGGCGTGCACATGCGCAGTGAGGTAAGTTTGCCTGCAGCTTGCGTGCCAGCACAAATGGCTCTGCGTGTCACCTGTGGCACACGTGCCATAGGTTCGCCATCACCAGTTTAGGATATGGAATGGAGAATCCCTAAATGAGGATTGAATTTTGGAACGTCTCTATGTTACAATTCCCTTACATAGGGCTGCCTTTGGGTTGTATTTGTGAGCAGTTAAGTGATTTCTATTTTTTGATTTAGACTGCAATGGGTCTGTCCAGAGACAAAGAGGGTCAGCTTAGGTCTCATAAAATTCAGCAAAGAGAGGAGCTGAACTGATCCTGGTTACATCCAAAAGACAGGAAGAAAGGGGGATGCAGTCTCCAGTTTCTTTGTTACACTACTGTATTTTCTCCATCACAACTAGACTAGGAATCTGGAAGATCATTGATTCAAAGAATTCAACAACTTATTAGAGGCAAGCCAGCTTCATATCAAATTCACACAGTAGTCTTCAACACTGAATGCTAACTCATGCATTAAAAACTAGAGTTCTTTTTTTTCTACCTGATTCTTCAGTGTTTTTCAGTATTTAATGTGTATCTAAATGTGATTGTTGAAAATATTTTTATATCACCAAGATAGATGCTGGAACTGTTTTTTATTTTTTTTAATACTCATGGAATTCTACTATTGATTGATGGAGTGATTAGGTAGATTAAGTTTTCAACTTCTAGTTATGACATAGATTTTTTTTCTAATGGCTATTTGTCCTTAACTTGGTCTTCGAATGGTGCATTCATCAACACTATGAGTCCACCCACCTTGCTGTTGCCTGTCTTTACTTTTCTTCATTGCACCTTTCCCAGCATTTCAATCTTCTCCAGAAGATTTGCATAATGTGTCTGAAGTGGGATAATTTGAGCCTGGTCATTTGTGCCTCACGTGAGAACTCTGGTTGATTTGTTTGTTCATCCATTAGTTCTCAGAAGTTTTCTCCAACACCAAAGTGCAAAAGCCTCAATAATCTTTCTAGCCTGCATTTTCAAAATCCAACTTTTGCTTCTATGGAGTGTCTACTATGAGGAAGCTAAAAGTACCATTTCATCTCATAGTAATCTCCTGCATAATAAGATGGCCTTTATGACTGATGTGTTGATCTCTCACGACTTTTAAGAATATAACATATGTAACATAAGAATCCTTTATTGAGCAAACAGTGTCACGCTCAAAGCACACTTATGCTGTTACAGCCATTATTGCTTCTCAACTTGCCAAAGAATCAGGGAGGAAGGAAAGGGTGAGATGGAATGCAGGCTCCAGACTTCAAGAGAAAGAGCCGTGAGAGCCAAGGACACTTCAGAAGATATTAGCCAAGACTTTTTCTCATAACAATACAATGACCTACAATTAGACAATGCAATCTGCACTAATAGGGGAGAGGGGGGAATCTATACTGTAATTATGTGGCTTTGCATGGGAATTGGGTAGAGCTGGTTTTGTCTTTATTGGTGTTGAAATGATGTGCTCAATAAACTTTTGCATTCAGACATTGGAAAGTCTTGAATGTGTTTGCTTTGGTTGGCTTTGTCAGTCGGAACGTTGACAAATAGGTCTAATCATTTTGTGTCTATCTTGTAGAAATGTGTGCTAGAATGAGGAAAACTCAGAAGGCAGAGATACAGTGGAGGAAGCCTTAATTTGTATCTTTAGAGACTTGGGGTGCTGCTTTTTCAGATGAAGAAAGAGAAAATGAGGCTGAACAATGGTGAAAGTATTGGTTTTTCATGGCAAGCAATATTCAGGATATATCTAGTGATCAAGTGAATAGAACTACTCTAAACAGAACTGTATTCCTCTTATTTTTACTTGCTCTACATAGATCTCTCCTAAAGATGTCCTCCTTTTTTCAGGGTGATTATTAAATGTTTTTGTAAGTAGCACTCATAAAAGAAAAATCTGTATCTAACTAGTATCTATCACTTCATACTGAGCTTCACTTCATATAGCTTTCCTGGACAATTCTAACTTTGTTCTTCCTTTCTGTATGTGATTACTTTAAAAATGGTCTGATTGTGTTGTTGATCCCCAGACAATTAAAGCTATCATCATTCCTTATGAATCAGTCCCTCTTTTATATATAATTTATTTGTCTAAAATTTGTATTAGTTATTTACTGCATAAGAAATGCTTGTCATCATGGAATTCATTGCATTCTGTTCCAAAGGAAACAAAACTGGAAGCAATCATTCAAATCAATTTTTTTTTTAATTTCAAAAGTAATTTGTAAGTCTAGCCATCAATTTTGATGGGATATGGAAAGCCTGATGTAATGAGAAAGTTGGTTTGACTGATAATTTTGTCCTCTTCAGCCAAACAAAAACAAAATAAAAGCAAAATATTTATTTATTTATTTATTTTGTCAAGTAATTATAAGATAACAGGTATAAGTATAAACATAGTTATGAATACATGAAATAGATACATATAAGAAAAAATAAAAAGAAACAATAGGACAGCGATGGTAGGCATGTTGGTGTGTTTATGCACACCCCCTACAGACCTCTTAGGAAAGGGATGAGGTCAATGGAATGAATGTTCTGCTTGAACAGTTCAGGAACCACATCAATGTGAGGTTCAGTCTAAAGTAAAGCAATAAATTTCTGTAGTTGTGGGTGAGCTCTCAAAATGAATCATGTGCTCATTCATAATAACCATGTGAACATTTTATCTCTACCACAATTCTTTCTACAAGTCTGAGGTTCTCATTTATTAACTATTTATATCAAATTAGGGCTTATTGTCAAAGGAATTCTCATGGATGTATTGATTATTTCAAATAATTTCCATTTGCTGTAAGACTCAAACAGTGCCATCAACTCTGTAATTCAACCACTTCCTTATGATCCACATCCTTTCTAAGCATGTGCGAATTTTGATCCCAACAGCCATCCAAATAATTTGAAATGAGACATGTCCTTAATTCAATTGTAAGTAACCATCTTCTTGTGAACCATCAGCAGGAACTTGCATGGCAGGTTGTAGAATAAATAAAATGTCAGTCCTAACAAAACCTTTTATTGTGGAGTGCTGGGAGATGACATGGCAGGAGATTTGTCTTTTTCCTGGCAGCTTTTAATTGTTTGCTCCTGTAATCCTTAAAAGAAAACAACAAACCAATTCATGTCAACGACTGCAATACAGACGGATCAAACCCCCAAATTCTTTCAAACTCTGCTTACAGGATGTTCCTGTCAAGCAAATAAAGAAGGACAAAAGTTGTTTCCCAAAATCTCCTTTTCTGCCATGGGTTCTGAAATCCATTGGACAAAATCAGTGCCTGTCTGGAATAGTCTAGAAGGAGATGGTATGATAAGAGTTTGATTTATTATTTATATAAATAGCATGCAAAATATTTTTGGAGTAACCAGAAACATAATCAAGAGATTTTGGATGTATGAACAGAAAATATATTTGGTTTTTAAAGAGAAACAAAGCAATCCATATCTATTTGACTGATTCGTCCAATCACCCAGCACTACCAACCGTGAAGATTTATCAGAGAGAGAAAAAAATGTTCTGTCAGCCTTAATACATCAGTTACCTACATTTCCAGAAAAAAAGCTGTCTTCAGTGAATCTTTAGTGAATCTTCTTTTTCTGTAAACAGTACTCCAGCACCAGTTGGCGGACCCAGTGTAAACACGTCACTTGACTTATATCTTGGAAAATTAAAACCATTCTATTCTGCATATAAACTTTCCTTAGTCATTAAAAAATGTTATATATTTATTATATGTTTATGAATTGTATTTCCTACATTTCTATCCTAATAGGTGGTGCAGTGGTTAGAATATAGTATTGCAGGCTAACTCTGCCCATTGCCAGTAGTTTGATCCTTCAGTATGCAGAATAATAAAGTTGGAAGAGACCTTGGAGATCTCTCTTGCGCTCAAGAAGGAGATCCTATACCAATGGTGGCTAACCTTTTTGAGCTCCTGTGCCAAAAATTGCAAGCACACCAGCACACCCGTACTCACGTGCCAGAACCCAGAATACAATGCACACACACCCCTCCCCATGCTCCCTGTGCAGGCCCGCGCAATCCCCTCCTGCCTGCGCAATTCCTGCCCCCCTGCACTGTGCCTCACAGCTGATTTTTTGGCTGGTTTGAGGCCTTTTTTGGCCTCCCAGAGGCTTGGAAAAAGCCTCTGCAAGGCTTCTCAGGCTGAATTATAGGCCCGTTTCATCACTTCCACTATTACAGGAAGTGACGAAAAAGCCCTATAATTTGGCGTGAGAAGCCTTGCAGAGGCTTTTTCCAAGTCTCTAGGAGGCTGAAAAAGGCCTCAAACCAACTGAAAAAAAATCAGTTGTGAGGCGCGGGCATGTGCAGTGAGGTAAGTTTGCCTGCAGCTCACGTGCCAGCATAAATGGCTCTACGTGCCACTTGTGGCACACGTGCTATAGGTTCGCCATCAGGGTCCTATACTATTCCAGACAAGTGGCTGTCTAGCCTCTTTTTAAAACCCTGCAGTGATGAAGCACCCACAACTTCTGGAGGCAAGCCATTCCACTGGTTAATTGTTGTCACTTAATTGTTCACTTAAGGAAGTTTTCCCTTAATTCTGGGCTACTTCTTACTTGCTTAGTTCTAGGTTGCATCTTGAATGATTCAAAGTTGACTCAGTCTTCTATCCTTTCAAGGTTGATAAAATGAGGATCCAATATGTTTGGGAGTAATATTGTCAACTAAAAAGATACTCCTTTGGTCTTTTTACTGCCAGAAAAAGGGAGTGGGGGAAATATTTCATTCCTTAAGTGCCAAGGAGCACAAGAAAATTACTGGAGAGCATGATTGATGACTCTTGGGGATGGATGTGTCCCATTGGAGAATATACATCCAGGGGGTGGGGGAAGACTAGGGTCAAAGGGGAAATGAATGCTGTAATTTAATATCGGCTGCATCCAGCCAAACACCAACATGTTCACTTCTAATAAATCAATTTTCTTTTCTCTGAGATGCGGCTAGAGACTTATGATTTGAATGGGGGTGGATTTGTTGGAGTCCTGACAATATACTGACTCTGTAAAGTTCTTAGAGAGCGCTGTAAAGTGGTATATAAGGTTAAGTGCTATTGTTATTTCTAATCCAGATTGTCACTTTGCTACAGTGGATCCACCAGCCTCTTTTCCTCTTTTCAATTCTTATTCCATTTTTTCCTTTAACATATTATCCAAGTTGAAGATGATTCCTACTAACCTTAAATGCTTTTTTAAAGCACTGACATTTTTAGAGTCCTGTCCCTGGGCTCAGCAGCTATGTCCTGTATCTGTGTGTGCAGTTATTTTGTTTAAGAACATGATAATGACTGAAATAATTTGCTTTCAAAAACAATTTATCCTGTGGTGATCCTATGTTTGCAGAGAAGAAAAGTTCCTTTGCTGTTGCTTTCTCTAATACAAGAAATTCTGAGCTTAAAAAAAAAGCCCCATGTTGCTTTTTTCACAGACCTATGAGATCTATTCAGATAGCTGATGGCACCGGGGGATTCTGTGATGTATCTTGCCTTGAGATACCGTCACTATCAATGAAAATCTAGTAATGTTGAGGAATGGAGAATTTTTAGATGGTATTAGCATGTTTATTCTAACCACCATGACTCCAATTATCAGAAACTTTTCTTTTACATCTTCACACAGTAGATTGCAGTTTAATTTTAGTCTTGCAGTTTAATTCTAGTCTTTAAAATCAGTGGTGGAGGACATAATTATTATAAGAATAATTATCACCTACTGAAATACAACAATGTATACACAGACACATACACAAAACCCCAACAATTTGTTTTGCATTCAACATACTAAAAAACTTTAAACAAGTTGTTTAATTGTTAAATAATAATTAAGTTTTCCAGGACATTGAAAGGAAAAGAGCTTGAGTGCTCAACTTTCCTGTCCACCACAGGTTGGCCTGAAGGGGAATTATCTGCTTCACTTGGACACAAATTGTACTCTCAGTGCCTTTATGTGCCCCTCCCCTATTTTTTTCTATTCCTCATGCATTCAGACTAATGTTTACTACAGAATATTTGGTATATGATTGCAAGACCACTGGTCACAGGCTGTAATCTGTTCCTTCCCTGAAAGAGCCCTTTGCTCTGGATGCTCTTGAACAGATAAGCCTTTCATAAGACTAATGAATGATTGCCTACCATCCTTAAAACTTGATATCAATGCCTTTTCTGGTGGTGCTTTCATTTTCTCATTCTTTCTTTGCCTTGGGCTGCACAAGATTTCTTTTTTCTTTATTTTAGAAACTATTTTTCTATTTCATTAGGTACTGATTCACAGATTCTATTCCTTTTCTTATTGTTCCAGATTTGAGAATGAGCCTTGTAATCAATGTGTAGCAACTCACTTTCAGAGCTTTGCTCTAAAGGTGAAAGAGCTTTAAATTAAGTAACTTTCTGGCAATGAGGGCTGAATGGAGAGTTTGGGGACCTCCATGTTCTGTTTCAATTTGTGTTGTGAAATCCTACATAGTGCTATTGATATTTTGGATTACGTGTGTGTAAGAGAGAAAGAAAGAGAAAGTTATGTATATGTGTATGTATCTCACTGTGAGAGAATCTTAACAATATAATCTTGTGCATGCCTATTGAAAGGTAAATCCCTATTTTTAATGGGATTTATTTCTAAATATGTGCTTTCTTCTCCTTAGAATAAGGTGCTCATGTACATGCACAAACATTTTAGAAAGAGAAAAACCATTCTTGTGTATGCGTACATGTGTGCACACAAAACAAAATAAGGGCAGTGAATTTTGTATCAGAAACTCTTACCTTTCAGCCATATCAAATATATATTTCTATCAAGTTCAAATATGCATTTGGCAAAACCAAAATGTATAAAACAATAGTGTACAGTATGTGCTGAGTGAAAGAGATGCATTGTACTTTCTATAGAATTCCCACGAAGTTTCAGATATTACTTTCAAGGCTTCATAACAGAATGGCCCTTTTATCCTTCAGCAAAATTGAGTAATAAGCTGAATCACTGGCAATCTGTTTCAAGGCACCTGGGCCAGAACAATTTGAAGCAAAAGGTGAAAAGAGTAAGCACAAGGGACAGAGCAAGTTTAAAGGACAAAGCATACATTCTTCTAGGGTCTCTGAACTTGGTCAAAAGTCACCAGAAGGAGATAATTGGCCATTTACAAGCAGAAAAACCTCCATGTGTTCCTTCTCATTTAGCCTGTAATATCAGTAAACTGTTCCAGATAGCTGATACACATTTGGAGTGGGGGATCATTTAAAAAAACTCACCACAAGAAATTCTGTTTGTTTGCTTGTTCTCTTACTAGAGAGGTAAGAAAAGGCGAAAGAGTGATGGCAGAATACTTTTTTGCAGCTGCACTGTTTAGTAAAAACAATACTTCATTAAGAGTATGGTGGACATTGCTCTCAAGCTAAGAAGTTGCTCGTTTCCTAGCATGGCACCATTGCCAGCAAAGTCTGACTTTATTCATTGGTGGCTGGAGTTGTGACAACACCTACACTGGAGGCTAGAAGGTAGACAAAATGAGCCACTGGAAGGCAGTGAGCAAATGCAGTGAAGTCATCACTCAAAGCCATGTAGGATCTTAAAGTAAAATTGTTTAATTTTGGCACTCCTTTACTTGGCACTTCTTTACTCATAGTGATGTGTTTTAAGACAGGAGATCAAAATGTTTGTCTGGTTGCATCTGTAGAAGAATTAGCCAATTCTATGTCATTGGCCCAGGGACTCCTGAGAGTAGGATTCCTTCCTTACCCAGTAAGACCTGGTAAATCCTCAATAGGATTTAGACTCAACGTAGCAGATGTGCTAGTCTTCTCCCAAAATGGGGAAAGCTCTCTGAAATGTAGCTGTGGTGCTTCAAAGCAGACAGTGTGACACAATGTCGAAGAGTGGCCTCTGAGCGCATATGAAGAAAATCACAGCAACTTTCTATATGAAATTCCACCATGTCTATATAGTCAATTAGTATTAGACTTTGACTTTGTAAGTAAATAATTTCTTATTTGCTCACTGAGAATGTCATTGTGATGTGCTTTTTAACTTCTTTGCATATGCTAAATAAATAAATAACTTCTTTACTTCCTTTGATTTGAATTCCCAAATCAAAGCTCGATGCAAGTCAAGAAAGAAATAGGAATCAACATGCAACCCTCAAGATGAACAGCAGAAAATAAGGAAGATTCAGAATAGTTTCTTTGGTGTCCTTGAAGGCAGCTACTTTGAGCTGCTGTTGATGCCTTGGGTAGGTCTTGTGGTAACTCCTAGCCTGGGATGGAAAACTACAATTATATTTATGCATGGGTATGAATCCAGCTAGAGAAAGTCCCTCTACCAAAAGGCAGGTTTTCCCCTTATGCAGGGGTGGGATTCAAATTTTTTAACAACTGGTTCTGTGGGCGTGGCTTAGTTGGTAGGCATGGCTTGGTGGTCATGTTATTGGCTGGGCGTGGCCAACTCAATATCACTCACATCAAGGCATGCATCTCCTCTCATGACTGTGGGGATGCTGCAATTGTTGTAAGTATGAAAAATGGTCATAAGTCACTTTTTTCAGTGCCACTGTAACTTTGAATGGTCACTCCACACAAGCAAAGGAGGGAAAAAAACTCCAGAGAAGTTCCTGAGACAGGAAGTCTAGTCCTGCCAAGAATGTAATAAGGGTTAACGGAGAGGCAGTTTCTGTAAGCAACACCAGAATGTTTCCTTCCTGCCTTCCTGACAGGATTAGGCCAGTAATTTCTGCTAACAACTGGTTCTCTAAACTACTTAGAATGTTAACAACCAGTTCTAGTGAACAGGTGCGAAATGGTAGAATCCCACCCCTGCCCTTATGGATATGCTGAATCATCTCCTAGAATAAAGTCGAATTTACTTCTCAATCTCTGTGTCCTGAGAATCTGGAGCTAATATGATCCCTAGCTCTTGAAACTGAGTTTTCTTCTTTGTTTCCCAACTATTTTGCTATGTATTGAGGGGAACAAGATTTTAAGATGATACTCAGGACAAGCAGATTGATGTGTTTCGGATATTATGGTATTCACATCCTTCTTTGGTAATCTTCTTGGTAATCCTTTGCTTTTCTTCGCAATTTAAGAGAAAGCAGAGTTCCTAGCACTAGGGAGCATTTTAGCTCCAGGTTCTCAGGACACAGAGACTGAGAAATAAATTCTACTTTATTCTAGGACAGAGGTCTCCAAACTTGGCAACTTTAAGACTTGTGGACTTCAACTCCCAGAATTCCTCATCCAGCTATGCTATGCTGGCTGAGGAATTCTGGGAGTTCTACAAGTCCACAAGACTTAAAGTTGCCAACTTTGGGGACCCCTGTTCTAGGAGATGATTCAGCATAACCATAAGGGGAAAACTGCCTTTTGGTAAAAGGATTTTCTCTGTAGCTGGATTCACACCCATGCATAAATATAAATGTGGTTTCTTTGTTAAACTTGTTGTCCACCTCAATTCATAGAAAAATACAGTAATTATGGCTTTAAAATGAACTTTTATGACAGAAACTGGTAGGAAAGCTCTACTATGAGTGGGTGGTCTGCCACAGTTTACATTTCTCTTCCAAGTCTTTCAGATTCTTAATATTAAATTTTGTGTTTTGTACATTTTAAAATCTGTGTTCACAGTCATTTATGGCTTAAAATGTTATGTCTTGGAAACCCTTAATTGGAAAGTGGATCAATTAGGAACGTGGTCAGGGTCAAAACAGGAAATGCCCAGAATCAAAACAATTATTGGTTTATATATTTTTACTGTATATGTTGATTTTTGTTCAGACTCCTTTGTTCTCCTCCACCTCCTTAGAAAATGCTAAAACCATCATTTAATTTGAACATCATGGGTTTTGTTGATTGCAGGAGGAAACAGGAGGGCAGTATGAAAACTTTGGACACATGAAAGCCAGTCCTGTGTGATTATTTTTCTTTCAGTTAATTTCTTATTCTGGTTTTACATTTAAAAAAAGGAAAAAAGAAGAACAGAAACAAAAAAAGGGGTGGCACAAACTAAAGACTTATGTACTAAGTCTTTAGTACATAAGTCTGTACAGTGGCACTTGTAATGTTGTACTGTATGCATTTTTATTTTGATCTCTAGCTTGTTTTCTTCAGAGTTGATCATGACATATTTTGTTTATTCACAGCCTGTCAATATAAGAAAAGCCCTACTGCTATGCCTTTTGAAACACAAGCAGGCCATTGGTTGGCAGAGTTTTCCCTTCATTATATTCTCACCATGATGTGAAATTGTTTTCACCAACATACATTGTTGAATGTAGTCTGCAATTATTTCAAATGAAGAAAAGGTCAGTTCAAATGTGAAGACTGCAGGATACAGACAATGATTACCTAGAACAATATTTCACTCTTGGTTTCTAACAAAATCAATGTTTCAAAGAGTCCACAAATCTGAGATTATTTTCCTTGATTCCTTCAAGTAGGTTTTGTCTCCTGGGAAGTGTATGTAATACAGAAGTTGGAAAAAAAGCAAAGCCACAAAGGTTGAAATTCAGCAGAAAAGAATGTGCCAAATTTGTGGAAACTTTTCATTAAAAATCATTACAAATATGGGTGAGAGAGGTATAAAAGGGTTGTCATTTTGAATGAAACCTGGTTTTTGGGGGGGAAATGTATTTTTCTTTCATCTAGGAGAATCTGTTATTCTCAGACAGAATTTGTTTTTTGTTTTATTTCTTTGGCAGCATTTCTAGCAGGGCAATAAAACTAAAACTAAATTAGTTTCCTAATTTAAAATTCTTCTGCCTTTGAAAAAGTTCCCTATCAAGGAACGAAGCATAAATGTGAGTGAATGCAGTGCAAAACTAGTTCAAGTCATGATTTTATTTATAAAGGATATATTTACTTTTCCACTAAACATATTACTCAGAGTGGATGACAACAATTGGATGGAGAGAGAGAGAGAAAGAGCGCACATGAAAAGGTACATTAATAGACAGCAAAAAATATGTTGACACCCCACCCCCCCCCCAAAAAAAAAGAATAGAAAGATTAGTGAATTATTTCCCTAGCGGAAAAATTCTGTAACTGAAAAATCTGCAGATGTTAATGAAAGAAACCTGAACTGAAAAGGAGTGAAAACGTGGGTGTCTGCAGTATATATTTTGTTACACGATGACTGTTCCTAAGTATACACATTTATCGAGGCAAATATCAGAATTGTGCAAGGAAAGTTGGACATTGAAGGAGAATATGAAGAGCACTGATGCTTTTCAACATTGGTGTTGGAGAAGACTTCAGAGAATACTGTGGACATCCAAGGAAACAAATTGATGGATCATTGAACAAATCAACCCAGAACTTTGGACAAATATTGCAAAGACCCAGCTTTCTGGAGACTACCCAAATGCTGGAAAAGTGGAAGGAAAGAAAAGAAGATGATCAACAGCAAGGTAAGTGGATTCAGTTCAATGGTAATGAGTGCATTGTTTTTTAAAAAAAACAGATTAGGGATAGATCATCATGGGGAAAAATCTACTTATGTAATCGCTAGAAGTTGAAAACAATTTGATGGATATAATGGAATGTGTAGATGATTCTGAGGAATGAGGTTAAGAGTTGCTGCCTAGGAAACAACCAGACAAAAGAGGTAGGAGTCCCCAGGGGTTTAACAGTCAGAGAAAGAAACTTAGGAAAGCCTAAGCCACCCTAATACATCAAACAGTTAAACGTAGTGGCGGAAAATTTTTATTTTTAGACACCCCCCCCCCCCCCCCCCAAGATGTAGCCTTAGAATACAGGAGAGTTAGTGTCTTTTATCTTATTTCCCTTCTGGCTTACCTGACAATGTCAGCTCTATCAATCTAGCTAGGCAACTTTCCTATCATCTGCCTAAAACAAGGAAATGAAAAGAAAAATAAGAGTGTTACCTGTAAAGATAGCTCTGAGGAGATGAAAGTTTTTTATATCCAGTTTTAACTCTTCCTCTTCCTCCCAAATCACTAATGTCATATCCGAGTCTCATATCTTTGACAGAACTTTTCTTTCAAGAGCACCTTTCCTGGTACTATTATTTAATAGTATTTATTTCCCCCTCAGACATTCTGAGGGGGAAAAATTCATTTTATAAGGGTGATGGAACTAAGCCCTCAAACAGTAGCTGCTTGGAACTATCCAAGAACTTTGCACACCCCCCAAAATATGCAGTCTTAATATGAATGTAATCCATATTTCATTGCTATGCTCTTTTACTACTGCAATGATATCAACAGTATTGCAACTTTTATTTGTTAAGAGAAATTCCATTTTGCTCTTTGTGATTTTCACAGTAGATTTTTTCCCTGATTTTTACTTGCATGGAGACACTGAAGGTTTGCCCTGATATGTCCATCTGTTTAATGGACTACTTCAAAGTGATGAAAGTTGGTGATATAATGCAGCAACTAATTTTTCCAGGCCATTACTTAGTTGCCATAAAGTTCAATGCTGAATGGTTTGACAACTGACAGCACCCATAGTGATAGAGATCTGTTTGGAGAGAAAAACCAAATCTACTAACATTGTTGGATTCAGAGATGATACCTCAGGATTTTAATTAACAAAATAATATTCAAGGTAATCAATATTAGCAATAAACATGCATTCTACATAAGAGATCGATGTGTCACAAACAGTGTATCATAAGATAAATCTTCATGCCTTGATCTGATCACAATTAGTGATTGAACTTATAGTGCAGGAAATTTTGGAATATCTTTTTTTTCCTGAGACCTTTGATATTTGAAGGTGCTAGACATCTATACCAAAATTGAGTTGCAGATTATGCATTATCTTGAAAACAAAGACAAGGACTTTGGGGAAATATAAACAATCTTATTTGAGTGACCAGGAACTAAAAGTATAAGACTGCTAAATTAGAAATATGAGTAAATGGACTTGCTTTCAAATAGAACAAGCAATGTGTCCCAAATTGTTTGGAATTGCAAGTAATAATTGGAGAATCAAGGGAAAAGGAGCAAAAGTAGTTTTAATAAAATTATCTTAAAATATTTATGGTAGAGTAGTCCACTGAAACCAATAAGGCTACCGAGGAACCTAAATATTAAAAGTTAATTATTATAGTACTCTTAGATCCATTTTTTAAAAATAAAATGTTTAGATAGAAAATAAAAAAATGTTTTTTATCACATTTCAAAGTTAATATCAGTAATTTAATGGATATCCATAGACAGGTGCATGGTGAAACTGTTAATTACATGCATCAAAATGTGATATTCATTATGATTTGTAGCTTTTCCCCAATATTTTGGGTAATCATGACTTAGGACAGCACATAATCATGCTAATTTCTTTGTTGTTGTTCATTGCAAAGTTGTGTCCGACCCATCATGACCCCATAGACAATGTTCCTCCAGGCCTTCCTATCCTCTACAATCCCCCAGAATCCATTTAAGCTCACGCCGACTACTTCAGTGACTCCATCCAACCATCTCATTCTCTGTTGTCCCATTCTTTTTTTGCCTCCAATCATCCCCAGCATAAGGCTCTTCTCCAGTGAGTCCTTCTCATTAGATGGCTAAAGTATTTGAGTTTCATCTTCAGGATCTGACCTTTAAAGAGCAGTCAGGGTTAATCTCCTCTAGGATTGACCGGTTTGATCACCTTGCAGTCCAAGGGACTCACAGGAGTCTTCTCCAGAACCACCATTCAAAGACCTCAGTTCTTTGGCACTCAGCCATCCTTATGATCCAGCTTTCCCAGCCATACATTTCAACTGGGAAAACCATAGCCTTGACTATGTGCGCTTTTGTTGGCAGGGTAATGTTTCTGCTTTTTAGTATGCTGTTTAGATTTGCCATAGCTTTCGTCTCCAGGAGCAAGCATCTTTTGATTTCTTGGCTGTAGCCCCATCTGCTGTGATCTTGGAGCCCAGGAAAATAAAATCTGTTAATACCTCCATTTCTTCCCCATCTATTTTCTGGAAATTGAGAGGGCTGGATGCCATGATCTTAGTTTTCTTAATGTTGACTTTCAAGCCAACTTTTGCATTCTCCTCCTTCACCTGAATCAAGAGGCTCCTTAGTTCCTCTTCACTTTCTGCCATTAGAGTAATATCATTTGCATATCTGAGGTTGTTGATATTTTTCCTGGCAATCTTAATTCCAACTTGCAATTCATCTAGCCTCACCTTTCTCATGATGTGCTCTGCATATAAGTTAAATAGGCAAGGCGACAGTATATAGCTTGCCAAACTCCTTTCCCAATTTTGAACCAATCAGTGTCCAGCTCTCATTGTTGCTTGTTGACCCGCATATAGGTTTCTCAAGAGACAAATAAGATGGTCTGGTACTCCCATCTCTTTAAGATCTTGCCACAATTTATTGTGATCTACACAATCAAAGGTTTTCTCATAGTCAATGAAGCAGAAGTAGATGTTTTTCTGGAACTCCCTAATTTCTTAATTTCTTAGTATGAAATTATTAGTATTAACTAATTTCTTAATGTGCTTAAATTCTCAGAAATTCTGTCCAGAACAAAGAAAGTGTGACTGATTTGCAGATCTACATATATTGATAATTTGAATGTTAAATTATTTATGCATATTATAGGTTCAAATATTTTCTGGATGTCAACAAAGCAGGCATTGTGTACAAATCAAATGGTTGAGCAACCAGTTCACTTAAAAGAGAAATTAAGATATGCATTAAGCTGGTCCTTGACTCATGACCATTTATTTAATGATTGTTCAAAGTTAGAATGGTCTCAGAAAAAGTGACTTAGAATTCACACAATTGTTGTACCATCCATACAGTCACGTGATATCAAATCAGACCCTTGACATCCAGCCCACATTTATGATTGGTTGCAGTGTTTTGTGGTCATTGCAATTGCAATTTGCAACCTTCTCAGCAGTTCCTGCCAAGCAAAGTAAATTAGGGAATCTGGATTCACTTAATGACATGTGTTTTACTTAACAACTCCAGTGATTCGCTCAATGACCACAGTAAAAATAGTCATAAAATTGGCTCTATTCATGTGATGATTTGCTTTATGACTGTGATGATTTACAATAGACATTCCAGTCCAGTGTTGGTATCTTTTGATGATCATTTTGCCTCCATTCAGTGAACTTCAGTTTTAAGACAAGAGTTAGCCATTATATACATGTAGCTCTCAAATTAAGCCAAGCCAATAGTATAACTTCTCCCTGTGCCCAGCTGGGTCACTTTTCTAATACTGCACCACCAGAATTTGTATGATCTGCATTTTTATGAACAGACCTTCAAGTCTCTAATTATTTTATTCATTTATTTAACAATTTATGTCTTTAATGCAGCTAGAGCATCAGGAAAGTAGAGGCTAGAATCTGAGTGGCCATACTAAACTGTCATGCCCCTGTCAGACTCTGAATCTGCAGGGGAAGATGAGCTGGAACAAGAGCCAACAGAGATTGAGAGGGTGGTTCCATTGGCCTTGGAGGAAACTGGGAAAGGGCAGAGTCAGTCCAGGCAAGGCTTTTCTGAATTAGTAAGTCCTGCACACAGGGAGGAGCAAGAGAGACAGAGTTCAGGAGAAGAGCAAAGGCTACCCTCTCTTGATCCTAGAACAAGGAGGGAAGACAGAAGGCAAGATTAATGCAGATTGAGCTGACTATGAGGGAGGAGAGTGCCCCACTCCCTTTCATAAGGCACACCTGGGAACTGAAATGTAAGGAAGTGCTGGGGGGTGGTGGCATTTGTCAGGAACAAGCATTGAATCTGTGGAGCCTCGTGTGCCCTTGCCAACGCCTGGAGATGGTTGTACTCTATCTTGTAGGGCTTGCCTGGTTTGCCTGGTTTGCTGAACTTCTTGTTCTAGTTGCTGTTTGGTTAACCTGGATTATTGAACTGCTGGCCCTGGTTACTGTTTGACTAACCTGGCTTAGTGGACTGCTGGCCCTGGTTGCTATGTGGCTAACCTTGCTTATTGGATTACTCACAGCCAGAGGCTTCTGAAGGTGTGTGTGAGAGCTTTGCTCCAGGATTTGTAGTGGAATGTGGGGGTGTTTGGGGACACAGTTGGAGCAATAAAGGGAGTTAGACTTGTTGCTTTCGTGCCACACCCGGAGTCATCACTCTCAACTATCTTTTGATATCTATTTGATATTAACATATCTTTTCCCCCTTTGCCTTCCCTGTTAAACAAGAGTGATGATTTCCTTTTCATGTAATAAAGATTTGATTAAATTTATTATTATTATTTTGTTATAGATTGTTCTCCACTGAGCCAAAGGGAGAATCCAGGATGGGTAGTCTCTAGTCTCCTAGCTCTGCAGACTGAGTTGAAAAACTGAGGACACACCCCCTGGTAACGTCCCCAGTTCTTCACTTGGTCTCAGCGTGTTCAGACCACCCTTTAAGGGCTCTGAATAGTTAGGATTGTAGAAGAATATTCACCCCCTGGATTAAGCTTTTTTTTCGCAGAGAGGCTGAGATCAGGTTTGACAGCTAGTCAGCTTGCTGGTTTAGTGCTTTCATTTTTTTATGCCCTTTTTCCGGTTCGCCTTTTTTTGCTTGTTTTTTTTTTAATTTTTTGACTTTCCTTGCTGGTGGACTAGTTTTTGTTTTGTTTTCTGCCAAAACTTGAGTGGAGATGACCCTGAGAGCCCATGTGGCCTGGGCTGGGGTGGGAGTTGGCGTCTTATTTAACTCGCCTCCTCCCAATCCACTTTCCCTTGCCTGGGACCATCCGCAGCTGCTGCTAAGCACTTTTGTCCCTTTTTGGCAGCAGCGGCCATTTATTTAGTTTGGGGACAATCTTACAGTTCGTCTCCAGTATAGTCACTTGGGTGGGGGTTCTGGCCATCGGGATTATATCCTGACTCCCCATCCAGTCCTCAGAGCACCATGGCAGCTGCGAGATGCTTGAGTTTGCCTGATAATTGCGGTGCAGCCAGTGCCAGGCTCACAAGCCTCTGACCTGTCAGGGCTTGCTGCAATTCAAACAGGCAGCCATTTTTTTTCCAACTTTTTTTCCTTGACTCGGCTTTTGAATTGTGGAGCTGGGCTAAGCTCACCACTTTGGGTCACACTAGCCTCCTGAACTAGCCTCCACACTAGCCTACTAGCCACAGCTACTGTGGCTGTAGCTGACAGCTCAGGCTGAATATTTTTTATTTTATTTTATTTTTTCTTCTTTCTCCCTTTCTCTACCCTGTCAAGTGACAGTTATTTTTGGCGGGCTCAAAGATGGCCACCAAGGGAGCTGATCAAGAATTGTCAGTTCCTCAGCAGGTTAGAGAGAAGGCTGTAAAGGGATCTCCTAAGCCCAGGTCTGCTGGTCTGGAGGCAGCAGCTAGGATTAGAGCCAGGATTCTAGCCCCTAGGAGATCCTCTAGGGATGAGAATAGACAGGCCAGGTGTAGATAAAAAGCCATAGACAAACAGTTTGACAGGGCAGTGAGAGATTCCAGGATGGCTGAATACAGAACCACCCCTCAAACTTTGCCTCCACAAGATGACAGGCAGCCAGACGAACTGGCAGATAGGCAGTATATGACTGCCTGGTCTCCTGGGGGCTCAAGTACCCATGATTTGCAGGGTAACCTCCAAATCAGGGCTGAGACCTCTCACAATTTTTCTGAGCTGCCTCAGGGGATCTTGATGGCAGCACCTGCAGACCAAGTCTCCAGTGCAGCCAGACCTGTGCCTGCAGCCACCTTTACACCTACAGCAGCTGGCTTACTACCGGAGGATACCCAGATGCAAGAAATGCCATCCTTCATGAGAGCCTGGATCTCCCAGACAATAAGACAGGAATTGCAGGCAGAGGTCAACCAGCTGTGCCAGCTGTCTTATTTGGAACCTAATAGAGGAGTCCTGTGGGGGCAGGGGCAGGGGCAGGCTTCTGCAGAACAGCTGGTCCACTTCAGAGAGTGCTTGGCCTCTCCTTCAGAAAGCAGCCAAATTTATGGCTCCGAGAGGGACCTCCTTCCAGAAAGGGATTTTTCGGATGAGGAGTCAGAGGTAGCAGGTCCCCCCTCCTTTAAGGGCCTTTTCCAGCCAGCTCTTTTCAAGACTGTGCTGGTTAAGGCCAAGAGCACAGCTCATCTCAAAAAGGACACGGTCACTGTACCTGTGCCCCAGATGTTTCTGAACCTGATCAAAAAGCAGTGGGAGTCCCCTGGGATGTACACTTGCCCCAGTGGGTCTGAGTCTACCTTATTTAATGTGGACAAAGACCTTTTGGACATTATGGAAATGCCAAAGGTAGATGGCCCAGTGGTAGCCCTAGCTTCCTCATCTGTCATCCCACCTGATGTGGAGGATGTTTTAAAAACAGAGGACCAGAAGGAGGAGATGGCACTCTGGAGAGCTCATCAAGCCGACTCCTGGGCCATCAGGGCAACTTTTTTACTCGGGCCTTTTTGCGGTGGCTGAGGCAGCTACAGGACAGAATCCCACCTGAGGATCTCAGGGTGCATCAAGACCTGAATAAAATTATAGCTGTGGCTCAATTGACTGCTGATGCCACCCTCACATCAGCCAAATTTTCTTCCAGAGCCATGGCCTCTTCCATAACAGCACACAGGCTTCTCTGGCTAAGAAATTGGCAGATGGACGTCAGAACCAAATGGAACCTGGTGTCAGCTCCCTTTAAGGGAGAGAGGCTTTTTGGGGAAGCCCTGGATCCTTTTTTGACAGAAACCAGGGACAAGCGAAAGATCCTGCCCTCCCAGGGGAGGCGCTTTGATTACAGGTCTCATCCCTACTCAGGAAGCCCTCCTTTAAACAGGGGAAAGCTGGGGCAGGCTTTCCCCATCAAAGTAGGCCCTTTTTTCCAGAGATCCTCCTCTCAGGCCAATAGACAGGCCTTTGCCACCAGAGGGCATCAGAAACAAGAGGGCAGAAGGTCCTTGAGGGGTTCCAACAGACCCTTCAGGCACAACAAGTGACGCCCGAGCCTCATCCTGCATAAGAGGCCATTCTGCGACTGTTCTGGCAGAGGTGGGAACAGACCACAACGGATGTTTGGATCCTGTCAACCTTATGGTTGGGTTTCTCTCCCCCCCACAAGAGCCTTTGTGTGCTGCCCTGTCTCCAGGAACCCCTCAAAGAGGGATCTCATGGAATCACCAATCCACCATCTGCTGGACATTTGGGCTATCCAGCCGGTGCTGGTGGACCAGGAGAGACAGGGTTTCTATTCAATGTTGTTTGTGATTCCAAAGGCCTTGGGGGGTGGGGGTGGCAAGCAATCCTCAACCTGAAAGGGCTCAACGGACATCTAATCTACCGAAGGTTCAAGATGCGCTCCCTCCACTCCATTCTAGAGGGACTGTGGGAGGGAGATTTTTTTGGCCTCGGTAGACTTGAAGGAGGCCTATCTCCATGTGCCCATACACCCCAATCACCATCAGTTCCTGAGGTTTTGCTATGGCGGCTGCCATTTTCAATACAGGGCTCTCCCATTCGGCCTGTCATCAGCCCCTCGGAATTTTACCAAGCTCTTGGCAGTGGTAGCGGCACTCCTCAGAGCCTTATCATAAGGATCCAATGCTATTTGGATGACCTCCTTATAGCATCCTCTTCCAGACCCCAGGCGGAGGAGGATCTGATGTCGACAATCAGGATTCTTTGAGAGCATGGGTTCTCAATAAACCTGGACAAATGCCACCTAATACCATCAACTCAGCTCTTGCATTTGGGGGCCATTATAGACACCTTGGCCGGACAGATTTTTGTCTCACAGGAGAGGCGAGACAGTATCAGGGAAGTCACATCGCTGATCCTGTCTTCCAGAGAGGCACCTATCATCTTGCTGTCTCAATTTCTTGGCAAAATGATATCGTGTATCAGGATTGTCCCATGGGCCTGCTTTCACGCCTGAACCCTTCAGTGGTTCCCGCTCCCTTACCAGAGGGCGAGCAGGGGCAACTCTCCAAGGAGGGTTCGCGTCCCCTTGCCAGTTCTTTGTTCCCTCCATTGGTGACAGTCCCGAGCCATGGATCAGGGATGCTTGTACAGGGAACCCCAGAGGTTTACCATCACCACCGACACCAGTCTCTATGGTTGGGGGGCCCACTTGGGAGCCCAGGTCACCCAGAGGAGGTGGTCATGAGAGGAGCTTGCCCACAACATAAATTGGCTAGAGCTCAGGGCTGTCCACTTAGTGCTCAAAGATCTAAGACAAGAGGTGGTGGGGAGACATGTGCTTCTCCTCACGGACAATGTGGCTACCAAGGCCCACATAAACCGGCAGGGGGGCACACGCTCCAGATCTCTAATGCAGGAAGCAACTCAAATGTGCAGGTGGGTGGAGAGAAACCTGTTTTCTCTATGAGCAGAACATAACCTGGGAGTATCCAACGTGCAGGCAGACTGGTTGAGCAGGGCCACAGTTGACCAGTCAGAATGGTGACTGCATCCCAGTCTATTCCAGGAGGTAACAGAATGCTTCGGCCACCTGATTCTGGATCTCTTTGCATCACCAGAGAACACGTACCTCCCGAGGTTCTTTGCTCAATTCTCTGCCTGAGGAACAGAAGGGGTCAATGCTCTCCAGTGCAGGTGGCCCCAGGGACTATTGTATGCCTTCCCCCCTTCCCCTGATTCCAGGGACAATCAGGAAAGTACTGATAGAAAGGGCGGAAGTTCTGGTGGTAGCCCTTTACTGGCCCAGGTGTCCTTGGTTTGCCGACCTGTTGGACCTGTCAGTCGCCAGACCCTGGAGAATTCCCCTGCACAAGATCTCTCTCAGCCAGGGTCTGATCGAGCACCCAGATCCAGCCTGGTTTCGGTTGACCGTCTGATGCTTGAGCGGGGGATCCTGAAACGGGAGAAGTTTTCCACAAAGGTCATTCAGACCACCCAGGTGGCCAGAAGACCTTCCACGACCAGGATATATAATGTAATGTGGAAGATTTTCTGCAGTTGGTGCGCTTGTCACCAATTGGAACCCACTGGGGTTTCTGTTGCAAAGGTATTAGAGTTCCTGCAGGATGGGTTGGATAAAGGTCTCTCCCCCAATAACTTGAAGAGACAGGTGGCTGCCTTGGCCTCAGTGATTTCAGTCAAGGGCTCTACTACTCTGGCCCAACACGAATCTGAGGCCACCGGTGGTCCACTGCTACCCCACCTGGGATTTGCCTAAGGTCCTGCAGGCACTAACTTCTCCCCCATTTGAACCCTTACGTAAAGTCTGCCTTCACCTTCTCACATGCAAGGTGTTATTCTTGGTGGCCATTACCTCAGCCAGGCATATTTTGGAGTTGGCGGCCTTATCCATCAGGAAGGATCTGTGCATATTCCATGCAGACAGGGTGGTTCTGCGGTTGGACCCTACCTTCCTGCCCAAGGTGAACTCCTTATTCCATCGTTCACAGGAGTTTTTGCCTAATTTCTGTCCTGAGCCTACCCATGCACTAGAGAAAAAATGGCACACCTTGGACATTAGGAGGGCCCTCCGTATTTACATTAAAAGAGCTTCTTCTCTTAGGAAGTCAGAAGCCCTGTTTGTTTCCTTTCAGCCATCAACTTTAGGTCGCAGGGTGATACCTTCCACTGTAGGTCATTGGCTCAGAGCCTGCATTGCAAAGGCCTATGAGTTACAGAGCCTTCCTGTACCCAGGAGGATCACAGTGCACTCAACCAGAAGTGCAGCAACCACCGCAGCCTGGGCAATGCAGGCATCGATTCTGGACATTTGTAAAGCTGCGACCTGATCATCAGTGACCCCATTCATAAGACATTACAAAATTGACTCCTTTGCCTCAGCGGAGGTGTCCTTTGGAAGGCGAGTCCTGCAGGGTGTGCATGTAGAGGTGGGGACCTCTGACCAATCCAGATCCCACCCGTAGGACAGCCATCAGCCAGCTTTGGTATATCCCATCCTGGATTCTCCCTTCGGCTCAGTGGAGAATTGGTGGGGGCGTTGGTCCTACCTGAACGCTTCTTCTCGGGGAGCCGAAGGGAGAATCCAGTCCCTCCCTGTAGTCTGTCTGGTCGGAATAGGGAGGAAATGTCCCTCTTTTTTTGCAGTATCAATGAACTATCTGTTTGAAGACAAAGAGCAGCTGAATTTGCTTCAACATCGTTCAGAACTGGGGAACGTTACCAGGGGGTGTGTCCTCAGTTTTTCAACTCGGTCTGCAGAACTAGGAGACTACAGACTACCCATCCTGGATTCTCCCTTCGGCTCCCCAAGAAGAAGCGTTCAGGTAGGACTAATGCCCCATCTGTTCTGGTTTAGTATCTGTAGGGTTTAGCAAAACTGAAAATGAATAATCCCAAAAATGGATTCTCGTTGTGAACTGACAGAGTGATATGGAGCTCTATCATATCACATTTTCACTCTGGAGTTTGATAAATTAGGATAATTCTCATTGGCATGTACTGTATATGCTGCCAATAGACATAAGGAAAAAATATTTCTAGAAAATACCAGTAAAAGACTGACTTTGCTTTTATGAGCATTTAGCCTTCTTCTCTCTATATTGTTCTCATTGCACTAACAATAGGACTGCTCTTGTTGTCTCCTGAACGTCTGGGCTACATGTATACCTTTTAAGCATTTTTATTTGTTAACAGAGAGAAAATGCCCATTACTCATACAGGGTTGCTAAGTTTTATTCTATAGTTCATTCCTTTCAAAGATTACTGATAGCTCAGTGTTATCATGCAGTCACTGGGTTGTCACAATTCTTTATTTATATTACTTCTATTTTACTTTATTTCCTTTCTTTTAAGGATTTAATAGATACACTTTTGATAGCGCTGGTTTTGTGACTGCAATAAAATGAAATTAAATAAAAGTGGCTGTTTTCCTATAATGCACATTACTGCAGATAAATTACCCGACATGATGTAGTGTGTTTTCTTGCAACAACAGCAGCTCCTCTAAGACTATGCAACTATTAATTAATACTGTGTAATCAGGAGTCATCTCATTATAGATATGGCAGTATACAGAGATGAAGTAATAATATGGTATGGCTATACATCATTGGCTCATTGAGACAATATTTTGAGTGCAATCCTGCTTTTTTTCTATTCAGAATACAATTCCTATGTAGCTTATGTGAAAGATAGTACATGGCTCTGAATGCTAACCTATTATCCTCCCTGTTTAAATTTTGGGGAGATGGGAGACTGTAATTAATTGCATTTATATAGAAAAGGCTTGAGTAAATGTTACGTTGTGGGAGATATAGTGAAAATAATGCTTTATTTAAATGTAGGTTTCCACAAGGTCCAGCAATTGGAAAGTGTTGTAATGACGAGGCAGTCGAGTTGTTTGATCATGAACAACTGAATCATGATGATCATTATTGGAGTCTAGTCTTGCATTTATACACATTTTTAGTTATCCTCCATCACTGGTTAACTTTGGTTACTGCTTAACTTTCGTTACTGTTTACCACAGTAATCCATACAATTAATTATCTCTAGTTAAAGTCTAACATATGTTTACTTCCTCTCTCTAATCCTCCTTTAGATTAGTGACTTTGTTTATCTGAGTTGTATTTGCTTGGAAACATTCTTTATCTGAGGTTTGCCATCCGAGATTGGAACATTCCTGTAATTACAACTCTACAGGAAAGAAAGTTATTATATGCATTAACTCACCTTTGAAATCTAATATTTTCAGACATTTATATTCTTCTGAAGTTTATATCAGTCACATAGGAACTAAATAAAAAGTGGATTTTCTGTTCTTATTTATGGCAAAAGGGCTTATCGTTCAGCAATGAAAAGGCAAACATATAGTTCCAGCTGTTCTGCAGAATTAATATAGATTAACTATGGATGAGTGTAATGACTTATCTTTCATTTATTGAAATGTTTGTACAAGTTTATCATGCATGTATGGTTGAATATATGCCCTATGGGGTTTTTTTTTACTTTCTTTTTTTCTTCTATTATAATTGTGTGTATTTTTCTTTGTTTTGTTTGTATTTACTGGAGTTAATTTAAAAGTGGGAGGGGAGAATGGCAATTGGGCACTGAAGCATGTAGTTTCATGGACAGATTTTGTCCACCCTATCTATAGAGTGAACAATGAAGGTCCCAATTTGATGCATTTGAAAATGAGTAAATTATATTATATGCCCAGTTCCCATTCAGATCTTACCTTATCTCCAGCACATCTAAAGAGGACTTCAGGAATTACAGTCTGCTCAGATTAAAATGAGAAGCAAGGCAATGTCTTTCACTAACACCGCTCGTATCCCAATCAAACATGAAAACTTAACCCATTTCCATGAACGTTAAGGAGATGGAAAGGTAGGAAGGAGAAAAAAGAAGCTAACATTTATAGATCTGTACCACCACTCCTTCTCATAAAAGAATGATAATTCTCGTAGCAATTCTGATTTTGCTAGCATTCATCATTTGATACTTCAGATGTCTAGGATAGTATCATTGCCATTATTTCAAATATAGATTTTGTTTTCAGTCCAACAGAGGCTGAATCATCCAAAGAGCTGAATAGAAAACTCATCTCTGACAGTTGATCAATAATTCAGATGTGTCACTGTTTCTCCTCTAGGAGCTGAATTAGAAAAGGAAGGCAAAACAAGATAAACCATCAGCAGTTTCATATATTTGGCATTTTGGGGACTGAATTAAAAAAAAAAAAAGCCCAGAGAGGAAGAGTTGGAAATAAATAAACAACACTTTCTCTGTCTTCCTCTGTGATCAATGGCACTTTCCCCCCTAAGATATGACACAATATGGACCCTTCCTGAAATGCTTTTGTATTAAAATTTGCTTTGTCTGCATTAAACCTATAAAAATTTAAGGTGTTACCTGTTGCCTCCAAGGTTACCAAGTATAACTCAAGACTTACATTTTTGTTAGACTGAGCACTCAAGGCGAGAACATGGACCTATTATCTCAAAGAGCTATTAGAAGTGGCATCTTGAAGTGAACTGCCTTAACTGAATTATTTCCACTGGCATCAATGTCAACATTGGCACCTATGTGTAATGGATATGGCATTCTGTACTCCAAAAGATGGCCCACTCAATTTTATAGAAATGGCTTTGCAAAATGGTCTGTCTTTCACCTTTTGAAGAAACTGAAAGGATATGATGAATGCTTTTCCTATAAACTATGACAATCTGATATCTAAATAGATGGATTTGCCAGTTCTTTCTGGTAGGAGACAAATGAAGCCTGCCCCAAAGCTGTGGGGTGATTTTTTTAAAAATGATGCAAATTTTCATACATTGAATGCTTGCGTCAAAAGCCCTTTGTACTGCACCTGAGAATTTCTCCTTGATTGCCTCAGTATAGAAAATACTTCTTTGGTTTTCATCCAAAAATTGCAGCTAAGAGATGGATACACAAAATCTCTCCAGGCTGGTTTTATATGTGCTCCAGGAAATTACAGAAGCATCTGAGCTTTCAGAAGTATGAAATTATGCATCTGATTTGGCCAGTATGCTCTAGCTGGTTAGTTAGTTGCTGAGAAAAACTGTATATATATATATTTATTTTCTGAGGTTTTCTGAGGTTTATTTGTATATTTATATATTTATATATTTATATATATATATATATATATATTTGGTATCTCCTTGCTAGTTTTTCCAACTCCTGGGGATTACAGGCAGCTGGGGTGGAAACAGGGGCAAAGCAGAAGCAGAAGCAAGTGAACATTTCTCAGAAGATGTATTTTTGCTCTTTGCGATTTCCCTATGTCTAAGTGATTTCAAAAAAGGTCACTTTGAATGTTGTTTTGAGAACCTTTTCCACCACATTCCAGGATGAATTGTGAAGGATGACAAACAGTGGCTATTATAGTTGCTGTAGCTGCATGCAGTGGCATCTGCAAAGTAAATAAACAAGCATACTTCAAAGAAAAAGAAAGTGGGATACATTCATAAGAACATTCTTGATGCATTTGTCCTTGACAAATTAAAGTGTTTGTGTTATGTCCTGAGGACTCTAGGAGTTCTCACTCAGGTCCATTCACTTTGTGGGGGCGTTTTCCCCTTCACCCATTGGTTGGTTCTCCCCAGCAGCCAGCTATAAAAGCAGGCTGCGGGGTCCAACCAGTTGCTGATCGCTGCGAGCCAGTTCCAGGCGTGGCAAGCACGGTCAGCCCTTTATTGTTATAATAAAGTATTGTTGCACTCATGCTCTGGTTCAGCCTCTCTTTTCCCAAACTTAACACTGGCGACGAGGATGGGATGGCTACCAGAAGCACCATGCAACCGCTGAGTCACTAGCCGCCGATCCGCAGCCAGAGAGAGCGATCGGCCGGCGATAAGAGCAATGCTGATCCACAGCCAGAGAGAGCGGTCAGCAAGCAAAAAGAGCAAACAAAAAAAGCAAACGCTGGTCCGCTGACAGAGAAAGCGGCCAGCAAGCAATAGAAGCGAACACTGATCCGCAGCCAGAGAGAGCGGTCAGATCGAAAGTTAGAAGCGTCTGTAGCCGCTTGTTAGCCCAGCTACAGGGAAAGTGAAGCGCTGTGAGCCGCAGCCGCTCATTGTTTAGGCGCGAAATTCAAACGGCTGTCATTTGAATTTCAAACCTAAAAGGCACAGCACAGTGCTGTAGTCAAGTCACTGACGCCCACACAGGCGCGAATTCAAACGCCGCCAACGGCTGACGGCCAAACGTGGCTAACCCAGAGAGAAAGAGAGGATTGCGAAAAGCCTCTCCAGAGCTGAAATCACTTGCCTGCCACAGGCACTAGAACATTTTTTCTGCTGCCCCAGAGAGATTTTGTCCACAGGTTGTTCTACCGGCCCCATCACCATGAATTCCAATCCAGTCTTCCCAGCGTTCAAACCGGATGAGGAGAAGTGGGAATCATACAAGAACCGTTTTACCCATTATATCGATGCAATTGGGCTGGCTGATGCTGGAGAGCATCGGAAAAAATCGTATTTCCTGATCTACTGTGGAGCCATCGTCTTCGATACTGCCACAGCCCTCGTGGCTCCACGT
>NW_020769314.1:17933192-17998308 GCF_900518735.1 Pseudonaja textilis
TGTTGCACTCATGCTCTGGTTCAGCCTCTCTTTTCCCAAACTTAACAAATATGGCTTCTTTCTTTCACTTAGTGTGTGTGTGTAGGGGGGATTAAATGGCTGTTATTGGGCATAGAAAGCACTGGCCTCCTTTCCTCCTTCCTTTCTTTACCAACAGTAGACAGAAAGATGGGCTTGAATGGAAGGAAGACAGGAGAAAGGGAGAGGGAATGGGATTAATACCTTACCCACAGATAGGCAAATACACGCACATGTACACAATTTAAAAGCCACAGTAAATATATAAAACATAGTTTCAAATTACTATGCCAGCTAAAAGAAAGTGTATTCACAATCCCAAATTATGTAGCCTAGGTTGGAGGTTTAATCAAATAATTATTTTACTTTCCTATGACTTTGGTGGGAAGATGCTTGAAGCATGTATAAACTCAGAATCAATTAGTGATTTCTTGGAAATCTAGAGTTGGAAGGGACCTTCTAGTCCAACCCTCTGTTTATACCATTTCAGATAATTGGTTGTCCAATCTCTTCTGAAAAACCTCCAGTTTTGGAGCACCCACAACTTCTGCAGGCAAGTTATTCCATTCATGTAGAATGGAAGAAAGGCAATATGTGAATATGAAAGAAAGTTCCCAATTAAACCTGGCATTTCATAATGTGAGTAAAAGCTGTTCAGTACCATGAAAATGCCCATCATTTAATCCATAGCACCTTGAACTGTTCTCCCAAAGGCCACTTTCCCCTACCCTCCAAATTCTTCTTTAATGAATTCTTTCCTTTTGTTATCCATTTTCACACCTAACAAAGGGATTTTTATAATATTTTCCTTTAGATATAAATAAAATATTATAGCTAATCTTACTGACAAACTGACTCGTTGCTATGTTCGTGATTCTATCTGTGAAAATACTCTGTTATTGAACAGATGGTAAAAATATTTTTTTTTTACTTAAACAGCACATTCAGCCTCTATAAGTTACTTGTCATGGTTCCAAACCAAGCCAGAAAAAGAAGAGGCCACACTGTGAGAAGAGCAGCTCTCTTTACTGGAATCTCAGCTTGGCACATGGTGAACAGTACAAGTACAGGGTTTCTAGACAGCATTACTGGCTTCTGCTAGCCATTTGGACTCAGCACACCCCGCCCTCCTGTTTCTGGTTGCTCCCAGCTGGCTCCAGCAAATAATTTTTGGGCCCAGCTCCAGCAAGTAGTCTTTGAGCCAGGTTGCTCCCTGGTCAGCTCCAGCAAATACTTTTCAGGCCTGAATGGCTTCTGAACTGACTGCAGCTCGCTTGCCTTCCTGGCTCCTCTCCCAGTGTGAGTCCCATCACCTGACACCCGTCTGTCCCCCTATGCACCCCTCTTCCCCTGCATGTGTGGGGCAACTCTGAAATGGCACATTGTGGCAACTTTGAATGGCATGCTGTCTCCGACGTTGACAGGCAGCCCACTCTACCAATCTGGAAGAGAGCAAGCACATGCAGAGATTAGTGGATCCAATGCCCACCCCCTGGTGTCCTGCCTGGGCGCCAGTGGATTTTCCTTATGAAACTTGTTGATCAGTCTTTCTCCCATACATCTTGGCTCATTGCTCATGAGGCCTCAGCTATGCACCTGAGAATCTAATACTTGGCTTATTTCATAGTGGGTGTCTCCATCCACCATTATGGGTCTGGACAGGTATGGGGGTACTGCTTGATGCCACCCCCGGCTTCAGCAGGCTGCTGCTATCAATTTTAATTTTAGATTGTTTTTTTTAATGTTCACATATTAGCAGAATAGTGCAATATGTGTGAACAGATAATTGCAGGTTTATTGGTCCCATCTTACTATTTCTCATAAAACATAGGCTTCTGGTGAAGCTGGTGAAAATGCTATCTTGTGATCTCCGGGTAGCACACCTTGATTTAAGAAGTTTCTTGATAGCAATCAGAGTAACAGCTACAGTATCTAAATTTAGATTTATTTATCAAATGCTTTATAGTATTTCCAACAAGAATTTAGTAAAATGATTACATTTGGGGGTTCTTACTCCTGATCATGCTTCCTAGATAATTGACAGAAAACTATATGCTGTTTCTCAGGGAATAGGATCTCTGTTCAAGAGGCTTTAAGATAAATTTCTTCAATAATTGAGTAGATTAAATATGAAAATCTTGTAACTCTTTTAGGAATTGCCAAATGTTACCATTTGAACAACTAAAAAGGTCGTCAGACACAGAGAGATTTCTTTGTTGGGGCATTATTTTTTAAATAGGTCTGCTCTGATCTTTATCAGTCATAAAACAAAAAGTTTGCCATGGAAAGTTTGCTAAATTAAGCTTTCTGGATGAAGTCACCTTACATTTTAAAAACATAAATTTGTTTTCAGCTGGAAATGCTAAGTTGTATGAACTCATGTCATTCATATTTAAATTAATAAAGTATATTAAATATACCTTAACAAATGTCTACAAAGGATAAAATATTAAAAAAATTTAAAAGGAAAAAAATTACAGAAGGGAAGATACAAAGGAATACAGATAAACAAAAAGAAAAGAAAAAAAATAGCTTCCATCTTTCTTTGATATACCTACAGATAAATATTAAACTATTCAATAATCAGTATTTCTATCATCATAAATGTTATGTCCTGAGGACTCAAGGAGTTCTCACTCAGGTCCACTCACTTTACGTGGGCGTTATTCCCCCCATTCCCATTGGTTGGCTCTCCCCAGCAGCCAGCTATAAATGCAGGCTGCGGGGTCCAACCGGTTGCTGATTGCTGCGAGCCAGTTCCAGGCTTGGCAAGCACGGTCAGCCCTTTATTGTAAAATAAAGTATTGTTGCACTCATGCTCTGGTTCAGCCTCTCATTGCTCAAACAAAACACTGGCGACGAGGGTGGGATGGCTACCAGAAGCACCTTGCAACCGCTGAGTCACTAGCCACCGATCCACAGCCCAGAGAGAGCGATCGGCTGGCGACAAGGGAAACGCTGATCCGCAGCCAGAGAGAGCGGTCAGCTAACGAAACGAGCGATCAAAAAGAGCAAACGCAGATCCGCAGCCAGAGAAAGCGGTCTGAGTCAAATAGTTAGAAGCGTCTGTAGCCGCTTGTTAGCCCCGCTACGGGGAAAGTGAAACGCTGCGAGCCGCAGCCGCTCTGCATTTGGCGCGAAATTCAAACGGGTGTCATTTGAATTTCGAGCCGGTAGGAATCACAGCACAGCGCTGTAGAGAGTCACTAATGCCCACTTTTTTTGGCGCGAATCAAGACACCTCCAACGGCTAGCAGCCAACGTGGTAACCCAGAGAGAGAGAAAGAGAGGGTAGCAAAAAAACCTCTCCAGAGCTGATATCACTAGTAACTCACGAGCGCTCGTAGTCCCAGAGAGATTTTTTCCGCAGGTAGCCCAGCCGTTCCAGCACCATGAGTTCCAATCCAGTATTCCCGGCGTTTAAACCAGACGAAGAGAAGTGGGAATCGTATAAGAACCGTTTCAATCATTACATCGATGCGGTCGGCCTGGCGGATGCGGGAGAGCATCGGAAAAAATCCTATTTCCTAATCTACTACGGAGCCACCGTTTACGATACCGCTGCAGCACTCGTGGCACCGAGAGAATTGAAAAACGTTCTGTGGTCCGAGTTGCTTGAGATCCTCACAAACCACTACGCTCCCAGGCCTTCACAAATCGCCAGGAGGTTCACGTTCCGAATGAGGAAGCAATCAAGTAAGGAGACCATCAACCAATATATGGCCGCCCTCAGAACAGCAGCCCTGCACTGCGGGTTTGGAACATACCTGGAGGACATGCTCCTCGATCAATTAGTTTGTGGGGTCAAGGATCTCCACCTACAGAGGCGACTGCTAGCTAAAAAAGACCTCAACCTCGCGCAAGCGGTAGAGGAGGCCCTAGCAGCCGAGCTAGCAACGAACTCAGCCACCGAAATTCAGGGCCCAAGCGCCAAGCTAGCATCGTTCCCAGTCCATTCCGAAGAGGTGGAAGCGGAGGAAGCCCACAACGATGAGAACGATGTCCATCGCCTCACCAATGACAGACGGTCGCAGGTAGGGGCCAAGCAAGAATACACCGGTCCACCCAAGCACATCACTCTGTGCCTAGCCTGTGGGGGATCACATCAAAGGGCCACCTGCAAGTTTAAAGGAGCCGTTTGCAACAACTGCCATAAGAGGGGGTACATTGCGAGAGTCTGCCAAGCCCCCCAAAGCGCTGCACACAGACCCCCGTCCTCGCACTCGGGACCTCAGAGGCAAGTATTAAACTGTCGCACGCACCGCCTTGCCAGGCGTACTTGCCACACTGTTAGTAAAATTTCTCTCTCCGTTTCCCTAGAAGGTAAACCGTGCCACATGGAGGTTGACACAGGGTCAGCGCTCTCAATAATCTCGTGGAACACCCTCAAGAGACTCCACCCCAGCCTATCTACTACCCGGCTTCAGAGATGCCAGTTCGGTCTGAAGGACTACCAGGGGAAGGCCATTCCCGTGATCGGCAGAGGCAAGTTCTTTGTCAGTTTTAGAGCTTTTAAAGGCCACCTACCTCTAGTGGTAGTTAACGGCAATCTACCGACCTTATTGGGGCTCGATTGGTTTCCCCACCTCGGCCTAGGGTTAACAGGAGTCCATGCTGTCTCAACCTCAGACACTGACTCCTTATTCGCTGACTACGCAGATGTGTTCAGCGAGGAGCTGGGGTGTTATAATGGAACCCCCATCTCGTTCACCGTTGACCCCCAGGCAGTCCCAATCAGATTAAAACCACGTAGAGTTCCATTTGCTATTCGACCAAAACTAGACGCTGAATTGGATAAACTACTAAAACAAGGGGTCATTGAGCCAACAGATTTCGCCAAGTGGGAGACGCCCATTGTCACACCCCTCAAAAAAGATGGTAGCCTGAGAATTTGCTCGGACTACAAGACAACAATCAATAAATATTTACAAGTTAGCGCCTACCCTGTGCCCGTCATTCAGCACTTATTGCACACATTCGAACCGGGCAGTATTTTTGCTAAATTGGACATGTCTCAAGCATATCAACAGTTCCCTGTTGATAACCAAACAGCAGAACTTCAGACCATCGTCACTCACAGGGGTGCCTTCCGATGCAAGCGTCTCCAATTTGGCGTAAGTGTTGCCCCGGGTATTTTTCAGTCCCTCATGGAGTGGATTTTACAGGGCCTCCCTGGTGTAGTACCCTACTTCGACGACATCTTGGTCTCGGCCAGGGACAGACCCCAACTCTTCCAGAGAGTGCGAGCAGTGTTAGAGAGGTTCAGACAGCATGGCCTCAGGTTAAAAAAAGAAAAATGTGCCATTGCCACTAGACAGGTGGACTTTCTGGGTTATAAAATTGACGCCTCTGGCATTCACCCCCTGGAGTCCAAGGTTAGGGCGATCCACGAAGCTCCCACACCGACCTCCAAAACGGAGCTACAAGCTTTCTTGGGGCTCCTAAACTTTTATGCATCCTTCTTGCCCCATAAAGCCTCAGTAGCCGAACCCCTACACAGATTACTAGACAAAAAGTCACCGTGGCACTGGGGGCACAAAGAAGACCAGGCGTTTAACGCCGTCAAATCACTACTTACGTCAGAGGCAGTGCTCATCCAATTCGACCCCAACCTTCCTTTAGTACTGGCAGCAGACGCATCCCCTTTTGGAATTGGGGCGGTCCTTAGTCACAGACTCCCCAATGGCGCCGAGGCCCCCATCGCCTTTTTCTCCAGGACGCTCTCGGCCACGGAGCGAAATTACAGCCAAATAGACAAGGAAGCCCTAGCAGCTGTTGCAGCCGTGAAAAAGTTTCACGAATTCCTTTTTGGCCACTTCTTCGAACTGGTCACCGACCATAAGCCCCTCCTGGGCCTACTGGCCGGCGACAAACAGACACCTCAAGTCCTTTCCCCTAGAATGACAAGGTGGACACTTTTCCTAGCGGCCTATTCATACAAACTTATTCACCGCCCGGGCAAAACTCTATCCCACGCTGACGCTCTCAGTCGCTGCCCCTTACCCGCTCCGGCTGAAGACCCAGCTCCTGTCAACGCCATTTTTGAAATCACCCAGTTGGACCTGCCCATCACCGCCCTTGACATCGCCGCTAAAACCAAGGCAGACCAAACGCTCGCCCAGGTGCTCGACTGGGTGAGGAGGGGGTGGCCGGGAGGCAACGTCGATAACAAATTCGCACCCTTTAAGACTCGCATGCAGGAGCTGTCCAGTTTGCAGGGTTGTCTACTGTGGGGCACTCGAGTGGTCATTCCGACCTCGCTGCGTACCCGAGTCCTGGAGGCGTTGCACGAGGGACACCCCGGCATTGTGAGAATGAAGGCGTTAGCACGCAGCTACGTGTGGTGGCCGGGTCTAGACGAGGACATTGTCAATTGGGTAAGTTCCTGCAGCATTTGCCAGGAATCCCGTCCTGCTCCCCCTATCGCCACCCCTACCAGATGGGAGAGCGCCAATGCCCCTTGGTCTAGAATCCATATCGATCTGGCAGGCCCCGTGCATGGAAAGATGTTCCTAGTGGTCGTGGACGTTTATTCCAAATGGATAGACGTGGCGCAGCTATCCACGACCACCACACTAGCAATCACCAACGTGTTAACACGCCTGTTCGTTACACATGGACTACCCGACTCCATTGTCTCCGATAATGGCCCACAGTTCGCATCAGTAGAATTCAGCCGTTTTGCTGCCAACCTGGGCATTCGCCACATTTTCACAGCCCCATTTCACCCTGCCAGTAATGGGTTGGCTGAAAGGGCCGTCAGGACCACCAAAGAGGCCCTCGCTAGGTTTGGCAGGGATGACTGGCACCACAAACTCGCACGGTTCCTGATGAGCCAACACTCAACCCCCTGTGCAGTCACCAATAAGTCCCCAGCGGAACTTCTGATGGGCCGGCGCCTGAGGACTGTATTGGACAGATTGCACCCACAATACTGCCCTGACTCTCCCCTCGCTTCTACGTCGGGGGTTAGACAATTTTTGTTACAGGAACCGATATTCGCAAGGAATTTCGCCGGGGACCCACTTTGGATTCCTGGCGAGGTCATCGCCATCACCAGGCCGAGATCGTATAGAGTCAGGCTGGAGGATGGTCGCGTCTGGAGGAGACATATAGACCAGCTTAGAAGGCGCCTCAGCACCCTTGCCAACAAGAGTCCAGAGTCTCCAGTCGAAGGGGAGCCGCCTCATCCGCCGCCCAGCCACATCGTACCCAGCGACCAGTCTGCACCAGCGGTCGTTCCGGTCAGCCCAAACTCGGACAACAGCGCCCAGAGAGTTGACCAGCCTGATCCAACCCACGAGAGCTCGACCCCAGTAACCAACCCGGTGTTTCCCGAGGATGCCCAGTCCAGAGAGAGTGTTGGCGACACTATGCCGGCTCGACCATCACAGGCTGGTACCGAACAGACAGACAATGTTCCCGAGTTGCGCCGTTCCGGGTGCCAACACAAACCCCCCGTCTACCTCAAGGACTATGCATGTTCGCATCTGGGGGGAAGGGGTGTTATGTCCTGAGGACTCAAGGAGTTCTCACTCAGGTCCACTCACTTTACGTGGGCGTTATTCCCCCCATTCCCATTGGTTGGCTCTCCCCAGCAGCCAGCTATAAATGCAGGCTGCGGGGTCCAACCGGTTGCTGATTGCTGCAAGCCAGTTCCAGGCTTGGCAAGCACGGTCAGCCCTTTATTGTAAAATAAAGTATTGTTGCACTCATGCTCTGGTTCAGCCTCTCATTGCTCAAACAAAACAATAAACATTTCAAATCTTGCAACCTCAAAATTAATCCAGCATTTCTTTCAGTTTCTAGCAAAAAATATCAAGTGGTTTCTACCACAGAAACAAAGTTAGATGAAATATTTTCTTTAATCCAGATAATTAATTCTATTATCTCAACAACTTTACCATCCCTTCTTCCACTGTGGAAATCTATAAATCTTTCCAACTTTGCATAAAAAATTCTCACTGCAGTTATAAATTTTTTTAAAAAATTCTATATTCTATCAAATATAAGAGAAAAACCTCCGGCTCAACTGAACATTTATTTTAAGAATTTTCTGAATTAAAGTACATATTTGATCCTGATACCTCTTATCCTGCTTACATGTCCTCCAAAGATGATAAAAGGTATCTTTGGAGTGATTACATTTCCAGTATATGTTTGGCACTCCATTACACATGTTTGACAATTATCAGGTGTTAAATACCAAAGGTATCTCTTTAAATATAAATTCTCTTTTCAAATGTAGCTCAAAGTAAATTTCAATCCCTTACTCCTCCTGCTCTCACATTGAACTATCATTACATTATATCCAGGGGTGGGATTCAATTTTTTTAACAACCAGTTCTGTGGGAGTGGCTTAGTTGGTGGGCGTGGTTTGGTGGTCATGACTGAGTAGATGTGGCTTAGTGGTCATATTATTGTCTGGACATGGCTTGGTGGTTATGTTATTGTCTGGGCATGGCCAACTCAATATCACTCACATTGAGGCACCATCTCCTCGCCTGGCCTCTCATGACTGTGGGGATGCTGCAACAGTCATAAGTGTGAAAAATGGTCATAAGTCACTTTTTTCAGTGCCATTTTAACTTTGAATAGTCACTCCACACAAGCAAAGTACCAGCAAAGGAGGGGAAAAAAACTCCAGAGAAGTTCCAGAGACAAGAAGTCTAGGCCTGCCAGGAATGTAATAAGGGTTAAGAGAGAGGCAGCTTCTGTAAGCAACACCAGAATGTTTCCTTCTTGCTTTCCTTACAGGGTTAGGTCAGTAATTTCTTCTGACAACCGGTTCTCTGAACTGCTTAGAATGTTAACAACCGGTTCTAGCGAATAGGTGCAAACTGGTAGAATCCCACCCCTGATTGTATCTAACATTTTGCCCACTTAATCATACAGTCTTTAATGTATTCATTTTGTGTCACAGTATATTCATGAACTGAAATAGAGCATGGTAACAAGGTCAGCCAATGAATAGGCATAGCAACTAAATCCACCAATGAGAACTGTTTGGAAACTGAAACTAGAAGTAGCCTAGGCATGGCTTTATATTAAGCTCTGCAGCTCTGAAGCTATGTTGAGCTCTGAGTCTGTCTATTGAAACTGCTTCTCTCCTCTTGCTTGCCTGCTGAACTAAAGTAAAAGAGAAATTAACTTACTTGCTGAAGGCTGGAGCTCTGCTTTGAACTTTGCAACATGTTTCTGTTTGAGTTTGCTCTATGTTGGAGAAATCTACAACTGGTTTGAAAAATCTACTTATTGTGTTCATGAAGATGTTAAACGAAGCATCAACCATCTGTGTTTATTTTTCTGGCACTGAATTATCACTGCAAAACTCTGAACATTGTGCATATTTTTTTTTCAATAAAAGTTTATATACTATGTCAATGACATGTTCATCATCAGTTCACAAATCCAGTTCAATTCAGTCTTCTCATTTGGAAACCCAAAATTCTTCTTATCCAATTTAAATCTTTCCAACAGCATTGACATGTAAAACTCCCCTTTTATAATTATTCTCTTGTTTTTCATTTAAAGTCTCCTTCATAAAAAGTCAATGAACTTGCATAAATGAACCGAGTTTATGTGGCTATCATTTCTCTTCTATGAACTACTTTTTAGGATGATAACCATAGGGGAGTTTTGGAAGTCAATCTTAGTTTATATCTATTCCAAACTGTCAATATGGCATGCCTTACAAAATGATTTTGAAAATCTATTAACCTTAATCGTACCATATATATACATACCACTCAAACCTTAAATCAGATCCATGTCATTCATATTTTGAGCACATGACTTTACATGGTCATTTTCAATTTGCATGGACCTATTCCTGACATCCTTGCAGAAAGCCATTAAAAATAAGATAGGCTCATGCACAATTAATGAGGTTCATGCCAAGTGAACCCAGAAAATAAAAAATAGATGGTTATGTAAATGTAACTGAACAAAATATAATCAACAGAAGTGACTAAACCTAATGAATTAATCATGTCAATCATAATATGTCTCATTTACACAAAGTGCGTGTGCAAATGCAAGTGTGATGCATTGTTTTTTAATTTTCTATTCTACCTTTAAAGTTGAAACTGATTGGGAAGCTTATTTCAGTATAAATTGCTGCATTTTTAAGATGGACATGGATGCCTTAAGCTTCACAGAAGCTTAACACATCTGTTTTGACCTTTAATTTGTAGGCCAAAATAATTTAAAATCATGCTGCGAAAAAACAGCTAATTTCCTGCCAAATTGAAAGATGCAAATTCAGGATTGGGTCATGGATTTCTGACTTCTGATATATGAAAGGTACTTATCCCTCAGTTAAGCAAAGAAGCACCTTGTGCTTAAACAGAAAACCCTCCCCATTTTGATAAAAGAATCAGAAGGACTGTGGAAGCACTTTTTCAATTATCACATTTTGTTAAAAGACATGAGAGGGCTTCTGTTTTTATTATTTCATTGAATTGTACAAGTATATTCTTTGTGCCTTTCATTATTCGATTTTCAACATCTAAGAACGCCTCACATGTTTTAAAGTAAGATCCTATAAAAGTTGTTATCTTGATGTCATTAAGACTTGGCTTTTCATTATGTGTCTGCTTTTACTTACCATTATTAAAACTTAACAATCAGTGGAGGTATTCTACTGTTTCAGCCTGGTTCTGCTGAGCCAGTAGCACTGATGAGCAGCAGAGACCAAACCGCTTCTCTCTGATGCTCTGCTGTTGGGACTGCCCGCCCATACTAACTTTTACGTTCTGCTTTTGAAACACAGCTGCTTTGCGCGGCAGCTGCTGAAGCGACAGGGAGAGTGCAGGATTGCAGGAGGTGAATCAAAATGGCTCTGTGCCTGCGCAAAGTGTGCATTTGATGTGTGCGCACAAACGCGCACCCACCAAGCCACACCCACCAGACCCATGGTAAAATTTTTGAAATGCACCACTGTTAACAATTATTAAAACTTATGACCTAAAAAGAATTGAAAGTACTAGTGACTGGCACAAGGCTTGGAAAGCTTCTCTTTTAAAAGTTTGGGATTGAAGCTCTGGACATTCAGCAAAATTTCGTAGTGCCGAATTAAAGTGGTCACTATATTTTACTGTGTTAGTTTCCTTGAGGAGTTCTTTTTAGTGGAGGAAACATTTGCATAGTTATTTATTACACATTTTGGCATTCATCATGAAATGTTTTATTGTAATATAGAAAAATGAATAAAAAGAATAATACACTGCTCAAAAAAATAAAGGGAACACAAAAATAAGACATGTTAGATCTGAATGAATGAAATATTCTTATTAAATACTTTGTTCATTATATGGTTGAATGTGCTGACAACAAAATCACACAAAAATTATCAATGGAAATCAAATTTAGCAATCCATGGAGGTCTGGATTTGGAGTTACACTGTGGAAAACAACACCACAGGCTGATCCAACTTTGATGTAATGTCTTGAAAACAAGTCAAAATGAGGCTCAGTAGTGTGTGTGGCCTCCACGTGCCTGTATGACCTCCCTACAATGCCTGGGCATGCTCCTGATGAGGTGGCAGATGATCTCCTGAGGGATCTCCTCCCATACCTGGACTAAAGTATCCCCCAACTCCTGGACAGTCTGTGGTGCAATGTGACGTTGGTGGATGGAGCAAGACATGATGTCCCAGATGTGCTCAATTGGATTCAGATCTGGGGAACGGGAGGGCCAGTCCATAGCATCAACGCCTTCATCTTTCAGGAACTGCTGACACACTCCAGCCACATGAGGTCTAGCATTGTCATGCATTAGGAGGAACCCAGGGCCAACCGCACCAGCATATGGTCTCACAAGGGCTCTGAGGATCTCATCTTGATACCTAATGGCAGTCAGGCTACCTCTGGCGAGCATATGGAGGGCTGTACAGCCCCCTAAAGAAATGCCACCCCACACCATTACTGACCCACTGCCAAAGCGGTCATGCTGGAGGATGTTTCAGGCAGCAGAACGTTCTCCACGGTGTCTCCAGACTCTGTCACGTCTGTCACATGTGATCAGTGTGAACTTGCTTTCATCTGTGAAGAGCCCAGGGCACCAGTGGTGAATTTGGTGCCCAACAATCTTGGTGTTCCCTGGCAAATGCCAAACATCCTGCATGGTGTTGGGCTGTAAGCACAACCCCCACCTGCAGACATCGGGCCCTCATACCACCCTCATGAAGTCTGTTTCTGACCATTTGAGCAGCCACATGCACATTTGTGGCCCACTGGAGGTCATTTGGCAGGGCTCTGGCATTGGTTTAGCGGTCCTGATGCTGGGTTGTTGCCTTCCTATGGCCTCCTTCACATCTCCTGATGTACTGGCCTGTCTCCTGGTAGCGCCACCATGCTCTGGACACTACACTGACAGACACAGCAAACCTTGCCACAGCTCGCATTGATGTACCATCCTGGATGAGCTGCACTACCTGAGCCACCTGTGTGGGTTTTAAACTCTGTCTCATGCTACCACTAGAGTGAAAGCACTGCCAGCATTCAAAAGTGACCAAACCATCAGCCAGAAAGCATAGGAACTGAGAAGTGGTCTGTGGTCACCATCTGCAGAACCACTCCTTTATTGGGGATATCTTGCTAACTGCCTATGCTTTCCACCTGTTGTCTATTCCATTTGCACAACAGCATGTGAAATTGATTGTCAATCAGTGTTGCTACCTACGTGGACAGTTTGATTTCACAGAAGTGTGACTGACTTGAAGTTACATTGTGTTATTTAAGTGTTCCCTTTATTTTTTTTGAGCAGTGTACATAAGCTTACACAAAATACAATAATTTAGAAATTAATTATTCAAAGCATGCATAGAAAGAAATATATCTGCATTCTATCCAGTGGTGGGATTCAAATAATTTAACCACTGGTTCTCTGCCCTAATGACTGGCTGGGTAGGTGTGGCTGGGTGGGCATATGAATGGGTGGGCATGGCCAACTCGATGTCACTCATGTTGAGGGGCACTTTGCCTGGCCTGGCCTCTCATGACCATGGGGATGTGAAAAGTGTCATTTTTTTCAGTACCATTATAACTTTGAATGGTCCCTAAATGAACTGTTTTAAGTAACTGTTGTAAGTAAGTATTCAAGGATTATCTGTACAAAAATACAAAAAGCTTCTTTGCTTGCAAAAAGCTGCCCTAAATACCAATCATTAGATTTGAAATGGGGAAATACACACTGAAGATCAATGACAGTCACAGCCATCATGGAAACCTAAACCATTCTGTCTGAATACTTTCCTTTTCATCAGCAATACCTGCAACCCAGAGTTACAAATCAGACAGGGTGCCAAAGCACCTTGAGAAATTAAAATACTTAAAATGCAATGATAACTACCAACAGCCAACTCTTGTTCAAAAAGTGAAACCCTTTAGCTGAGAGTTTATTTAAGCTCTCCAGAAAGTGTGTGGGCACACTTGGGCTACAAAATGCTGAGCTAAAAGGACAAATTAATGAAGTATATGGCGGGGACAGGTTCAAGTCTCTGCCTTCCGAAGCTTGTCGGGATCACAATAAAATTAGTACATTCCATAGATATCTAATTAAACTTCAAGCCTGGTGCAATGTTACTAAGCCTTATCATGAGAGAAAACTAAAAGTGAATTGGAGGGAGGATCCACACCCCTACCTCCTATTTTTTAAAATCTTACTATCAGTGAGCAATCACGTGCCTTGGCTATTCTGAAGCAATGCAAGAGACTCCTGTCCCCAAAGTGCTTTTTCAAGAAGCAACTGGATTTTCTGGAAACCAAGAAATTCCAGTTATCTCTTGAAAAAAAAAACACCTTTTGGACAATTATGACCTGGATGACTGAAGAAACCCCATAAACAAGAGATTCCTGTGTTCAGTCAATTGACAAAGCATCCTTTCCAGGAGAAGCAATCCTTAGATCCATTTGCACCACTTAAAGATACTGGCTGGTCTCACTCACCTCACAAGATATTCCAAGAATATAATCCAGATTTAAGGAAAGATTACATGTCCCAGAAAGGCATTAAGAAATTAGTTCCAAGCTTGCATCCTGCCTCTTGGAAGTACACCCCAAAATGACAGTGCCAGAAACTGGTAAAGCAGTGTAAAATAACTCTTTCCCTTTAAGAAAGTCAAGCCCCTAATAAAAGTACCAGCAAAGGAAAAAAAGAAATGCCAAAGAAGCAGCTCAGGCTACATTACATTTGGGTGTACCACCAAGAATCACTACAATGTAACAAGGCTTAATTGCAGAGGTGGTTTCTGAAAACACTTAAGCAGGGCAATAAAGATAAGGATTAGGCCAGAAACAACACACACAGGAACACCAGAATGTCTCCTTCCTGCCTTCCTGACAGGATTAACTGTAAAGTAGGAAAACAAAAGCTGTTCCCTACAGCAGCCAGTTCGCCGAACTGCTCAGAAAGTTATCTAACAGTTCCCCCCAATCTGTGCAAACTAGCTGAATCCCACCACTGATCCTATCTAGAAAACTATTCCAAAATAACAAACCATTAATATTTAAGCAATAGTCATCTTGAAACCATGAATTGTAGAATGAAAGGTTCTTCACTGAAAATTACAATCTAAAATCAGTCACATGTATTGCAGACAGTTGTTCCCTGTGAGGAGGTGTCAAGACAGCAGTCTCTGGTGGAACTTTTACACTGGGAAACAAGGGCATAGCCATCTTGCTCTACCCAGTCAGAACCTTTAAAAACACACTAGGTCTGCATACTTCTTTTTCTAATCCTTAATAAAATATTCCACTACAAAATGGAATAAATAGCAAAAAGCTAACTAAAACTTTGACTTTACAAAAATTATAAAGATTAAGGATGCAGATATATTTGAAGTGAGATTTTGGAATAAAATTGCAAAAATATGGAAAAATCGGATTTGTTTTGAAATTGTTCGACCACGAAAGAAATTGGACATTTAAAAATTCCCTTCACTCAAGGGAATGAACAATTATAATTAAAGGAGAAAAATACATAAACCTGATAAACAGCTGCAGAATAATGCAAACCATAACCTTGAATGATGGGTTTTAAAAAGTGGAATCAGAAGTTAAAATCAATAATGTCATTAGTAATATTTGCTTTTATGGATAGTTTGGGTCTAAAAAATGTTTTGGAATAAATGGCAGAAAAACAGCAATTTTTTTCTGACAAAACAGGGACTGAGTGGGCAATGAAAATGGAACTATAAATAATAAGCTAAAAGAATAAAATCAAAAAAGATATTCCACTGGGTATAGAAAAGAAATGGTTGATGTTTAAAAATCAAAAGGGAATTAGAAATAATAAGCCAATAATTCTTTTATACTGAATTTACAAAAGAGTCTTATTAAAGCTTGGATGAATCTTGTGTGAAAAGGTGAAAAATGAAATCAAGTTCTATGACATTACATGAATGGACCAATGATTAAGATTGTTAGAAATAAATAGGTGGAATATAAAGTTGGTTTATTTGATCAAAATTAAAATAGTGATGTTGTTATTCTGACAACAGTTAATAAACTTTTGCTGACAAGAGGAAGGTGGAGCTGGCATCGCAATGATACAGCATGTGATCTTGGAGGTCTGAGATCGCTGTCAATATCTTTGCTCCTGGATGGTCCAAGTGGATCTAAACCGTCCCGAAGAGATGGTGAATGTAAAGAGCACATCCTGTCGATCCCAGGGATATCGCAATGTCCCTGGTAGATCCAGGAGAAGCTCTTCTTGCCAGCAGCAAAGAGGCAGCCATTAAAGCTGCTGAAGTTGGGACAGCTCCAAAACGAAAGAGAACAGAGAGAGAGAGTGTGCCGGTTTGGTGAGAACTTTTTCTTTATTCTAAGATCTGAAAGGACATCCTAGGGAAAAGAAAGAATCTGTAAAAGTTTTGACAGAAGTGATTAAGCGGCGATTTTAAACAGGAATGTCAAAGTAATGTTTTTTTTCTCATTGTTGGATTTTCTATACATGATCTTATATTTTGAAACTGGACTGGTTTTTTCTTTTCCATCTATTTTTTTTCTCCTTTTTGATTTTGTAACATTTTAGGCTTGAGACTCCCTTCTAGTTATTTCTTTTTTTAAAATATCTTTTTCTTTTCATTAATTCTTATTTTATTTTGCTTGGAAAAGGAGGGGGAAAGTGAAAGCAAAGAAATTTTGTAACACTGCCAACTAGAGGCTTGGAAATACTCTACTTTTCCAGACAAAGCTGAGAAAGAATTGAGACTTTTTTTCAAGGACACTGCCTGTTTGATAAGATAGAGGGAAGAGCATGGGAGAGTATTATTGCAGGTGCTCTTCTGGTTTTCTATCAACAGCTGGAGTCTGGTGTTTAAACTTAGGGGGGAAAAGGTGATAAGTTTCTGGAGAAAAGAGTTATAATAAGAGCCTTGGATAATTAAATAAAGTGCAGTGTGCTCTTTTTACTTCTTCTAAGTTGTGCTATCCCTTCTCACCAGCTTTATTTTATTTCTTTTTCTTTTTATTTTTTTGCAATAGCTATTTGTATCTTTGGCTTTGTTGGAGCTTGTCTTTGTTTTTCTTTGGAAGTCCAATCTCTACGCTTGCTTTTTATTTTAAAGGGAAAGCTTTAGTATTAATGTTTCCCTTTTTAAAAGGGAATAGCCTTTTTTCTCCTTTCCTGGTATTTTTGTTTTTCATCTACCTTTCTGGTTTATTTTTATGCACTCTTTTCTATTTGAGACCTCTCAATTGGATTAAGGTATTGAAGAACCTGAAGAAAATTTCCTTTCCTTTTCTTCCCCCCCCCCCCCCAAGCCTTTTTTCCTCATCTAACTACTGATTGGATTAAGATATACAAGAACCTGAAGAAATTTTGTCCTCCCCCCTTTTTTTATCATTACTATTGGCTTCTTTTTTCTACTATTTTTATTTCGAACTACAATTGATTATTTCACAATTGGATTAAGGTTTAGAAGAACCTGAAGATTTTGAATTGCTTAAAATAAGTAGGACAGCTCTGGGTTCTTCAACTTCTACTTCTTCCTCTCCACCATCTGGAGGACAACATTCAATACAGACAATGTTAAAGCAAGAAAAAGAACAAGAAAAAGTGACTCTGCAGATGATTATGCAAGGAATTTAAAATATTCAAGTAAGATCAGAGAATATTGAAAAGAGAATAGAGAACATTGAACAAAGAACAGGGAAAACCGATGAAAAAGTGGAGAACATCCAACAAATGATATTGAAGTATGATGAGAGATTCCAAAAAATCGAAGAAGATAAACAAAGAGACAAGAAGATTGGAGATATTGATAATAGATTAACCATGGTTGAACAAGATAAAAGTGGTATGCTGAGATGGGAGATGGACAGATCAGAATTTTATCTCAGATTCCAAAACATATAGGAAGAAAAAGGACAAAACTTAGCTGAGATAATGATAAAAATACTGGCTGAAGCTTTGGAAATAACTAAAGAGAAGATGATGGATGGAATAAATGAGGTTTGTCGAGTTTTCACAAAATATGCAATGAGAAATAGCTTACCAAGAGAAGTTCACATTAGAAAGAAAGCCATTAAAATGCAAATATTGTGAGTGGCAAAAGAGAAAACATTGAAATATAAAGACAAGGAGATTGTGATCTTGAAACAAATACCCAGAAGAGTGAGAGAGATGAGAAGAGAATACCAATTCCTGACTAAAATGCTACTTAAAAAAGAGGTGAATTATAGATGGCTGATTCCAGAAGGTTTAATATTCACATGGCAAGAACAGAGACATAGAATTGACTCAATTAAGAAAGCGGAATTATTTTATACAGAATTTTTCAGAGGGAAAGAGGAAGAGGCAGAAAAGAAATCTCACTAATTGAATTCCAAGAGGACTGCCAAATGGCGATTGAAAAAGAAGAAGGTGCAGTAGTTGGAAAGGTGGAAGCCAAAGAACAATGTGAACTAAGATCTATGAGAGCTGCTAAACCTAACTACAAAATATAACCATGGAAGAGAAAAAACTGATTACAATTAATATAAATGGACTTAATTCAGCCGTTAAAAGAAGGAAAACCTTTTATAAATTAGCGAAATTAAAATTTGATATAATTTATCTACAAGAAGTACATATTAAAAAACAATATGAACAATTGTTGATACAGCCAAAACTAGGGAAAATATTTACTTCCTTGACACAATGTAAAAAAAGACAAGTGGTTTTATATATTAAAGAGACCATCCCAGCAAAATTGATTTATACCAATGATGATGGAAGAATACTAATGGTGGAAATAATGGACAACAATACGAAAACACTCCTGATAGCAATCTATGCTCTGAATGACAAACAAGAAGAATTCTACAAAAAATTACATATGAAAATAATTGAACTGGACTATGCTAATATAGTTATGATGGGAGATTTTAATGGAATTGTAGACAATAAATTGGACTATACAGCACAGAAAACAATAAAGCAAAACAGAAAGACTCTCCCTAAATCTTTTTTTAAAATGGTAGATGAAATAAACTTAAAAGATACATAGAGAGAAAGAAATGCTAAAAACTAAACAATACACCTTCTACTCAAATAGATACTTATCATGGTCCAGAATAGATATGATATGGATGTCAACAGAATTAATAACTAATATTCAAGAAATAAATATTGAAACAAGTACTTGGGCAGATCACAATCCAATGACAATTAAATGGAAAGGACAAAAAAGAAGATCTAGATGGATCTTAAATAATACTATTTTAAAGGAAAAAGACTTCACATGGATGGAGAAAGAATTGGCTTTTTTCTTTAGAGAAAACAAAAAAGTAGATACATCCATTCAGAATGTATGGGATACAATGAAGGCATATGTTAGAGGCTTGATAATAGACTATACAAGGAAAAGAAATACTATGAAAAGATGAGCCTCTAAGGCCCTAGAGGATGAGTATAAAACACTTGAAAAAGAGCTACAGAAAATGCCACAGAAAAAGGACATCAAGCTAAAAATGGATATAGTTAAACATAAAATGGGTCAAATAGAAAAAGAAGAATTAGCACAGAAAATTAGAGGTGCTAAACAGAACTACTTTGAAGACGCAAACAAGCCAGGTAAATGGTTAGCATACAAATTGAGAGAGGAGAAAGAATCAAGGAAAATATTGCAATTAACAGATGACCAAGGCCAAGTTTGCTATGGTAGTAAAGAAAAGAAGGAAATCATTCGAGTCTTCTATGGGAAACTATATATGCAAGAGAATATTGATGAGGAAAGAGTTAAACAGTATTTACAAAATGCTAATTTACCTCAGATACCTAAAGAGATTGAAACAATGTTAGAAAGCACTATAACGATGACGGAGTTAACTGAAGCACTCAAGAAGAAAAATAATGGAAAGGCACCAGGCCCAGATGGACTTCTGGCAGAATTTTACAAAACATTACAAGAATCGTTGAATCTTCCATTGCTAGAAGTTATGAATGAAGTTATGTTAAAGAAGAAGATACCTAAATCATGGTCAGAAGCCTATATTACACTTATTCCAAAAGAGGAGGCCGATCCATTACAAATTAAGAACTATAGACCTATTTCTCTACTAAATGCAGATTATAAAATCTTTGCTTCAATATTGGCAGAAAGACTTAAAAAATATCTAAATAATTTTATTCATCCTGATCAAAATGGATTTCTGCCAAGGAGACAAATTAAAGATAATATGAGAGTAATCTTGGACACCTTGGAATACTACGAGGCACATCCTGAAAAACAAATGGCTCTGATATTTCTAGATGCACAGAAGGCATTTGATAATGTGAATTGGCGATTCATGTTATTACTGTTGGAACAGATGGGCTTTGCTAGAAAATTTATTCAAGCAATAGAAGCTATATACTATAAGCAAACGGCAAAGGTAATGATAGAGGGAGAACTGACAGACTCTATCAATATAAGAAAAGGAACAAGACAGGGGTGCCCACTATCACCTTTGTTGTTTGTGTTAACTTTGGAAGTGTTAAACAGAAATATTAGAAATGAAAAGAATATAAAAGGAATGAAAATCAAAAAGGAAGAATTTAAGCTGCTAGCATTTGCAGATGATCTGGTTTTCATCTAAGAAGACCCTCTTGAAACAGCATCAAAATTGATAGAAAAGATAGAGACATATGGAAAGGTGGCTGGTTTGAAAATAAATAAAGATAAGACAAAGATCTTGACAAAGAATATGCTATTAAGACAAAAGGAAGAACTGGTAGACCTATTGAAAATTCAGGTCATGAATAAGATCAACTACTTGGGGATATATTTTACAGCAAGATGTAGTACACTAAAAGAGAATAATTATATCAAACTTTAAAAGCAGATAGCGCTAGATCTGGTGAAATGGGAAAATTTACAACTGTCACTAATAGGGAGAATTTCAACAATCAAGATGAAATATATATTACCCAGAATTATATATTTGTTTCAAACAATTCCAATTAGGCTTGGAAAAGATTACGTTGAAGATTAAAATAAAATTGTGTTGAAGTATACATGGCAAGGTAAGAAAGCGAGAATAAAGTTAAAACTTTTGTAAGATGCTAGAATTAGAGGAGGATTTGGTTTGCCTAATTGGGAGTTGTATTATCAAGCTACAAATCTGATGTGGGTTAAGGAATGGATAACACTAAGAAATAGTAAATTGTTGACATTAGAAGGACATGATTTGTTGTTGGGGTGGCATGCTTTTTTATGGTATAAAGGAACTAAAACATAGGGGTATTTTAGAAGACATTATATATGGTGGTTATGGTGTGGTTAAACTGGGAGAAGATTAAAAGGCAACGTTATTTGAAAATTTCAGTCTGGCTATCGACTATTGAAGCATTTTCTTATCCTATAATATACAAAAAGGAACAAACAGTTAGATATGGTGAAATATTGAATGAAAAGGTGAACTCAAATCTATACAAAAACTAGAGGAACAAGGTATAAAGATGAATTGGTTTTCATATGCACAAATACATTCAAGGTATGATAAAGATTTTAAAATGGAAGGTTTCTATGATAAATTGACTGATTTAAATAAGATTTTGACAGGTACTGATGAAAAGGTGATTAAAAAATTGTATGGATATTTATTAGAAATTAAATTAGAAGAAGAACAAGTTAAAGAAACTATGATTGCTTGGGGGAAGAATTTTGGATATGGGATTGATCTAGAGAAATGGCAAAAATTGTGGTGTCAAAATTATAAAATGACAATGTCAACAGCATATAAAGAAAATTTGTATAAGATGTTTTATATGTGGCATTTTCCCCCGACAAGAATAGCAAGAATGTTCAAGAATAAATCCGAAAAATGTTGGAAATGTCATCACACACCTGGCTCATATTACCATATGTGGTGGACTTGTGCGGATGCTAAAAAATACTGGACTAAAATCCACATGTGGTTGGAAAAAATGACAAAAAAACATATAGACCAGAGATAAAACCAGAGATATTTTTATTGGGAATTTTACCTGAAATATATAGTAAAGACTTGAAATATCTGATTGTAAATGTACTAACAGTGGCTAGGATTGTATTTGCCAAAAACTGGAAAAATGAGAAAACACCATCACAGGAGGAAATCATTAAGAAAATATTGGAATGTGCTGAAATGAGTATATTGACATTTGAAATTAGAGAACAAGAGGATAAACAATTTTATAAAATTTGGGATCTATTCTATCAATGGTTAGACAATAAAATACAGTAATGAAATATGTACTTTTAGAAAATAATAAATATATAAAGATGTACTTCTTTCTTATTATATCTACAAAATGATTTTAGGATAGATTTGGGATGATAATATGAACTGTTATAAAACAAACTAAGTAAATTATGATTATCTTGTAAAACATGAATGAATAAAAGTATAGTCAAATGATTGATTAATAATGATACTAAGGTATTTAATTTTTGATTGAAAATACGAGATTATATGCAATGTAATTGTAATTGAAGACTACGAAATGGAAGCACAAAACAATTTGTAAACCAATGGCACACTGTATGTATACATATGGAAGATGGCTTAATGTTTTTATGTTCTGTTTGTTTATGTTTGTTTTTAAAAACCAATAAAAACTTAAAAAAATAAAATAAAATAAACTTTTGCGAACAACACGACTGAAATGATAATGCTTTATTAATTTTTGAATAGATAAAAGATGTGAATGTGATGAAGCAATCATTGGTTATCAATTCAGAGGAGATGAACAGTTACCAAAGTTGTTTATGCTTGTAATAATGAAGATTAGAACTCATTTCGTTATATATATATTTCTTTAATATTTTTTCTTGTTTTTTTCTTTGTTTTTTTTTCTCTCTCTCTCTCCTCCTTTTTCTTCCTTTTTCTATTCTTTATTTCTGTTTGTTTTAGATTTTTATTATTGCAGTTATAATATTTAATTTTTCAAAAAAAGAAAAGAAAAGAAATACGGTGGTAACTTGTTCCAATCTTCGATTAGTTGGTTCAAGTAATTGAATTAAATTAGAAACCTCCACATTGATCTAGATGGTTTGGAAACTTCAGTGCCTTCACAGAAATGGTTTTATTCAAGTAGAATCTGACTCAATTTTATCCAATAATTAGTTATTATCCAATCTAATCAGTTATTCAAATTGAATTGGAAGAAAAATTAAATTAAATTGACCCAAAATTGAAGTTACGTATTTCAACCATAGTCTCCATATGGCACTTGATGTTTCCAGTTGTAGTCCTGTGTGACACCATTTCATTATTTAACTGGCATGATGTGAAGATAAGGTCTTTCATGTGTCATCTTGGAAATCATGATTGTCCCAAAAACTGAAAAGCTGTACTTATTTAATTTATCCAGTACAAATTTTGCTCTTTTAATTTTTAATCACAGGACATTTCCATGAATAGGCTAGAAGGGATTTAAGATTAAAAAATTAGGAGGGCAGTGATGCTAAACTGCTGAAATGATATAGAACTGATATTTTATATACTTTTTTAAACAATTGCCACAACTTGAGATATGAGATGTCTAAAAGAGAATTGCCCTAGAACTGTCAAAAATTTAAATAATAATAAAAAGGTATCCCACTAAAGAAAAAAACTTTCTTTACTCTTTAATTAATTTTTGTAGCATGTTCATATATCTCATTAAAATGTTGCTGAAGGGGAAACTTAATTATAGGGTTCTGGATAAGATTTCTGTTATATCTAGTGCAATTTATGACAATACAGCCATTGCAGTACATTGGTGCAACTGCTACAACCATGTGATGATGTAATTGCAGAACACCACACTCTTATTTAAGGTTGTATTTTTATTTACTGTTAGGAATGTAAGTCACCTAACAGTTGGGTTGGAAATATATAAACCAGAATAGACATTTTAATACTATTTCTTTAAGGGAATGCTAAAATTGTAATTGGGTGTGGTTCCTCAAACAGCCATAAGATGGAGCCAGAAACCTGGTTTCCCAGAGTGTTGCTGGTTGCTAGTTAGTTGATGTTCTGATGTTCGCTGTTTTTGATTCCTCCATTTCCCTATTGACTGTTGCTGATCATCGTTATTCTTGGATTGATATGAGTCTATTACTGAACTGTTTTTGATACGGGACTTTGTTATTGGATTATCCCTGGACTGAAAACTGACTGCTATAACCGTGTATGACTTGGACTGTTTGTTGGACTTTGGTTAACCATTTACTGGAAGTAAAAACCTACATTTTACTATACAGTGTATCTGTGTGCTGGTTGTGTGTCTTCACCACTCTCAGTACGTCTCCCTGTGTGCACTCATTCTCCTAACGGGGAATTACCCCAATACTGGTTATGGGCCCAGGCCATATTAGGCTCAGATAACTGAGAGTTGGTGTGAATGCACAGTACCATATACAGAAAGCTGTTTACTGTTAAACTGTGGGTTACTGTCCTGGTAAAGATGGCACAAGACCTATCAACAAGTCTATCACTGATAACTCAGTTGGATGAAACAAACTATGTTTCCTGGTCTATGAAGTGCAGTCTACTTCTGCGTAGAGAAGGGTTATGGGCTGCAGTTCAGGATCCACCGGATGTAAATGCTTGGGATCCAGATAATGAGGACAATGCCAAGAAGCTTGCTGAGTTTAAATGGAACAACAAACGAGCTCTTTGTATAATTGGACTAACACTGAGTGACCAGCAGCTAGTCCATATTCATGGAGAAGAGTCTGCTGCTAAGTGTTGGGAGAATTTGAAGAGGGTTTATGTTTGTGACAGTGTAGGTGCACACATACATCTTACACGTAAACTGTTTAGAGCAAGTCTTCTGAAAGGTGGAGATATGTTAGCTCATTTGAACTTCATGAAAAGAACTTTTCAAGAGCTACATGAAAAGGAACTGATATTTTCAGAGCTGCATCAAGTTTACATCATTCTTTCCTCATTGGATGACAGTTATGATGAGTACGTATCTTCACTGGAAGTTCTGCACAGAGATAAACTGACATTGACTGACATAACCAAAAGGTTGTTAGAAGAGGCAAGAAGATGGCTGGATAGGGATCAACTGAGGAAGAAACAACCACAAGAAGAGGATTTGTGTTCAACTGCCTATACTATAAGGAAATATATTTCTTGTGGGGCTAGGGGACATATAGCTAGATTATGTAAGAAGGGAAAATGACAGAATACTGGTAATCACCAGAAGGATAAGAAGAATATTAATTTAGCTATGTCTAGCAATTCAACTGTAAACCATGATTTGTGGGTTGTTGATAGTGGAGCATTGCAGTGCATTACTAAAAATAGAGAGAGGTTTATAAAGATGTCTACGAGTAAGCAACATGTATCATTGGCAAATTGATGAAAGATGAAAACGTCTGGTGAAGGTACTGCATATTGCTCATGTGTAAATGAGCATTTAACTATGTTATATGCACCTAAACTGACATTTAATTTGTTATCAGTAAGGGCTTTAGTTAATCTTGGTTATGTAGTAACCTTTAAGGGGGATAACTGTATAATAGAGAAACAGGGTAAAAGTGTTACTGATAATTTAGAGAATGATTTATATGTGATACATGATGACCAGTTGCAGATGGCTAACTTGGTTTATAATAATGTTAAACCACATGGCAAATGTATACATTTACTGCATGGACATCTAGGACACATTAATTTCAAAATGTTGAAACAAACTGTTGAATTGTCAGAGGGAGTAAAATTAAAACTGTAGTAAGTACTTAAACTGTAATGCCTGTAGTCAGGAGAAAAGTAAGGTTACTCCAGCAAACAGACTGAATGGGTTTAACACCAAAGAACCTTTAGAGGTTGTGTTTGCTGACATAATTGGTCCTAAGAAACCTAGTTTGGGAGGTGCCTGCTATGTTTTGAGTATAATGGACCATTACTCACAGTACAGTTTCTGGTATCTCATGAAAAACAAGAGAAATGTTCCAACATTTCTTTTACTGGCTAAGAGTTGCTGAGAGAAAAATGAGGAGTAAAGTAATTACTTTCGTTACTGATAAAGGGACTGAATTTATTAACAATAGATTCCAGTCGATGCTAAAATTGGCTGGTGTTGAGCAGAAACGTTCTGCACCTTACAGACCACAACATAACTCATTTATAGAACAAAGAGGGCAAACATTACAAGCCATGGCTCGGACTATGTTATCCGATTCAGGTGTGCCTGAAACACTGTGGGGTGAGGCCATAATATGTACCAACCATGTTTTAAACAATGTGGTTAACACAACAACTGGTGAATTGCCATTCACTCGTTGGCATGGCAGAAAACCAAATTTAAGTTATCTACAAATATTTGGAGCTCCAGCATGGGTGCATATTCCCTCACAAGTAAGACTGAAAGGGCAACATAGAGCTAGGAAATTATTTCTCGTAGGTTACGAAGCCAACCATAGATCGTTTAGATTTTAGGATCAAGGCACAGCTCATGTTTATTGTAGTGCTAGTGCTAAATTTCTTGAGCATGTTGGGTGGAATAAACTGGAACAGGAATCCAACAATGATGTTATTATTGACACCCCAATAGTCCCTAAAGATGAAATAAGTAAACCATGAATAGCCATTAAAGAAGAAGAACAGGCACAGGAGGAGGTAGGAGAACAGGAGCAGGTGGCACAGGTGAGTCCACCAGTAATTACCGAGATGTTCAACCCGTGTAACATGACCACCTGATAGATATCAGGCTAGTGTTGTATGCCAAGTGAATACAGTTCCAAATAACTATAATGAACTGAAACTGTATCCTGTTAAGGATCAGGCAGCTTGGCAGGAAGCAATGGATAAGGAACAGAAATCCTTACAAAGACTGGAGGTATATGAAAATGTCAGGTTACCACCAGGTAAACATGCCATAGGGTGTAAATGGATTTATAAACTTAAGACAGGTGTGAATGGGACTGTTACCCATAAAGCCAGGTTAGTAGCACAAGGGTTCAATCAGACAGCAAATGACTACAATGAGGTGTTTGCACCTAGTCTGAAGGCTAGTACATTAAGGGCAGCATTAATGTGGGCAGCTAAGGAGTAATACATTATAAATCATTTAGATGTAGAGACAGCATATCTGCATGCACCATTACAACACACCATATATTTAAAGAAACCTTTAGGTATCAAAAATGATAATACAGCTGCTCGCTGGAAATTGAAAAAGAGTCTTTATGGCTTGAAGCAATCAGGATATGAGTGGAACCAGTGTATAGTTAAGGAATTAACTAAGATAGGTTTTCTAGCTGGCATGGATGATCCATGTTTGTTTAAAAAAGAAAGTTATGGTATAATTTCATTGTTGCTATTGTTCACTGATGACACAGCATTAATCACCAAAACTGAACAAGAAGCTTCTAAAATAATTAATTCATTTCAGAACTAGTTAATGGCTATATTTTCATAATATTACTATGATGTTCAATAACTAAACAATCCTCAATGGAACACTTCAGGGGTGGGTTTCTACCGGTTCTGTCCACCTCCGTAGAACCGGTAGCTCTGAAGTGCAGCAGACACAGAACTGGTTCTATGTCTGCTGATGTTTTTGGCCACCCGCCCACCCACGCTCTTTCCTGATCTTTATTTCCTGATTTTTTTCAATTTCAGCTGCCATGCGAGGCACAGCTGCAGTTAAAAAAGCAGGAAAAAAGGGCTTTTTGAAAGGTTGCTTCTCTGCACGTAGCATGCTGATGACGATTTACAGGCGTGTGCTGGCAGCGTGCAGGGAAGTACATTGTAAACACTGAACCTCGTAAATGACCAAACTGATAGTTAAACCTGTCAGATCCCACCCCTGGAACACTTACATTTCCAGGGAGAGAATACACACATGGCAATACAACAATGCAAACAGATGATGAGAAGTGGGAATTTCATTTGGGAATTTTATTTTATTAAAAACCATAGAAAATTGATTGGTTGTAGATCAGCCAGTGAACCATTTAGGCAGTTGTATGATGAATTTCTTAAATATAAGTAGCAATAATCATTCCATATTAAGTCTAATGTTCTTTCAAACATAAATATTGATTATCATTATCAAAACATGATTAATCTCTCCCTTAAAATTTCTCCTGTAAAAATAATGCTGTTGTGAAAACAAATTTCACTTCTGCTCAGAACAATTAGATTATCTATTGGATAGATCTATCTTGACACAAAAAAAATAATCTATAAATCATCATCAAAGTAAGCTAGGGAAACTAGGAACATGCATTATTTTGGTTTGAGAGAATTTGCTCAATGCTTTACAATGAAAAATTGAGAGTACACTATCAACATTGGAATAACATCCTGAAGATTATAAATTCAGAAACAAAACAAAAACAAAAAACAAATAAATTGTGGGTATGATTTAAGAAGTAAATATGGTTACATATATTGTGTATATGGATCATATCCAGGTTGTTCAGCAAGTATACAATGCATACATCATACCTCTGTGCCTGGCTTTCATTGACTATGAAAAGGCATTTGATTCAGTATTCCAGCAAGCAATAATTAAGATATTGCTCAACCAAGGTGTAGACATTGCTTACACAAACTTATTACAATTTATGAAAAAACAATAGCGACAATTTGCCTTAATGATTTTAAAGTGGAAATCAACATAAAACAAGTTATATAACAAGGCAATACAATATCACCAATCCTTTTCTCAGCTTGCCTTGAAGAACTAGTTCACAAACTAAAGGGCAGAAGATGGAATAAAAATCAATAGCACCTATTTAAATCATTTAATATTTGAAGATGATGTTGTTCTCTTCTCACAAGACTCAGAAGAACTACAAAGTCACATACAAGTGCTAAACAAAGCAGAAAAATGATTTGGCTTAAAAATAAACCTGAAAAAAATATATCTGAAGAACTAGATGTAGTAGACCACTGCATATACCTTGCCCAATGGATCTCAGTGGAAGGTGATATAATAAAGGACACTGAATGGTGTGTTAAATGTGGTTGGCAGGCATTTGGCAAGCTAAGCATAGTTTTGAAGAGCAACCTCCCCCCATGCCTGGAGAAATAACAGATAACAGATAATCAGAGTTGGAAGGGACCTTGTAAGTCATCTAGTCCAACCACCCGCCCAAGTGGGAGGCCCTACACCATTTCTGACAAATGGCAGTCCAATTTCTTCTTGAAAGTATCAAGTGATGGCGCTCCCACAACTTCCAAGGCAAGCTGTTCCATTGGTTGATTGTTCTCACTGTCAGAAAGTTTCTCCTTATTTCCAGGTTAAATCTCTCCTTCTTCAGTTTCCATCCATTATTCCTTGTCTGGCCTACAGGCGCTTTAGAAAATAGCTTGACCCCTTCCTCCCTCTGGCAGCCCCTCAAATATTGGAAGAGTGCTATCATGTCTCCCCTGGTCCTTCTCTTTACTAGATTAGCCAAGCCCAGTTCCTGCAACCGTTCATTGTATGTTTTAGCCTCCAGTCCCCTAATCATCCTGGTTGCACTTCTCTGTAATTTTTCGAGTCTCAACGTCTTTTTTATAATGTGGTGACCAAAACTGGATGCAGTACTCTAGGTGTGGTCTTACTAAGGCTTTATAGAGTGGTATTAGTACTTTCCTTGATCTTGATTGTATCCCTCTGGTAATACAATTTAGTATTGCTTTAGCTTTTTGATCAGTTTTTTGATCAAAGTTTTTGATCAGTGTGTGCTACCTGCCGTAACATATGCAAGTGAAACATGGACATTAACCTCACAATCAATACAAAAGCTACAAATGCCATAAAGAGCCATGGAAAGATACATGCTCAGCATTACAGGACAAGATAGAAAGACCTGCACATGGATTAGCGAACAAACAAAAGAATACAATACTTACAAGAGATTAAAAGAATTTAAATGGAAATGGGTTGGTCACATAATAAGAACTGATGGCAACTGGACCAAGGGAGTCATAGAATGGCTTCCACTTGATAAAAAGCCTCCGTGAAAGAGACCAAAACAAGATGGATTGATGACATCAGCAACTATTACGGACCCAATTGGCAAAAGTCAGCTCAAGACCGCATAGGTTGGAAACATACAGAAGAGGTCTTCATCCTGAAGTGGATAGACAATGGCTAAATTGTGGTGGTGATGATGATGATGATGATGATGATGATGATGATGATGATGATGATATTGTGTTTTAAGGGCTTTCTAAACAATCTATGTTATTCTCCTTCATTTAGAACATTAACATTTTTCCAGTTCTGAAGTGTTCCCTTAGTGTTGTCAAGGAAATCCAGCAAGTCATTTATTACTCACCCACTTCCATCGTAAAAAGAACATCCTAAATGCCTTTCCAATTGCTCAAAGGAAAAACCAGAGAATCCTCACTGTTGAAGATGATTCTGGTCTCTAAATTAGAATCCAAAGGGCATTTTAATGAATTATTTAAGTCCTGGAGTTTCCATTTCAGTAAATCAGGTATTTAATATACGCAGTTAGGAGTCTTATTTGTGAAGGCTATAGACGTGAATGAATTGTTGAACATGGCCACAATTCACAGTCCTTCTCTTGCCCCCCAATAAGGTCAGAGTTTCCTACATCCTGAGCATATTAAGACATCTGTTTCTTGGCAGCAAGATTTGATGCAATCCAATTTGCATCCATTTGAAATTCTTTTCCTAACATTTTAGACATCAGTAACATTTAATCATTTTACTGAAACATCACACCATTTAAGATGTAGATCTTTGGTTCCTAAGACCACTGTAGTCTTTTTTACTTCCTTTGGTTCTGCTCTAACCAATTCGAACAGTTACTTTAAAATGTCCTCAAATTGCAAGACTATGCTACCTTTTTTGTAGTAATTTTATTAAAAATTACAATGGCAAGAATAAAAATGAATTCAAGCCAAAAAAAAAGGAATAAAAAGACAGATAAGTGCATAAAAGAAAAAAAGAAAAAGTAATATAATATAAAAAAAGAAAAAAATTATAAAGAAATAAATACAAGTATAAAGTTTTAGTAACTTATCACCTCAAATACTTTAGCCACCTAATGAGAAGGAAGGACTCACTGGAGAAGAGCCTAATGCTGGGAAAGATTGAATAAGATTGAATAAGGGGACAACAGACAATGAGGTGGCTGGATGGAATCACTGAAGCAGTAGGCGTGAGCTTAAATGGACTCCAGAAGATGGTAGAGGACAGGAAGGCCTGGAGGATCATTGTCCATGGGGTCGCTATGGGTCAGACATGATTCCGCAACTAACAACAACAACAACAACATTTATCACCTTTTTTTTTTAAATGAAGCAAATGATCCCTTCTTCCCATATCCCATCATTTAGCTATAAACAAGTTATAAAGCCTTGACATTAAGTCCTAATGAATGTTGTAAAAGTCCATTCAGAGTTACCAAAATAACAACATATATATTTTATATATGTTATTATTTGCATGTACCCTTTAATTGTTAAAATATCATCCAGTTTCATTTGTAAATTCTACAAATTCTAACATTATTTTCCATATCATTCTTTCTAAAGTCTGACTTTTTGAAATCCATTTTCAGATCCACATTCAAATCAGCCATAGTCTCTCTTTTCTCTAGTAAGAACAGTTCCTTTTCCGTAACTTATTTTTGAATCCATTTTTATAACAGCAGACATTATAAGGAATAATTTCTGGGTGTGTTGTTCCCAAATATCCTTAAATCCTTCCACAGTCAGATAATATTGTTCATTCTATCGTAATAGCACTCTTCCCCTTTACTCATAATCTTTAGTCGTTTCTGGTTTCCTCTAGGTAACATAATGCTCACTTTTATATTTTGTTTCTAATCAACAATATTTTCCCATGGAATGAACCTTACAGTTAGTTTCAAAATCTTTATATATAAACAACCCGGAGGAAGTGTTCTTGTAATTAATCTCAAAATTTTATTTCAAGTCCATTTGGCCCCTAATCCATTTATAACTTTCCAAAATCAATTTTCTACTGATCCTTTTGCTGTTTATTAAAACAAAACAAAAATAATTAAGTCCTTAAACTTGCATGAAACTTCTTTCACCAAGGGTAGATGAAAACTCACCCAGTGTAATGAAATGTGCCTTTCCAAAGGTTCTGAACATCCAAAAAGTAATTAACAAACCATTTCCTAAAATTAAGGAAGGGGGTATGCAAACTGTGTGCTATCAAACATGTCAATCCAAAGGATCCTAATAACTGAAAAACAGTTAACAAGCAATTTCTGAAAGGGATTAGAAAAGGAAGAATGTAAAACTTGCGTGATTTTAAAGGTGCCAAATGTGGTTGGAGCAAGATGGCTCCTCATTTCCTTCTAATCTTGCTGAAAACTCCTCTCTTGCTGTCTCCTCAGGTAGAACAGTTCTGCTACAGTTGTTGGTCCCACTTTTAGCAGAGGCATCTTTAGTTCACCATTTTTTCACAGGAAGTTGGCACAAGGGTGTTACCTCTTTGATAAAAAAAAGTATAACGATATCCATAGTATGCCATCTACTAAGATATCTTATAGCTGGCTCTTTTTTCAGGCTTTTATTACCTGATTTATAGCTCAAGCATCTTGGTCTTCATTATATGTTAAGCTGATATTCTAAACCATTTATTTCTATTTTTATTTATTTTTGCATTAATTTGTGAAACTATATCCCATACAGTATTCATAATTCCAACAGTGAATGAATGATTCAAGGTAGCTTTTCAAAACCTATCTGAACCACAATGTTGAATTGTAATAATTAAAGCAGAGAAGAAACAAATCCAACTCCTGTATGTCATTTGTAAAAATCTGAGAAATTTCTGTTCAGGTGTAGGTGTATATTATAAATATAAGCACTCCTGAGCTTACTCTGGAATACCGTGTCTGGAATTCAGGTGCTTCAGTTAGAAGCCACCCCTTGCTACATGGAGATGTATGTGAACTGTACAGCAAGCAGGGAGGGCTTCTCACAAGAGTAATTTTTTAGCATCCAGCAGAAAAAGAGGTGTTCAGAGCAAAGTACCCTTTGACCATCTAATCCTGACCTACTAAAGATGCATTAATTTGCTACGGACATCTGCATCTTTGCTATTCAAATATTTATGAATATATTTGGATTTAATACCCATAATACATTTCTCATTTTTGTTTAAAAAATAAAACAAGTTTGCATTATTTCAAATAGATTTTTCCTCCTCCAGTATAATCATGTGCACTTCAGAGGCTTGGGCTGCTTCTGGGCATTCTGAATTCCATTTCCCCAAACAATCTTCTTTCAAGGCTCACAAACAGTGAAGAAAATAAACAAGAGTTCAGGAAGTGGATTCAAAAAAGTCTAAATTATAGACTTTACAAATATTTATATATTTTAGGAATAAATGTTTAGCAATCTGGATTAAAGATGTGAATTAAGATAGGATTGCCCAACCTCTGTTTTCCCCTTTAGACTTTTTCTGATCTGATGATTTGAAAACAGAGCCTTGCTGGGACACAAGAAAATTATCTAGTAAGTTCCTGAAGAATTCTATGTCTTTCCTAGAACATTTGAGATGCTTTCTCAGAGATCAGAGCACCATACCCTAGAGATTTTAATCAGTAAGAGGTCAATCACCAGGATCCCACCTTTGTTCTAATATAATAAATATGAAACATGGAGGACAACATCAACAAGCGTGTTAATTTTGTCTCCTTTTTGCCACTGCAACCCATCTATACATACAGGTAGTCCTCGACTTATAATTGACCCAAAAATTTATGTTGCTAAGTGAGATATTTGTTAAGAGAGTTTTGCCACATTTTGTGATAGTTCTTGGCACAGTTTCTAAGTGAATCACTGCAATTGTTGAGTTAGGAACAGGGTTGAAAAGTGAATCTGGGTTGCCACTGACTTTGCAAAAGAGTATCACATGACCTGGAACACTACAACCATCATAAATATGAGTCATTTGCCAAGCATCTGAATTTTGATCATGTGACCACAGGGACGCTAGAAGCAATCATAAGTCACTTTTTTCAGTGTCACTGTAACTTCAAATGGTCATTTCTTTTCATCAAACTAGACATATCCAATTCAAGCAACCATTCTTTATATGTTTTAGCCTCCAGTCCCCTGATCATTTTTTGTTGCTCTTCTCTTCACTCTTTCTAGAGTCTCAGCATTTTTTTTACGTTGTGGCAAGCAAAACTGGTTGCAGTATTCCAAATGTATTCCAAACTCTAACCCTAACCAAAACTGGTTGCAGTATTCCAAATGTATTCCAAACTCTAACCCTAACCAAAACTGGTTGCAGTATTCCAAATGTATTCCAAACTCTAACCCTAACCAAAACTGGTTGCAGTATTCCAAATGCGATCTTACCAAGGCATTATAAAATGGTATTAACACTTCATGTGATCTTGATTCTATAATAATAATAATAATACAGACAATCTGAAGCTTCTTAACACAGGAAAAGAAAACTTCTGAAAACCCTCAGGGCAGGTTTTGCTGCAACTGGAAGTAAAGTAACTACAGGAAGTGATACTGGCATGGTAAGCGATAGTCTCCCCCTTGAGTGTATGGACCAAATGCTTTAGTTGATGGAATCTACCCTCAGCCCCATGAATCAAGCCAAGCAGTGACTGCTTAGCTGCAGGCAGGGGAAAGTTTCTTTCCCTGAAATTCATTTAAACTGCTTCTGTAAACAGGGCAAGGACTGCTGGTCTAAACTCTCAGAGGAGCATGACTCAGTTTTCATAGCTGGCTGATTCTTAGGCTAAGACTGCCCTAAGGTCTCTACAGGCCTCATTACAGTAATGGCCCAGCCTTTTGAAAAGCCCATCCGTGGGCAGCTGGCCATAGTCTTAAAACTACCATTGCATGGCAATTGCTTCATAAAGCATATTTATCTATTAAAAATGATGTGCCCAAATATCCCACAGTTATATTTTGTGAGAATAATTTCCCACTCAATACCTGCATATTACTACCCTAAAAAAAATTAAGTAAGACAGGTGGAGCAGCAATAGTGGATTATTCAGGACTAATTTAACATCTGACAAAGGCAAGGGGTTTGCCTTGATATTGGAACCATTGTAGCATGGCCGCTTTGTTTTTGCTCATGCCATTGTGGACAGGCTGGGCATGTTGGTATCATTCTGCCTTGGAAGCGGTGACAAACTCTGGCCTCTATGGCATCCTTCCAATGTGAATTTAAATAGTGAAAGAAATGCTTTATTTCATCAGAGCTAAGTATTGATGCCTGGGGATGAGTCTTTGTTAGATTTTTCTCTGGTTGCCGATGTGCATAAAGCTTGAAGTAATTCTTCTAAACGCTTCCCCTTTTTGCCTCTAAGAATCATCTTTAACCATAATATTATTGTGTGATGAAGTCAATGTGACACATCAGCATCATTATTCCATAACTAGTCCCCAGATGGGATCTGTCATGCAGAACTGATTCAGGATTTAAAGAGGCCTTCAGCGATGTGTCCTTTGTCAGCCCCATCCTTGGGTCTGCGCACAAATCTCTTTTGGCTATCAAAACTGCCAAAGAGAGCCCTTAGCCTCAAGGTAAAGAGCTGTTGTGCTTCACTCTTAGAAATGAGAGGGCAGGAGGATCTTGCAAAATACTTCAGGAAAGGCCTTCGCTCAGGTCTCTACATGAAAGAAGCACCCTTCCCCAAACATAGACAGCTCTACTAATGAATTTGGTGTTTATGTTTGCTGAGGTTTTATTTCTGATTCTTCTCTTGACCTAGATATAGTAATCCCGCTTGCTCCTATGATTTGTTGGAAAGCACCTGTTTAATAGGTTCATTTTGTGTCATTAAGATATATGAGGGAAAGAGGCAGTGAACAATGATACCACTTTGGATGAGGGATGTGTCTTATTTTTATGCGTGCTAACTTTCCTAATACTCATAACATGCTGTATATTCAGCTAATTACCTAAATGGCGTCCAACTGTCTCTCATTAGTGAGAATCCACTCCTTTGTTCTTACTTTTCATCTTAATTCCCTGCAATCTACCAGTATCTGAATGATGTCTCTTGTGCAGCCCAGTGGAACAGACTATAGGATCCAGGATCATTGTTTGTGAAAACAACAAATGTAGCTTCTCTTAAAACCTTCTATGATCAAGTTTTGGCTTGGATTTCATCATCCTGTAGGATACCCAAGGCCAGTGGTGGGATTCAAAATTTTTCACTACTGGTCCTGTGGGCATGGATTGGTGAGCATGGTGTGGCTTGGTGGGCGTGGCTTGGTGGGCGTGGCTTGGTGGGCGTGGCAGGGGAAAGATACTGTAAAATCTCCATTCCCTCTCCACCCCACTAACCTGCTTTTCATCTCCGTTCTCCTTGCAGGACAAAAAAAGAAGACCCAGCTGATCAGCTGGGACTCAGGAGGCAGAGAATAGATTGGGGAAGGGCCAGTCAGAGGTGGTATCCTGAACTACTCAAAATTTTCACTACCGATTCTCCAGAACTGATCAGAATCTGCTGGATACCACCTTTGCCCAATTCTACAGAGAGGGAGAAACAACAGAAATCTTTCACAGGGACTAAAAGCAACTGCTGATTTCTTAATGATTCACAGGAAGAGGAAAACAGGGAGTTTTTCTTTGTTTGTTTTTTAATAAGTGTGTTTTTTATTCTGAGTAGCTAAGAAGTTAAAGCAGGGATCTTCAAACTTGACAGCTTTAATAAGACTTGTGGACTTCAACTCCCAGAATTCCTCCTCCAGTTATGTTAGCTCAGGAATTCTGGGAGTTGAAGTCCACAAGCCTTAAAGCTGTCAAGTTTGAAAACCCTTGAGTTAAAGCAATAAAAAAAAATATTACTAACAATGGGTATAATCTAGAGTGGTTCCTGAAGATAAGCCCTGACAAAACAAGTTGTTAAGACCTCTCAATGACTATCTAACCTCCCAGCCTCCAGGATCTAAAGCAAGGGTCTTCAAACTTGGCAAGTTTAAGACTTGTGGACTTCAACTCCCAGAATTTCTGAGCTAACATGACTGGAGAAGGAATTCTGGAAGTTAAAGTCCACATGTCTTAAAGCTGTCAAGTTTGAAGACCTCTGATCTAAAACATATTCAGGTCTTTAATCCTTTATGATAGGCAACTTCTAAACTCCCAGATTATCAGGTTCTTTTTATTGAAGTGATCTAGAGTGACCATTTCCTGTTAGACCTAGTGGGATGGGAAGAAACAACCAGGGAGAAATGATCCAACAAATAGCCTAGCCCCATGCCACGGAGGGCTTTATAGATGACAACCAAAACCTGGAGGTCCATCTGGAAGTACACTAGAATCTCTCAGTGCAGCTCTTAGAACAGAGATGTAACATGGAAATACTAAAGTAAGCTCATAACTGACAGGGCTGCTGTATTCTGAGCCAGTGGCAGCTTCCAGATGTTCATCAAGGACAGGCCCATGGAGACCATGCAGAAATCCATTTAGGAAGTGACTAAAGCATGATGACTGTAAGTAGTGCATCAGAGTCCAGCAAGGGGTTAAACTGGTGCACAAAATGTAGTCCCCTGCTCTGAAAAGCCTTTTTGCTTTCAGATCAAAAGTATCATACAGCTGCTTTAAGCGATATATCTCAAAATCATCAAGTGGCACAATTGAAAGCAAATAACAACTCTGGGAGGGAGATTTTCTGTGTGTAAATGGTGTCACATCAGAAAGCGAGAAAGCACAGTTTTTCTTACAACTACAACTAGTACCAGTACCAAAACCTAGGGAAGGGATGGTTATCAAAACTTAAGTTGCAACTTCTCCTTCTAATCAAGTTCTGTTCCTGATATGAAAACAGCCATTTAATTTTCTTGGCAATATATAAACATCATTTGACAGTGCCTTTGGGGAAAATCTGTCAGCTTCCCAGTTCATAGAAATCTACGCTTTTGTTGTTGTAGTGGTGGTTGTAGTTGTTGTGGTTGATTAGCTTATTTTTAACTTCCACATTTTAAAAAATGCGTGTATTTTTATAATACATTGAATATAATACAAGTTTGGTATATTTCCCCAGAAAACAAGAAGACATGAAACACATATGAAGCCAAGCATTATGGCTCAAAACAACAACCAGAATCAGACCTCCTTAATGAATTATGACACCACAGTCTTAAGAAATAAGGAACTTCATCTAAAAATTAGCTGCAGTTAGTTCGAAACTAATCAGATTTATCAGCTATGAGTAAAACAAACTTCTTTCATTTTAATTGTTCCTGACCATGGTTCCTTTTAGTAGTAGTCCTCATGAACAGCCATTTATTTAGTGACTAATTGAAAAAAGTGACACATACCTGTAACTTTTGATCAACTGAGCATCTTCTTGGTCACATGATTCAAAATTTGGGCACTTGGTGGCCACCCCAAAGAGGAGGACTCAGCTGGACTAAGATTTGTGCAGGAGTGAAGAAAGAGGTGGATAACATCTGAGCCGGGACACTTGGGCGAAACAACTAACCAAAAGTACCCTGGGATTAAGGTAACATTGAACTTTTAAGAAAAGAAAAGTGAGCGGCGGAAATACAAAGGGACAGGAAAAAAATAAGAAAATAATTTTGACAGCTAAGTGGGGCTTCGAACTGGGAAAGGAAGAAGCCGGAACTAAAGACTTAATTAAATTGGACTAAAATATTTTGGGAATAAAAAGGCATAAAATAAAGCTGGATTTAAGATTGTCAAAAAATAATAATAAAATTTACAAATTGGAGACTGGATTGTGCTGGAATATTGAGGTTCGAAAAACCCTAAATAATAAAATAGGGGGGAAAAGTGAGAACTTTGTATAACGGAGAGTGCCATCTTCTGACAAATAACTTAAACAAAAGGGAAATCATCCTGTTTCTGTATGAATTTATGTTGATATAATGTTAAAGAAATATTGAAACAAAGTAAGAATTTTAGAAAGTGAAAGCGGAACCAGAATAAAAAAAGAAGCAAGGAAAGACTGCCTGTGGGATTGATTGATGTTTTAGGTATAGACCCTGGGTTGGAACAATTGAGAACTTTAGAAAACTTGAAGAAGAAAGAAGGAAAGTAAAAGTGTTTTTTCTGGACTTCAATGATTATAAAATATAAGAGTGTGTAATGATGATATTTCTTTGGGAATTAAGAATGGAACTTAAAAATATGAGAGAATCACTACAGGAAAGAGGTGAATCACTTTCCTCTGTGTTAGAAGAAATGGAAAGGGTGATTGAAGAACAAGAAGAAAGAACTTCAGAGGAGGAGGAGTCGACTCAAGGAGAAGCCATTTTAAATAGACAATTAACATAAAGAACACTACAAAGATGAGGGGAAAGAAGGAAGGCTAAAAAGTTGACATTTAAGAAAATAATTAAAAAGGGGAATACCTGTGAAATCAGGAGAGGTAGAAAGGCGCAGCAGAAAAGGGAAAAGGAAGAGATCAAGAAAGAGAGGGATACAAAAAGGAATGAGAAAAGATATGGGAAAAAGTGGGGGAGGAGAGGCAGTAAGAAACAGGTGCAGGAAATAAAGAAACACGGAAATAGTAAATGATGAAAAGAAATGGTTTTTTCAGAGATAATGGTTGATGTTACAAGGGGTAACAAGAATATATTTGCAATTAAAAAGTACTTAGAAAATAGGGTAATATAGATTATTAATGGAGGGATACATACTGATAACTCTTATTAGATGAATATACATTTTTATTTTTATCTTTAAAAGAAAAGTTAAGGTCTATTGAAGAAATTGTAATAATTGAAATGAAAGTGAAGATGTTTAAAAATGAGGTCAATATCAGTGACCAGGAATTAAATAGTCAATCTTTCCCTTTTATTTTTTTTGAAATTAGAAATAAAATTAGGGGGAGGGGGAAATATAATGCGGAATCCAAATGAAAAGATGTAATGATTATTATTGTAACTACTTAAAAATAAAGGTTCATTGGGAATTAAGATGAGGGAATAAAGGTATATTTTAATCACTGAGATGTCACACTCAAAGCAGTAAAAGGGGGGAAACCTATGCTTGTTTCTTTTTCTTTTGTGTTAAAACTTGTATTAATCTAGAATTTATAGAAAGAATGTGTGATGGAAAGAAAATATGACAGATTAAAGAACTATTTAAATTAATAAGCTAATACGGACTATTAAAAGGAAGGAGAGACATTGGTAACATTTTTTTAAATTAGGCAAACATATATTGTTTTTTGTTTTTTAAAAATATCAAAGGTTTATATTTGAAATAATTGAAATGAAACAAAAGGATGTTTGGATTGAGATTAATCTAAGAGACTAGGATTAAATTGCTTGTTTCTCTCCTTACTGAAAGTTTGGAATGGAAAAAGTAATAATAGAATTAAGTATGCATATATGAATGTATAACTATTGTCATAATTGTATGTAAAAGTGATGACCCGGAAATATGTTGTCCACTAAAAAGAGCTTTTTGTTTTTATGTGAAAAACTGAATAAAATTTGTTTTTTTAAAAAAATTGGGCACTTGGCAACTGGAATGTGTACACCTAGATAGTTTCAACATCCTGGGTTCTTGTGCTCAAGGTACTTTGTCACTTGTATACTTACGATTTATACTGACTGTTTCCTAGTATGATTTGATTGCTTATTGTACCCTATGACTATCATTAAGTGTTGTACCTTATGATTCTTGACTCCTGACAAATGTATCTTTTCTTTTATGTACACTGAGAGTATATGCACCAAGACAAATTCCTTGTGTGTGCAACCACACTTGGCCAATAAAGTATTCTAATTCTAATTCTCACCATCTGAAATCTTTCCAGCAGCCCCTGATAAACAAAGTCAACAGCGGAAACCAGATTTGCTTAATGACTGCATGATTCATCTATCAACTGTAGTGATTTGCTTAACAACCATGGGAAAAAAAAGTTGTAAAATTGAGCATGACTCACTTAATTATGCCTTGTTTAGCCGTGGGAGTTCAGGTCCCAATTGTGCTCATCAATGGAAGACTTCTTGTACTTACACTTGGACTCGCTTCTGAGTGGACTCTTATTCCACAAAGTCTAAACTGAAAGAAGATTAACAGCATTTCAAAATACTCTGCTAGGAAAGAAAGATATAATTCATTAGGTTCCCCTCCCCCCAAGGTTGCCATGGTTTGTGCAACACCATCTGGCTTAATAAATGACATCCCTAGACAGTAGGCATTTTGCTAGAAGGGCATATCTGGCTCTCACTACCCAGTAGATGGCCTACTTCTTATTGAGAAATTTCCTGGAGTTAAGGCATGTGTCTTGAAAAGGAGAAAAGGTGAAATTAAAGCACAATTTGCAACCATATTGGCTATTGCTAAGAGAACCGGGGAAGGCAGGACATTTTTAAGGAAATAATTCAGTTCCATTGCTTGGTGATCCTTGCTAGTTTTCACTCCCTAACAAGAAAAACTATGCCAAAAAAAGAGAAGATAAGCTTTTTCTATTTTTTTGTTCCCTGAGTAGGGTGATTGCTGAATATCTTATCTCCCATGTCCTAACTCATTCTTCCCCAAGGTACTGCATGCTAGGAATTCTGGGAGTTGTAGTTGACACATCTGAACCTTACCAGGTTCTAAACTCTTGTGTGTCATTTTCCCCCGTCTGGTAGCTACTCACAATGTCATTGCAGCTGAAATTAATATAGAAATCTTATAATTTATTTTATATATAAACTATAGCATAACATTTCATTGCCAGTGTTTTATCAAATCCATTTTTTAAAAAATCCAGACACTTAACTGTTTGATTTATAAAAGTTGTGCCCTGTGCTAAATTTAATGCATAGGGTAGCTTTGTTTATATATTATTCAATATGTATATGCGAGAGAGATAACATGCTAAATGTATCTGAAAGAAATACCATGTTTCACTCAACAATTCATCTTCAAAATAGGAAGATTGACTTACAGCTGCAGAAGTGTAGTAAGGGTGGGAGTGATTATTTTTCCTGTCTAATCTTCTTCTCTTTTTTGTAGGAGGAATCATCATAAATTCAGCAGTAAAGATGGTATGTATATATTGATGTAAGTGTTTATATATGTGTATGCATTTAGATAGATTAATATTGGTTACATTTCAGTTCCAGATACTATAACTGTGTATATTGAAGAAAACTAAAGATGAAAAATTGTTGCTCTCTCCATGCTGGTACCTTTCCATGTTACTGTCTTTTCCATATGTACAAATCTATTCCAAGAGCAAAGAGTCATGTATAGCACCAAAACAGGAGCCAGGACAATTCCTAATTAATCATATCCTCTGTTCTCAGAACTGGCAGCATGCATTTATTTACCAGTGCTCTGATTTCATAGAGAGGCGTAAATTCCTGCAGGGAAACAAATCATCTAAATAAATGATGAATAAATGATATCACTCTCAACTGCTTCCTATTGAAATACTTCTTTCCTGGAAGGAGTTTCCAAAGGAAAGGTGAAAGGTGGATGGGCTGGTTTGTCAAGGAACCAATCAGTGGGCTTTAAAGGGAATTAAGACTGGAGTAAAACTGTAAGTACAAGGTGTGAGAAGCAAAAAGGGACTAATAATAGAAACATCCATAGCACTTAGACTTATATACTGCTTCATAGTGCTTTACGGTCCTCTCCAAGCAGTTACAGAGTCAACAATCTGGGTCCTCTTTTTACTGATCTCAGAAAGATGGAAGGCTGAGTCAACCTTGAGCCAGTGAGAATCAAATTGCTGACAGTAGGCAGAATTAGTCTGCAATACTGCATTCTAACCACTGCGCCACCATGGATCATAAACTTCTGCTAGAAGATGGTGATACTATAGTGCAGGGGTCTCCAACCTTGGCAACTTTAAGACTTGTGAACTTCAACTCCCAGAATTCCTCAGCCAGCAAAGCCACTTTGGGAGTTGAAGTCCACAAGTCTTAAAGTTGCCAAGGTTGGAGACCTCTGTTATAGTGCAATATATGCAATGTGCATCTGCATGGTCATGATGTAAATGACATTATTTTCATCATTTGCAGAATGATATCATTAAGTGTGCTGCTTCATTATCCTCTCACATAATGCAAGTGACTCTTTTTTGAACATTGACATGAGATGGGCAAAGTATGTACGCTGAGGCTTGGTTGAACAAATCAATAGTGATTATCCCACTTGGTATACTAGTGCATTTATAGTAGGCTACTGCAAATCTCTGGTTGACCACTAGAGGGCATAAAAAACATTCTGAAAATCTCTTTGCTACCATCTAACAATTGCTAGAATTTTTGCAGCCCAGATATGGCAGCTCCAATGTAAAAGGAGACCCAGCACATAAACTCTTTTTGTCAATAGCCAGAAGAGATTGCAACATCCATTTTAGGATGTTGTATTCCAGTCTACATTTTAGATGGAGCAAAGTGGACAGATTCTACTCTTGCCCCAAATATCTGCATACAGTAGAAGCAAAGCTTCTCTGTATTTACTAGATAATTTCTATATATAATATCATCCTTCCAGAAAGAAAGATCCATAATAGAAGGAAATTATGAAGAGGCAATGCTAAGTGTAGAAATGCACCATTGTAAGCTTCTCTGCCTAATATTATTAAGGATGTGTGGGGTATCACTAAAATAATTCAGACAACAGCCTCATAGATGTGACTTATGTATAACTTTGAAATACATCCAAAATCCTCCTTCATGGAATAATATAAATAGATAGTTTACACACCTTGCTTTGCCCTAAATTGTCAATATAAATCCTAATCCTGAGCCCTAGCTAGGTAGCAACACATGACTGCGGCTTATTTTGCAAAACTCATGGTTAATGCTTGGATTGGAGGAAACCAGAAAAACTCACAACAAATAGAAAGATCTCAAGTATCCATTATTACCAAATTTGCCTATCTCATCCTTGTATTTGAAGTGTTATATAGTTATATGAATAGTTTGCATGGCTTGGAGCAAGACAATAGAGAAAAGATTGCCTCACCATCCCATAATATAACATTCCAGAGTTATACAGTGAACTAAACAACATTTAGCTTCAGAATGCAATGCAAAAATGTACTTTTGTACACACACACACACACACACACACACACACCCCCTTGCGGATTAATTAATATAAGAACTAGGATTATAGAAAGAAAACAGATTAAAAAGAGATTAGACAAATTCTACCCTTTACTGCATCTGATCCCCTAGTTCAAATAGCCCTTGTAGCAAGATGCAAAAGAGCTTGAAAGACAGAGATTGAGTGGATGTCATAATAATAAGATGACCACAAGATCTGGCAAGGACTAACAGCAAGAAAGTTGAAAGAGAGAGAAGGGCTAATTCTGGCTGCATTAGACCAGAGTTGAAAAGACAATACCAGAATCATACACCACCTTTGCAAAGAAGCTAAAGAAACAATGGATCATCCAATTGACTGTTGCAAAAGATGGCACCAACTGATTACAAAGAAAGTAGCAATAATGGTACATTGGTGTATTTGCCAGAAATATGGTACCATTTTCCTGTAAGGAAGAACTGGTAGGATCATAAAATCGATAAAGTAATGGAAAATGAAGAAGCTAAAGTACTCTGTATTTTTAGAATTCAAGCACTTAACACCACAGACTTAACAATTTAGTTTTAAGAAAGATAGAAATATCTAGATAGGGAATACTATTATCTGGAGACAATAGAATACAAGAGAAAGAACTGGAGAAAATTACAGAATACAAAGACTTGAATAAGAACTAGAACAACTATAGTAAAAGAAAGCAGATGTAGTAACAATAGTAATAGATGTCTTGGGTGCAATTCAAAACAACCAAAGCACCACCTGAACATCATTGGCATTGACAAATTCACCAGTCAATTGCAAAAGGCAGCTTTACACGGAATGGCTTATATCCTGCAACAATACTGCTAACACCATCAAATATCAACACCTGCCTATCTCAGATCCTTGGGAAGAACTCGATAGGTAGGCAAAAATACCAAATCCAGTCCGTATATCTGGCTGACTTTGCAACGAATCATAATAGCAATAGCACATTATATATAGCTTCATAATGCTTTACAGCCATCTCTAAGCAGTTTACAGAGTCAGCATATTGCCCCAACAATTTTATCCACCTTGAGTCAACCTTGAGCTTGGTGGATTTGAACTTCCAAATTACAGGCAACCAACAGTCAGCAGAAGTAGCCTGCTGTTCTGCACTCTAACCACTGCACCACTGAGGCTAACAACAACAAGAAGTAATAGTCAGGTTAGTCTAGTTGACAGTTTGGTAAATTTCCATATGGGGATTGGGACAGATTACAGATCACGTAGTGGAATTTATTTTCAGTGTGTAAAATGGCAATTGTTGGCCCTGTCTGATATATAGCTGATTCATCTCTTAAGAATCAGGACCAATAAACAAGAACATAAAATAAATAAATAAAATCCCTTTTAGCTTAAATGAGCACAAAGCTATATAATCAATTATCTGTTTTATTGTATATGCTGTGAACAAAGTCAATAAATTGAAAATACCACGGTAACAAGTTTGCTTAGTTCAATTTTTCTCATCCACTTAAGTAGGTTCAGCTCAATAAAGATACAGTTACATACCATTTGGAACACTGCAGCAAATTTCACAAGAATCCTTAGCAATAAACAAGGGATAATTTCCTTTCACTGTCTTCCACAAAAATTGTGCATGTACCATTCAGGACTGGCATTTTTGGGAGCCCTGCTGAATAAAAAAATCGCATTCTGATAAACATTTCAGAAACTGGCATTGAAAAGATTTGTACTCTGAAGGTCCTGCAAACTGTTATCAAGGGAACAGCATAAATCCTACATTTGTCAGATTAATATGGAAAAACTAACACAACAGATAGTAATTCCATAAATCATATTGTACTTCTCTGAATTGGAAAAAGAGCTATACCCAAGAAAAATTAGAAGGGCTTTACTGTACAGTAAAGGACTACAGAGTACAATTTATTGTATTTAGATTATTGTGAATGTTCTATCTATATAATAGATTGTTGTGAATGTTCTAAATCAGAAATAGCATGCACAGTTTAACATCACACAATGGATATTTCAGATGTTGCCTCAAGTGACAATCCAACACCAAGCTTTGAAAACCACTACCAGTAGTCCTTGACTTACAAGAGTTTGTTTAGTGACCATTAAAAACCAGAGCAGAAAAAATGTTGCATTTTTCACATTTAGGACTGTTACAGTATCCCCATGGTCAAGTGATCAAAATTTGGGTGCTTGAACATATTCTCAGGTTTATGACCGTTGCTGTATCCACCTTTTGCGGCCTCTTGACAAGCAAAGTCAGATTCACTTAACAGCCCTGTTACTAACTTAACAATTTCAATGGTTCACTTAACAACTGTGGCAAGAAAGGTCTCACTGAGCAGCACTCATTTAGAAATTTGGACTCCCTTGTGGTAGTAAATCAAGGACCACCTGTAGTAATTTTAATAAAATAAATGTGCTAGAAGCCTATAAATATGGGGAAAACATATGAATTGATAATGCTATCTTTGAAACTTGAAAACTGCTGGAGAAAAATATAGAATTTCTCTGCCTGGCACTACTAGTCTAGATGATGTGGAGCAGGATATGTGAGGTTGTGATAGCACTTCAGTCGCATATGTATCATACAGTTCAGTGGAAGAGAGCATTAGCGCAAGAGCCTTGAGGATTCTGTGGGAATATGTGCAATCATTGCCTCTTACACTTATTCTGCTAAGATATGTTGGATCATCTCAGTGGTGGGATTCAATTTTTTTTACTACCAGTTCTGTGGGTGTAGCTTGGTAGGCATGGCAGGGGAAGGATACTATAAAATCTCCAGTCAGAGATGGTATTTGCTGGTTCTCTGAACTACTCAAAATTTCCGCTACCGGTTCTCCAGAACTGGTCAGAATCTGCTGAATATCACCTCTAGATTATCTGCTGTCAAGCATTGCTTATAGTGACTATTGGTTCCCACATCAGGTACATTTCCAAATGAAGTTGCTATAAAATAATGTCCAATTACATAGTGAAATAAATTATAACAAATTATAACCTATGAATAAAAGGAAGACAAACAAGTAACAGACATAGAAAGTGCGTAAACATTCCTTAATTTTCTACTAAACTAGATCCATTATCCTTAGTTAGGACAGCTATGAAACATGGCAGTAGAGATTATAACCTCTGATAATTCTATCATATCCCAAAGATTCCAGGGAAGAAAAAACTGTTTTATGTTATTTAACCAGTTCTTATTCTTCTATCAGTCTCCAAATGCCAAACAGGAAAATAGGAAGTCCCTGAATCAGTGTGTCAGAACTTCCACCTCACGCCGGTACCAGTCTGTCTTGAACAATGGGAAGTGGATGAGAGGGAGGGGAAGTGCTTAGGAATGGGAAGTGAAAGTTAGACAAATGATGGTACCTCTCCAAATCAGTGTTTCAAGGTCACCTCATGATGAGAAGAACGCAGCTGTGAGCCAGCCTACAATCAGAGTGGCCATTTCAAAAACATTTCCTTGGAGATTGATTGGATGATGGGGGAGCAGCAATGGGAAGAGCCTCAGGAGAAAATTTTCCCTTCGGGATTTTGGCACATGAATTTCAGTTCTGGTTTTGCTTGACTTGACTTCTAATATTTTTTGCAACAAATGGAGCTAAGGATCATTTTTACTTAGAAGTGCAAGCTGAGGCAGGGCTCACACTGTACATAGTAAACAAATAAATTTACAGTAAGTTCCCAATGTCAAAGAGAAAAACGACTATTTTTTAACTTCTCCATCTATAACATGAATGACTTAGCAACAATTATTTTAAGTAACTAACCAAATACTGTATATGCAGTTTATTTTACATTTGTCTTGTCCAATGAAGAGCAAGGCTCATAGCTGCTGAGCCTTGCTCTTCATATTACCATTCTCCATCTACCATCTACACCAATACAAATTGTTGCCACCAGCTGCTCTTCTAAGAAGCATAAGTCTACCTAAAATTGTGGGAGCATATGCTCATTTGGGGGACAGTGAGATTTCACAACACTGATGCAGCTCAATTCTCAGTGCCAAAAGTACTGAAAAATTGATTTGTTGCCAAAGCAGTTTGAAAGGAAGTGCAGTAGAACCTCTGGTCATGAACGCTTCTGAACATGATCAAATCGGGTGACGACCAAAAATTTCAGAAAACTTTTGCATCTAGTCGCAAACAAATATTCGGGTGGTGATCAAACACAGCCACGGCAATTTGCTCTTCCATGCCAATTTTCCCTTCCACGGCATATTTTTTTTTTATGTGCATGTGCATTCAGTCTCACTTCTGGTCACAACCAAATCGGGTTGCGACCAAAGTCATGGAATGGATTACGGTCATGACCGAGGTTCTACTGTGTAAGGAAAGAGAATTTAATTGTCCTGGAAGAGCAGCCCTTTTCCTTCCTTTCTACTCTTATTCCTTAGAAAATCCAGTACAAATTCCAGGAGGCAGTGTTACTGTGTTAGATGAACCATTGTACTAATCTATTTTAATATGTTTTTGGCAAACTCCAAGCAAGAAAGGAACGCTAAGGTCCAAAGGGGTTGTTTAACGCTACTCTTGCTCCATATGTGATGTTAATGGACTGGGGCCATGCCATACAAGCAGAAATTTACTTAAGATAAATCTGAACTTGTTCTTAGGAATATTGAAAAGCCAGATTTTTTTCCTGGGTTGCTCCAGGGAGCTAATGGAGACTGCATAAAAAGAAAGATCAATTTAAAACTTACATCAAAACTTTATTGTTGTGGTCCAAGGCTGGTACTACATATAAAATTAAGACTAAGCTGCAACAGGGCAAGAATAGTGCAGAATGCACTAGAGGCATAAGCACTATGTGTAAACCCTGTAAAACTATGCAAAACAGAACAATGACATAACCAACTTAAAAACAAGTTAAGAACATGAAATCTTGAGGCATAAATTAGCTGAATTTAGGTGTCAATCTAGGGAAGGGATAATTAATAAAATATATTTTGGTTTTTGGAACCAGATTTCTTTATTGGTTAGCATAGATCAAATTCCATCTTTCAAATGGAATTTCAGAAACTCTCTAAAACTGAATATTAAAAGTAAAATAAAGTCCCTAGTATAACTATGCCAATCAAGCAGAATAGATTTCTGTCAACTAATATATAACTGACTGGCTAGCAGATATTCAACACTAATGTTAACTTCCACTTGCTAAGGCTTGATCAAATGGTTGTTATGCCTCTATATTTAATGTGTTAAATATAGTCAAATTTATGAAATATCATTAATTCTGTGTATGTCTGTATGCCTGATTCAACAGAGTACTGCACCGTAACAGATTATGTGAGAAAAATAATAACACCTGAACAATTACATAAAATTGAGTGTATATAAGTGGCAGGAATGTACATTATATTTACAGTATTTCTATATGTTACTAAGATCCAATAAATTTCTACATGGTCATTTGTGCAGATGGGGGCTGCTATAAAAAATTCAAAACTTTTTTAAAAAAACCAAAAATTGCTTATTTTACTTATGACAACCCTCAAATAGAGTAGAATATCCCACAACAAATGAATTATTTTTCTATAAAACTTATTCACATGTCAACTTTTATTCTCCCCCCTATGCTTTTTGTACCTAAAATAAAGAGCAAAACCCAGTATAGATTCTTAAAACACTTTTTAATTCAGATCACAAAGCTCTTCAAAGTAACATTTTGGAGCCCATTTAAAGCAAGCTTTGGTTACAGCCATTGTTACAGGCAAACATTTCTAAGTCACAGCTAAAACTAATTGTTGTGACAAATTCTGGCTTCCAGTACATCTGGAAGCGTGTAGCATCCTGTAAGCGCACATTGTGTTTAGGTTTTACTCAATATAGAATCCAATTGACCCCTTGTCATTGGGGGTGTCCTTTATCACAGCATCAGAAAGTGAGCAGAATAACAATACTAGCTATTAGAATGCATACCAGGCTGATTGCACTGATGTAGTAGTTCAATTTTTTGCTCCGACAAAGTTGTTTTACAAGCTGGGCATTCCTGATAACAAGAGTCAATTAAGGCATCCAATTCTTTGATGTAGACAAACTAAGCAACGACATGGAAGATAATGTGTTGAGATTAAAAGCATCATAGGCAAAATAAAAGAGAATTTCCTCTTTTTATTTTATATTTAAACTCAGTTGCTCCATATATTAATGTTACTATTATAGCAAGCAAATTGTTTGTTAACAAGCTAGTCACTTTCCTAAATGAACACATTTCCCTGGCTAAATATTCCTATGCTATTTATTATATATTCCACTTTGTATCCCATTATAATACTTGCATTTGCATTCAATACAACAAATGGTTTTCTATTTTGCAGGTGTGGAAATGAAGATAGTTAGGTCCTTCTATTATTTTTATATTTAAACAATAACTGTTAGAAATTCTGCACAGGAATTTCTACAAGAATAAAGACTGCTAAATGTTCCAAGCCATTCAAAGATTGTGAGGGATTTAGCTGTCTAAGTTCTATAATTTGGAATAATTTTTGGAACTTGTAACTGCAGTTGCTTCCCCTATTCCATGATGTTTTAAACTGGCTTGGAATTATACCTTGAATTCTTATGTGTAGAAATAAGTCCTACTAAACCAAGATATACTTTTCATTGTATTTTCAGCTCAGGATTCCAGAACTGTAGGCTATATTTTTTAATATGTTAGGTTTCTAGGGTTTATTTAAGGATAAACCCTAAGGTGCTGCCTGCTGGATGCTATTCACAAAATTAGGAAATGTTTGACTTGGTGTTTAGCTCTGAGAAGGGAACTTAGGTACAAACAGTCACTTTCTGTAAGCCACACTGATTTTTCAATGAAAGGTCTGCTTTCCAGTTTGATCTGCCATGAAGGATAGAATAGTCGTCTTAGTGGATGCAGGATTGAAGGAAAAATTCATTTGGTGTGACCTATTTTTGAATTTACCCAGTTTGTGCTTTATATGCTGGAATGAGTTTGTGTATTTAAATTCTTGAAAAAATATTAGGCATGATTCACAAGACAAATGCGAATATTCAGAAAAGATGTAGAAAGAAATGCACTAGGGAAATGGATGCAGGAAATGAAGTGTTTCTGGGAAAATTGGCAATAAATGAGTCCTTAGGAAGACTGGTTACAAAAGTGTAAATATAAAAGAAATGTTTATTCCAAAATATTGATCAATTTCCAGAGACAATCTAATCTGATATAGATCAGATTTGAGACAGGACTGGAGACTACTGTAAGTAGTCTTTCATAGACAGTAACAACATATTTAGGTCTCACACATAACACTGTGGAAAGCTATGAAAAAATTACCTGGATTATTCATAAAAATGAACAATCTTTCTTTTTATCTACAAACAAATCCATAAAACAAGTTTGTCTCACTTGGTAACCCAATTACAATATCCTAGAAATAATAGATGAGTGATGAAATACAATTTGCTTCCTTGTTTTATGCTGTGCTCATGCTGGATTGTGTATTCCACAATGGAATATATGTGAGTCTGCAAAGAATAGGGCCCAGGTGTCAAACTCGCCATGTCACGTTGCTGTCACATGACATTTTGTGACATTTTTCCCTTTGCAGAGCTGAGGTGGCATTGGACTGCACGTGACACAACTGGCCCACCAGTTAGGGTTGACACCCCTGGAATAGGGTTTGAGTCATGCCTTACAGGGGATACAGAGTGAGATTCATTTCAAGCTATTCAACTACATATTGGCAAAAAAAATCAGAAAATAAAATACAGGCTGAATAGTCAAGACCTTGTTGATGATCCAGACTCTGTCAAGGACCTTGGAGTACTCATCTCAAATGACCTAAGTGCTAGAGCCCATTTTAACTACATAGCCAAAAAGGCATTAAGAGTTGTTAACCTAATCTTACGTAGCTTTTTCTCTGGTAATATTACACTACTAACTAGAGCATATAAAACATTTGCTAGACCAATACTCGAATACAGCTCATCAGTCTGGAACCCACATTATGTATCTAATATTAACACAGTTGAGAAAGTCCAGAAATATTTCACAAGAAGAGTTCTCCACTCCTCTACTCATTGCAGAATACCTTATGCCACCAGACTTGAAATTCTAGACCTAGAAAACCTAGAACTATGCCGCCTTCGGTCCGATCTAAGTATAGTATATAAAATCATACGTTGCAATGTCCTACCTATCCATGAATACTTCAGCTTCAACCATAACAATACAAGAGCAAACAATAGATACAAATTCGAGGTTAATCGCACCAAACTTGATTGCAGGAAATACGACTTCAGCAACAGAGTGGTCAATGTCTGGAATACTCTACCTGACTCTGTGGTTTCTTCCCCAAACCCCAAAAGCTTTAACCTTAGACTGTCTACTATTAACCTCACCCCTTTCCTAAGAGGTCTGTAGGGGGTGTGCATAAGCGCACCAACGTGCCTACCATCCCTGTCCTATTGTTTCTTTTATTTTTCTTATATGTATCCATGTATTCATAACTATATTTTTACTTATACCTATTACCTTGTAAGCAATTGACAAATCAAATCAAATAAATAAATAAAATAAATAAACATATTTCTTTCTATCCCTTGACAAGTTTGGATGTATAAGGCTAGTGATTAAATGGGATACTTTTGGTATGCGTGAAATATTCCTGCTAGTCATATCTTTAAGTAATATACCCAAGTGGATTGTGACATTTTCTGTGAAGTGTATCATAGGTTAATTTATATCAATACCATTTGATTCATAGAGTGGATAAGATGCCATTTCTGTGAGACTGTTAAGAAAATAATGCTGTCCTTAGCTCTAGATTCATTCATTCAATCATTCATTCATTCATTCATTCATTCATCCATTCTTCATCACCTCCTTAAACCATAGTAATCTACAAACCACTATTAGCACTCTCCTGTTTTCAGATATTCTGTGTTTTTACATCTTTATATGAATCATTAAATGACTATGAGTATTCTTCTTTATACTGCTACTCTATTGCAAGGGCGTAGCACAAAAGTTCTTGCTGAGAATTGTAGGCATTATTTTACAATGCAGAATGATCTATTGTAGTATATACAGAGCATCTAGCTTGCTCCATCTCTGATGGCAGAAAGCATAACCTTTCATTGGTTGTGTTAAATTTGCCACCCTTATATATCAGTTTAGACAAGTCTGGTTACTGTATACATCTGATAACATGACTTGCAGATCACAAAAACTTTTAATAACATTTATTAGTCAGTAAAGGAGCCAGCAGACTTCCTGATTTTTGTCTCCATAGATCAACAAGACTTTTTTCCTATAATCATTTATACCTGCTCATTAGTTTAAGGAGCCTCTTTTTCTGGTGATAATTTGTAGCTCCTATAATAAATGTTGCCAACAGTTTTAGTATCCACTACAGCATTAGTTGTTGACAAATTCTTTAAAAAGAGATTTACTATTATTGCCCACTGATTTCCCTTCTGGTTCTTTTGTGATGGGAAATTATTCGGTACATCGGTCGCATAGATCACATGGAAACATGCTTTAGGGATATAAACAGGAAATAGATCTCCAAGGAAAGAGTAGGTGTCCCCGAGTTGAGATCAAGGCACTTCAAGATTTCTAACTAAATGTACCAATTTATCAGCTCTGACAAAAATTAAATAGTTAGTAGGCTTAAATTAGAAATATGAAAAACCTCTCAGTAGGAGGCATGGAAACTATTTTTAAATTGCATAAATGTTTCTGTGTAAGTCACTAGGAGTTGAGCTTAACTTGCTTATTATTATTACTTTTTTGATGGATCTGAAAAAATGCTCAGACCAGGCTTGCAGCCTGTTCCCATTAGTTATATTTTTATTCAAAATTACAGTCTGCACAACAGATCCACGGTAATTCCACTGTATCTTTTTGGAAGCAAAAAATAAATCAAATCGCTTTCAGCAATCTATCAATCAGAATGACCTTGAAATGACTTATATTCAGACAGCTCATCATAGCTTCCTGAGGAGCAATTTCTCAGCAAGATAAAATTAGCTTCATACGGATGAAAAACAAACAAACCAAAAGGTGTTGTTGCTTTTTGTTGTTGTAGAATTATTACTTGAGTCAAAATTGACTGCAATGGATTAATTTGAAAACCAGCATTAATATAAGAAATATGATGGCTGACATAGCTTCACATTAAGAAAACTTTTTAAAGAATGTTTACATGAACCTTTAGACAATGCACATTAACTCTGTATCATGTAATTTCAAGTTAAGAATGTGCTAGACTAAACAAGTTTAGAATTCCTGAAAAAAACATTAGATAGACTCATGAAGAACAAGGTTCTTGGTGACTGTTTGCTATATCTATAATATGCCAGAATCATAAGCAAAATACATAAGTTGTGCTAAATCATAAGCAAAATATATAAGCTGTGATGAAACAAGAGTAAGGTATTTTTATACTGTACTTCATGTCAGGTGCAAGCAACCAGATCCACATATGTTGAGTTCAAGCTAACTATTTTGTGTGCTGCCTATAATACAGGGATCTCTTAAGACTGCTTGCCTTCCCTTAAGAAGAGATAAATAAGGTTCTATAGAGCTTGGGGGAGGGGTGTCAGTTCCAGATCTCTTGAGGCTGTGCAATGATTCAAGATTAATGTATAGCTTGACTCCTCCTCCTCCTCCTCCTCCTCTTGCCTGACTGAGCATTCCTCATCATCTAGGAATTTCCATGATCATTCGGTCACTATGCATGTCTTATTATGGATCACACCAAACAACTGCACTAAATCTCCTGATTCCCTTAGGACCTTTTGGCAATAAAGATTGTTTGATAATATACAAATAATGGAAATCCCAAGGAAAAAAAATTAAGGCTTAATTATGGGCCTGAATCTGTTCAGATCACATTGAGAGCAAGGAAGAGGGACAGAATATTTGTTAGATTTTGCTATTGAAATTAGACCAAAGAGCAAACTCAATCAGATACACACCTGTCTAAGTACACATTCAGTCACATTGGTTCAATTCATTGAATAACTTTATTGAGTTTGTCTAGTCAATTCAAAGACATGAAGTGAAGAAGTCTTTTTCAAAGCAATTCAAATTAGAATATTGTGCAGGTCTTTTAATAGGTCACTAATTTTCATTTAAGATAAATATGCAGTATATAAAGGGAGGTACCTAGAAGAAAATACATATTAGGACAGTTACAAAAATTCCACAGAAAAGTTGCTGCTAGAATTGCAGAAAATTGACATAAAATCTGGAAGATAACAAATTTGAGAGTGAGGAAGCATTAAAAGAAATTACAGAAAAATATACAAAATAGTTGATTTTGAATATGTACCAAAATGTTTCCCAGTGTTTTCCTCCCAATATATTAATAGTATCAATTCTAGAATTTTCAAGCCAGACACCTTGAGTGATGTGAACCTGGGAAGATCACAGTCAGATCTTCTTGAGTGGCCTTCAACATATCAAAAGTTAGTCGGATTATCTCCATGATTTTCCAAAAGTTCAGTATTATTATTCTTGTCTTCAACAATATTTCACTTCTCCAGAGAAGGTTTCAATGACATGTTTATTTAACTTGGACATAGCTCTGCTAAGATTATGGAATCTCCATAGCATGTTTAAATAGTTTTATGATATGAGATAGTGCTTCTAGTTGGAAGAGAATATTGTTGTTCTTTTTAAGGAAAAGCAATTGAGAAAGTATAAAAACAGCATAATCTATTTGTGCCAATTTGCTTCCAAGAAATGCTTATGTTTATATATTAGTGGATGATATCAAAGAGAGTATTGTAACGTATGTAATGATAGCCTTTTCATATCATTTTTGTTTTCAGTACTGCATATCTTTATTATTCATATCAATCTGTCTTTTAAATCATCTTTCTCAGACTTCCAAGTTTAAATTTTCTTCATTATCATTATCGAACTAGATGAATAATTGGCACATCTGTTCATGAAGTGGTATATTATCTGTTTTGATGAGATTTGAGATGAAAAGTAGGGAGATCTTAAATACAGAGAAGACAAAGGCACACAGTTTTAAATACAATCACAAATTCACAAGTGACTTTGCTAACTTGTGATTTTTCATAGCACAGCATGGAATAATTATTAACCAATAATTTGAGCTCAACTACATAAAAGACAACTGTGCTGCAAAATCTCAGAGAAATCAATGGGCAACTGATGAAATAGAATAAATTGCATTTATCATGTAATCAATGTGAAATATATTCAAAAGTAGCATATAAAATATGGGGATTTTTCCTCACTGATTCTTCTTTTTTTTTTCTTCCCACCATATTCTCACAACTGCAGGGTCTGCTTTTCAGATCATTGAACACCACTTTGCATGGTCAGCTGCATCTCCAGGATGCAGGCCCACAGCTTGCATATCTTTGGTGATGCTGTTTTGCCATCTGTGTTTTGGGCATCTGTGAGGTTGCTGGCCATTGACTTCTAGTTGGTAGGCAGTCTTGGCAACAGCAGAAGATGCTGCTCTCAGGACATGCCCATACCAGCAGAGCCGGCCTTCTCTCATCTTCTCTATAATTGGTGCCGCACCCAAATGTTGAATGGTGTCATTTGTGATGTGGTCAAGAAGGGAGATGCCTAATATCCAACAGAGCATTTGCATTTCCATGGAATGGAGATAGTTTTTGGTCCCTGTTGCTGCTGCCCAGCATTCAGTGCCATACAGGGTGGATGGTTGTTTTGTCTTGTTTTCCACTGATGAAAAATTATTAACCACTGCACTTTCATTTGTCATGGGTGTTGGCTGTTATTTAACAAAGTAGTAAAATGAAGGTGACTCTACCTTAAATAAGTTCCCTAAGAAAATGGCTTTTTCAGACAAGTTCTCCATATCTACACTGATATTGCTATGGAGAACTGAACTGAACAAACAAGCTTTGCCATCAGACTTGAATAAGGATTAGGCATAGCCTTTCTTTACTAAAACAAGTGTTTCCTCTCCCTAAGCCTTTTATGTAGGGAGCACTTTACAAATGCTCCTGCTACTGTATAAACTTTATGAAATTTAGAAACTTTGGAATTTTTCTTTCTGCTTTGCAGCTGTTCCGATCTTCTGAACAGCATTCAACAGTCAAAGTGACAGGTTCTGCAGAGTTAAGGTTTAAAGGTTGAAGAAAATACACCCTTCACCTCCCTGTTTTTGAAGTTAAATTCCTATGAAGGATATCGTTACATAGCTAGAATTACAGGGCAATCCTACATGTGTTTAAATAAATGGCACTTCATTGAATGTATCTAGGACTACAGCTTTTATTCATTCATTTATTGACTCCCTCCATATGCTAAACAGTAATCTAACTCTTTATCCCAACCAGATTGAATTAATAAAATACACCATTTAGACAGAGCTTTCCACTTCATCATCCGATGGATCTGGAAGAAATTAATAAAGCTCTCTGCTCGAATTACAGCTTTCTCCTTAAATAGGGATGATAATACAAAGCAAGATTAGCTACGTCAAGCCCACTAACCAGCCTTTTGCAAATCAAGAACTCTAATATGATTCGCAGTTTGTATGTTGGGATATTGCACATGTGGGAGAGCCTCATGGTTGCCATAGTGACTATGACATTCTCAAGCAAAATCTGATGAGTGTTCTTATCTGAGATGCTCAGCCGTGCTTTGCTAAATGATCAGGAAGTCTTGTAATAGAATAGGAGTAGCAAAACAACTGAATGTCCTAAATACTATGACAGTGACAGCTACAGAGAAGATGTCATTGTACCAGAAAGTCTGACTGTCAATCAGGTTAAAGGTCGAATGTGTACCATTCAACTGCCCTGTCTGGCAAGGTAAATAAATGGGCTTTAGAAAAGTGCAATATATATAGAAGAGGAGGAGAAGGAAGAGGGAGGAAGATGACCTGTAATGTCTATATCATATATCTATTTCTATATCTCTCCTATATCTCTATATATCTATATCTCCCTATATCTATATTTCTATATTTCTCCTTTTCGTATCTCCTTTCCTTCACCATTGAAAAGTAGGTTTAAAACCAGGGCATAAAATCCAATAGAAGATATAAAATCATATGCAATCCTATGCATTGGTCTTTGATACTAATTGTGCTGATAATTTTATATTTCTCCTAATTTTCCACCCATAAAAGCCTAAAATCATAGATATAATGGAAAGTACACCCATTTCTGATTCCCAACATTTGAGAGTTTTATAAGAAAAAAATCTCTTCTGCTGCACCACTTCCTGAAATGTTCGTACAACATGCAATGTTCTAAGATCACTTGGCATTGCAGAGAGTATTTGTGAAAAATAAGGTTTTTGTAAAAGAGTGTATCATTTTTATTATGTGTAAAAAAAAGAATATTGAAGACCTCTTGGCCTCCTTTTAAAAATCATTAATGAATGCAACCCTTTTGGCTCTGTGACAGCTTTTCCTTAACCAAAGTACTATTATTTACACTTCATGATGGTAGAGTTCCACCTACATTCAAATTGAGACTTCAGATTTATTTTTTACTTCTAACATAGAGATTGTTTGGAAACATTTGACTCAAAATGTGCCCAAGCCGCTTAGCTTTACCCACTTCCCTTGTTTTGATGTTGGGAGTTTAATTTGATCTCCTCATCCTCTCAGCTCATATTTTTACTAGGCAATTGGAGCATCTGTCCTAGGATGGTGGAAGGAGACATGCCTCCCTGCCCAAATTTTGCATGCTACAGATTTTCCAAGATGGATGGCTTTTGACATACTTTGTGGGCAATCCTAAAGATGCCCAAGTCTGGAAGGAGCCCTGACCTGAGGTAGGTTGATGCCATTTAAACTGCTTCATTCAGGTGATTTGAGTGGCCTCTTCACTTTGGAAAAGCAAACTGCATCAATCTCACAATCTGAACTGCATCACTGCAGCAAAATGACTTTGATTCTCACTGAGCTAATTTACACATTTTGAACCAATTTTACAGGATACCTTCGTGGGTAAAAATATAAATATTTCCTTGAAATAGTACCATAAAGTGGTGCTATCTAACATCTAATCAGAAGATATTCAAAACCATCACACTTGCCAGCAATTCAATTGCATGTACAAAATCTTTACAGAGGTTAAAGTAAAAAAAGTCAACCTTCTGATTTAATTGCAGCTGAATTTGCAAGAACCAGGAATGAAAAAAAAAAATTGTAGCCAGCAACTAAGATTAAAAGAAAAAAAACTCAGATGATAAAGCTGCTCTTCCTGAAATCATGACTGTCAGAGTTGATTACATAGAGAGAGGCAGTTTCTAGGATACAGAGACACTCAGTTATGCAAAGTGAGTCCTATTTGTAGTACGGATATTCTTAGCCATTCAATCTTCACAAATATATCTCCATATTGTATATTTTCCTCTTCTGTAGTTGTAGAATAAAGACAAAAATGAAAATTGATTATGAAGTTAGAAAGTCCATACAGAGAGTGGTAAGGACAGGCGAGAAGATTATAGGAAGCTTGACTTCCTGTTATTCAGGATACTGCTGAGTGCTACGTGCTTATAGCTCAAAGCATTGTTAGTGACCTACATAGGATCTCTTTCTTTTGCTCCCCTCTAGGAGGAGGTTTGATGTATTTCTAGCAGGACTACTAGATTCTGTAACAGCTTTGATCCCTATGCCATCCATCTGGTAAACTCGTAAGATTTGTAAATAATTTTGTATTTATTTATTCTGTCATGCTTATGTTATGAAAGTGGTGACCCTTTGAGAGCTGTAGGCAACAAAATTTCTTTTTAACGTATGCCAATTAGTGTACATTCAAAGTGACAATAAAGTTATTTCTAAGTCTAATAGTTTCAAATTGTTTCTGTAAATATAAGAGGAAAAAAAATCACATTTGTGAATAAAAACATGGAAAATGTACTGTGATAAAAGACTGGAAAGTTCAAGTTTCAGGTGTGATCTATTATTGCCAAGCAATATTATTATTAGGGTTTTCAATTTATTTCTCCCTTTTAAATTACAGACAGATATGTCTTCATTCCATACCTCATCTATTTTCTATCTCTATTCTATTTATACATCTGTAAATTTTCTGTCCTTTTGTTGATTAACAAAAGTCCAGTAAAAAGTAACAAAAATATCTAACAACGTAAGTATATAATCTCCCTTTACATTTAGTTTAAATCCCTGTCATCTCTCTCTTAGCAATTAAACATTATAAAATAATATTGACAAAATCACCATCAACCAACTGCAAAAGGCAGTTTTACTTGGAACTGCTTACATCCTGAGACAATACTTTTAATACCATCAAACAATATCTGCTTATCAGATGGATTCAATGGGTGGATAAAAAGGCCAAATCTGGTATAAACATCTGGCTGAATGGTGCAACCATTCATAATAGTAATAATAACATTGAAAACTATTAAAGCTACTATAAATAAAAAAATCTTATTTTTATATCCAAAAATGATATTATAAATATTTCAAAAAAATATTACAATCCATAGAACATTTTCAAAACAGAAATTATCCAATCCAGGCAACCATTAAACATTACCAAAGATAGCACCTCATTATTTAATCACAGTCAAATAAACTAGTTATGTAGTTTTTTTTCCTTCTGCCTCCTAGCCACCCATAAATCCTATAGATAAGAATCTAACTCCCATTTTTTTAAAAAAATCTCTTTGCCTTTTCTCTTGAAGTTCTTATCATCTTTTTCCAAGCCCATTTGTTCTTTCCATGAAGTAGCTCCAATAAATTTAAACTATTTTAATTTTAAAGGGTAGCCCACAATGCTCTTTGGGTACAGTATTTGTATACTTTATTAGTTTTTAAAATGATCATCCAATTCTACTTGTTGATCCAATATTTCCATCTGTGTCTTTTTAAAGTCCATCTTAGAGTCCATTTTGGTTATCTTCAGAGAAGTTGCTCATCTTCAGTAACATTTATTTCCAGTAAAGAGTTAAAAAGCTTTCTTTTAAATAGATTGAAGGGAAGCTTACTCATTCATTTGCAGACTTATAATTCTGAACCTTTTTCAATCTTAAAGAGGCAGGAAAATGTAAATTCTGAAGTTGCTAAAAATATTTATTTTATTTTATTTTGATTTGTCAATCGCTTCCAAGATAATAGGTATAAGTATAAACATAGTTATGGATACATATGAGAAAAATAAAAAGAAATAATAGGACAGGGATGGTAGGCATGTTGGTGCACTTATGCACACCCCCTACAGACCTCTTAGGAAAGGGGTGAGGTCAATAGTAGACAGTCTAAGGTTAAAGTTTTTGGGGTTTGGGGAAGAAACCTTTTGGGGTTTGGGGAAGAAAATATAGGTTTGGTTAAGCCTTGAGTCCATGCAGTCATTTATAGCTCAGACCACAATGAATCCATGACCCCTAGCTGATCGCAAGAAGCTGCAAAAATGACAGTGTCTGCTGTTTACAAAAATCAGCTGTCTGAAGTAAATATGGGCCTTTTCCAGAACTCCTTTTCTTCCAAAGAGAATTTCAGCACTCTGAATCTCACATGCAGGTGGCTTTTGGACTGAAATGTCACTGAAATCCATGCAGAGTACAGAAAATGTGAGCAATAGCTTGTCTCGCCTCACTGGAAGTCTGAATGAAAATCATTTTCTTAATCCATTTTAATCCGGCTTCAAGTCTGGTTTTTCTACAGAAATGCCCTGTGGGATGGAATTTCCTAAAAGACAAAGAAACATGGGAATACAACCTTCCTTATTTATTTATTTTTATTCTTTCACTTTTGACACCATACATTATATTCTAGATAAACTCTGTGGGCTGGAAAGTTGGAGGTACAGAATTATATTATAGTGATTCTGCTCTTTCTAAATGGTTGGTTTCAGAAGATAATGCTGGGGAATTATTGATTTTCCCCAGAGCACTTGTATTGTGGAGCTCTTCAAAACTCTAATTTAGCCCTTATACTTTTGACTATCTACATGAAACTAATGCAAGAAATTTTATGAAGATAAAGCATGTCATAGGCATCTGCTGAGGTGAGGAGTGCAATGTGTGCATGTATATGCCTTCAAGTCAGTGTTGACTCCAGGAGAGGGCCAGGAATAATCCCAGCAATATTCTTGGCAAGATTTTTCAGGTTTTTCCATTGCCTTCTTCCTAGGGCTGAGAAAGAGTAGGTGGCCCAAGTACATCCATATATGGCTTTCATGTCTAATGCAGAACTAGAACTCACTATCTCCCGGATTCTAGCCAGATTCTTCAACTGCTACAACAAAACGGAAGAGTGCAGAGAGGCGTTCATGCATTATAATGCTGTCCAATATGCATGTTGTGGTTTATCAACTGATTAGTCAGAGGAAATGGGGAGAAGGTTGCCTGGGTTACCATCAGGGCCTGCGGAAGGTTCTGAGGAGCAGGACTCAGAGCCAGGTGCAGAGCAGGGCCCAGCTACTCAGGTGGAAAGATAACTGTTTGGGGGGCCTGAGCTGAGGAAGGGGGCCTATCCCAGATACGCGTATGTGCAGAAAAGTGCAGAAAGGAGAGCAACGTAGGGTTGAGGGTCAGCTATCCATTAAAAGGAGATGTTAATAATCCCCTAGATGGCTGAGATCTAAGGAGGAGGTGTGGTTGTTGGAGACAACCGTTCATGCTCCAGAAGAATTCCCTCCAGTGGATTACTCCTTGTCACTATCCAGGTTTGTGTTGGGATTGAAGTGCTAATTGAAGCTTTCTGTGGGGAACTCGGAGACTGCTATGGCTTGCGAATCGCATAAGGATGTGTGACCTGGAGCTTTGTCAGTGACTGCTGTGCATTCCTGCTTTTCTAAATAAAAAGGGCTTTCTCCTCACGAGTAGTCTGTTGACTGGGCTCATGAAGGCTGGGTCAGAACAATTCAGGTGGAAATAGGGAGATCAGATCTGTGTCCTGTCAGACCACATTTTGTCTTTTTTTCATCACTGCACTTTGTAATGGGTACTTTCATAGGTGACTCTCAGTCCTGTTCTTCCTTTTCATGAAACTACAGATTTGTTAATTTTGACTCTGTGCCAGTACTGGGCTAATTTTCAATAAAGTAGTCTAATGAGGGGGAAAAGGATTCTTGTCACTCATTTTCTTCCCTTGTGCTGCACAATATGCTTCTTTCCACACTGGTCTGATGCTCCCATAAGCCCTGAAATGCTGAAAAGAGGCAACCATTAAATAAAAAAACAGTTCATTTATGTATTTAATGTCTATACTGCCCATCTTATCTAAGTAGTATTGCTCCCTCAAGTATTGCTCCCCCTCAACATCTGACATCCACAACTAGGAACAACTAGGACTGATTCACTGTAAACCTGAGATTCCTGGTCCTGTGAGTGTTCTTGGCTGCAAATAAGTCAGGCCTTGCACAGAATCAATGCACCCCTGTCCAGCTGTGCTTTAGGAACCCTCCAAATTTGGGGTTTTCCTTCCTGCTACTATTTCAAATTCTATTTGTCACTGCATATTCTCAAAAATGCAATAAAGACAAATATAAAAATGTAAAGAAACTATTCCACACAAAGAAAGTAAGCCTCTTAAATTGCTGGGCAAATTTACTAAACAAAAACACCAAAATATTGGAGAAAAAAAGGTTGTCCTAGAAATCCCCCCCACTCCCCAGAATTGGAACTTACCTGTATCTATTCCTTCTAAGTTCACTCAAAAGTTTGATAGTGGTTTTTTTGTTGTTGTTTGGGTCTGAAATAAAGCAAATGATCTATATGATAATGTTTTGTTCTATCTTTTGAGCAAAGCATGAAAAGAGCAATTGAGGCCACCCATTTCATAGGTCGTACATTAAGACTCCATGGAAATGTGTCTGCTTTCACATTGCTAAAATCAAGCAAATCCATTATTGATATGGTATGATGTTAGTAGAATTTTGTTAGTAAAGCTTCAGAACATTTTAATAAAAAATTGAGAGGCCTAAAGGCAACTTTTGCAAAGTAGTATAAAACAATATTAATTTTTCTGCAAATACATATACCTTTTGGCCTGAGAGAAAATATGAAGGCACAGCTTTAATCATGCTAAATCTCATTTCGAAAATCAATCCCAAATCAAGGAATCTGATTTATGATTTCTTCAAAACAAACAAAAGAAAGCAGCAGATCATTTATTCCTTTGAAAGTTTGGTTTATTTTCCAACAATGCAAAATGGCAGTTGTTATACACATATGTGGAGATAGTTGGCACCAGTTTTTAAAGTATTCATACAATTCTAGGGGGGATTGCTTTTTTAATAACTTGAAAAGAAGATGCACTTGAATGGATTTTTTGTTTGTGTGTTGGTTTCTTTTAAAATTCTAAGAATTATTTTGATTACAAATATGATAGATTATGCATAATAGCTTTTACATTAAATCAGTGTTTATCACACTTGGCAAGTTCAAGATACGTGGAATTCTACCCCCAGAATTTCCGAGCCAGCATGCTTCAATTTTGAGAGTTAAACTATACATATTTTAAAGTTGAAAGTTTGAAAAAAAATGCTGCATTAACTAATTCATTTACATTTTCTTACCTCCATTACAAGGAGGTATTATTACAAGGAGGTGCTTTGTATGTCCTCCCAATGTTCAAAGCCCTTCTTTTAAGAATGTGTACAGTCCTTCCATCCAGAGGCCCCTATCTACCAGAGGAACAACTATTATGGTTAAATTGATATGCCCAAATAATTCATAAAGAACATTTGTTTGTTTGTTTGTTTATAAAAATTATATGGTCCCCCAATTTACTCACAGTAAGTCTGGGTGACTTGCAGAAATTAAACCCCAATAAAAACCCAGTAACTCCCACTCTCCTGGCAACAACCATCAAACCAACTCTTGGTGGGCTCCATATCACCCTGGGGTCCCCAGGCCCACTGACAAAACATGTCTTCTGGGCACCAATCTTATTTACAGAAGGATGAGGGAGGGAGTCACCTATGAGAAGGCCCTCCTTGTAGGTGGCACTAGATGAATCTCTTTAAGAGAAGGACACACTCTCTGTCCCCATTTTGGTGGGTCGGGGTGCCTGGGAAAAGATGGTCCTGCAACAGGGGAGATACAGTGCAATGGAGAGGGTTATATGATTGTTTTATAATTTCAGCTTACCTTTCTTCATTCCCCATTTGTAAAATAAAAGAACAAATGCAAAAAGGAGAGAAATCTAACAATTAATGTTGGTATTTTCATTTCTTTTTCCAATCAACATGCACCTCTCTTAAACAAAATCTAAATGTGTGGCAGCTTCATTGATCTTTCTGTTTTGGGGTTTTGCTGATGGGGACAATTACCCTCTGTTATTTTTCTCAATGGTTAAGCTGATTGACCAGTGGAAAAAATAAAGGAGTCTCAGCAGCTGCATACAAGGTCCAGTGTCCCATATTGATGGCCCATCTGTTGAGCTATATATAGATTGCTGATCAGAGAGTAAGAAAGCAACAGCTGCTGGTGAATAGCTTTGAGTTTATGAGGGAAAGAGAAAGTTCATATACAAGAAAACATTCCAGTGCAAGCTGCCAGCCACTTGTCTGATTTGGATGTGTATATTTTAAAAAGGCAGGTTTAAATATGGCTCCTATTAGCATTGTTATGATCGCCATGGCTAAATTTTCATGTTCTGAATGTTTGTAGTCTTTGAATAAAGAAAGATTCTAGATATTATGAATGATTTTTGCTGAATTACTATGCTGGGAGTTAAACCCCTCTGGGAGATAGGAGGTGGCATTCAGCCATACAATTAGTTTT